>JARKHS020033940.1:0-73927 GCA_030143305.2 Amblyomma americanum
TGTGGGCCGTTCAGAAATTGCCATGCTACCTAGCCGGCTCGAGGTTTATCATTGAGACGGATCACTGCCCTCTCCAATGGCTGCAGAACATCTCTCCCAAAAATGGCCGCCTCCTGCGCTGGAGCCTCGCTTTGCAACAATATTCCTTTGAGGTGCGTTACAAAAAGGGGAGTCTCAACGGTAACGCCGATGGCTTAAGTCGAAGCCCCTAACGTAAGAATTCGCCTCAAAGTTGTTGGTTACTGATGTTTTCTTCCTGAGGCAGGATTTTTAACATATTGCTTTTGTTTAGTGTATCAAAGTGATTATGTGCTTTCTTGTGCAATTTTCCAATTTGTGGACGCGTTCTGAGTGCTGCTTGACTACTGTATGGAACTAGGCAGTAGTATAAAAGGGGAAAGAGCCTGGCAGAGCTTAGTGAGGGTTGTCTCGTGCTTGCTGACTGAGCGGTTGCGTTTCGGCGTAGTTCTAACGCTTGCTGGGAACGAGCACAAAAATGGCAACTCTCCCGAAGTGACTTTGCAGTGTCCTATGTGATCCTGAACCTGAGAACGAGGCCTTCTCTGTGCGCTGCGCTCAAGCAACGTCGAGGGACGACCGGTTTCGTTTACGAGCATCATCGAGCGACATCCCTCTGGACAGCGGATGCAGTCCCCTGACCATCGGGATCTCCTTCTCCCGGCGGGGCGGTCTGTTACGTCTCGCCTACAGCGCGCGGTATAGCCGGCGCGGATGCACCGGATGCCGCGGCTTCGTTCATCGCTGCCGCAACGCCTCCCGCCAAGCGCGTCCAGGCAGGTTTCAGTGCCACGTGTCGTCGTGCGTGCGTGTTTGTGTGTGTGCATGTTTTGCCCACGCTTGTCAAAGCGCGGCAGCCGGGGAGAGGAGCTCTCCAACTGGGAGGCGAGGAGGTCTGACCGGCGCCGGCCTGGCGGACGCGCCCGTCACGCCTGAACATGTTCAAGCGTCGCCGTATCGGATGACTCTTCCCAAGCCGTTCCCTCTTGCCCTCGACTCCGTGGGTATAAAGGGGGCTGCCCCGGACGCCAACGAGAGCCTTCGATTCCTTCCTTCGAGTAACGTGGTCGCCCTGACCGGCTGCTCTTTTGCAATGCCAGAATAAACAAGTTGTTCTGTTGCCAGTCGACTCATCCTTTGCCGGGACCTTCGGATGTTTCCAGCTTTGCCCCAGGCCGCCAGGCCAACGCTACCCTTGGGGCTTGCAACCCATATGCAACAGTATAGGTAATGAGGTAATTGATCTTCTGTAGGGAATACACTTTCGCGAATGCGGTTCTCCGCTTAAGCGCAGAAATTCCATCGAGATTAGAAGTAAATCTGAGAGCTTTTGGAAGATTACCATTAGGTGCCTACGGGAAAACCACTAACGAGGCAGTACAGGGGAATATGGGCTGGGCATCGTTCGAAGCGCGGGAAGCTCAGAGTAAAATACTATACGAAAAATGGCTGAGGAAATTGGACGACAACAGGTGGGCAGCTAACGTATTTAAAAACCTATACGGAAAGAGCGTTGACTCACACTGGTGGAAAAGAACTAGGAAGCTAACCAGGAAGCATGCCAGACAAGAGGACGGAGAAAGAAAGAGAATTAAACGACAGTTTAAAAATATAGAAGGTGAAAATTGAATAGATTCAATGGAAAAGATGTATAGTGTAGAACTATATCGATAATGAAAAAGACAGATAAGAAATGACGTGTTTTATGATTGCTCAAGACGCAGTGCCCTACTCTTTGAATTTTTGAAGCTAGGTCAGGATGTCTTAGAACACGCAGCTACAAAAAGAAATTTGACGAGGAAGATGACACTTGTGCTGTGTGTCGTAAATCTGTAGGAACAATAAAACACCTCATACTAAAAGGTGATGGTATCCATCCCGATGACGATGCAGGCACAGTCATTCATCCTCAAGCCCGAGGTTTTATAGATAACATTACTCAAGTAAATAAATCTGCGGTGGAAATTAGCAAAAAGCAATTGGAAGGTTTGTGGTTAATGAGGTTAAAAGTGTAGGAAGACGTATTTAAATAAAATGGCGAATTTTAATAACTTACAACACAGTTAAACAACAATAAAAAAGCTAAGAATGGTGGCAGCTGCCATCACCTTCGAAACGGGGTGATGGCAGCTGCCACCATTCTTAGCTTTTTTACAATCCTACCTTCCATACATCCATCCGAAGAAATTAGTTTACCAGAAAACCAGTTTTCTGCTCGGTAAATTGCGACATCTGTAATTTATATGCTCATAATTACTCATGTACGCTTCTAAGACAACTCCGCCTTCAGTAGACGCGCCTTTATTGAGCTCCAAACTTCGAACCGTCGTAGCGAAATCTCATTTCTGATTGCAGTGTGCAATGGTTTGGGGGGAGATGTCAGTACGATCTCTTCTGATAAGTGGGAGTAGCAACTTTGAATTTTCACTCTGAATTTTCAATCCTTGGAAATCGCCATTACCATAGAATCTTGCGAATTCAGAAACAATGCCATTATTTCTCGTGCATTCCTCAAACCGGCCGCTTTATTTCCTTTCGTTTGAATATGAGCATTCAGCGTACTTTCGGCACGTTAGTGCTTCCCGCAGCACCGTCGTGTGAGATGTGATCACCATTAAGCGCGTTGGGACGTTTTGACGATGCCAGCGACCCTATACTAGTCTACAGAATTGGGTCGTTGTACAATGAAACAATCATTTGTCATTGTACATACACGGACCACACTGAGTCTAGCAGGCATGTTCACAAGTGCTGGCTGGCACATTTTTCGGCTGGAGCACGACAAGCCGTACAAACACTGCGAAGCACGACTACGCATACCGTTGTTGCCGTTTCTTGTGTTATCCATCCGTTGATAGCCATATTCAAAAATTGATGCACCCGCATCGAATGCATCCGCAAATCCGGAGGCATTCGATGGTTGATCAACAGGAAATGATTTTAGAAGCAATAAAAGTGTGCAGAATTGGTGAAATAATCAAGATATAAAAAAAAAGATGGGTATGGGCAGTGTATAATTAAGGCAAAAGGAAATAGGGGTTTTGTGTGATCCTGCTATTTTTTTGCCCTTTTTAGTGTGCATGCTTTATGCTTGGTACTTTTTAGTATGCATGCTTTATTTCTTTTACCCAAGATTCAAAGCAAGAGAGCATAGAAAATGAAGCTAGTGCAGCTTAGTGCAGCCAAGTGGACAAAAAATAAAAAAGGGCTGTGCATGCCCACAAATCGCATCAGAACGCTTTTCCAGGAGCGGCTCGACAGCGCCTATCCTTATTTTGTATACTCACGGTTTTCACGCCTCCTGCTTTGAAAAAAAATTGCGACACAGTTCTTTTGTCTTCTTCTTTTGTTGATCTCAAAACTTCCTTTCTCAAAATATGCCCGTTTACGTGTAATAGTTCAAAGCACACAAATAAGCTGTTGATAAATATTACAGTTGGGATGTTTCGTCGATGATCACGCATTATGCGAAGGCAAAAATTTCGATGAAAAGTATGTTTTTAAGGACAAGGAAGCATTCAATTGCAATCGTACAATTGTAGAAGAGTGTCAAGTAGAAGGTTCTAAACCTCCTATTTTTCTACGAGGCTGGAGATGCGATAGCTAAACCGAAGTTTCCATCATGCTTACTTCACCATGCGTTGCAAGTAGCCTGTGCCAGTTCAGTACTCCGGAAATAATATTCACTAAAACAATTCCGTTAAACAAAGCGAAAGTGGTGCAGAAATAGTTTACATTAGTTTATGAAGTTTAAGGTCCCAAAGCAATTCAGGCTACGAGTTACGGGATTAGTAGATGGCGCCGGATAATTTCGACCACATTGGGTTCTGTAACGTGCACTGATATCCTGCTGTACATGGCCTTCTGCCGCATTTCGCCTCTATCGAAATGTTCGCGCCGCACTGGGCATCGAACCCATTTGTTTCGAGTCAGCCGCCGATGGCCATTACCACTGAGCCAGTGCGGCAGTGGGTGCAGAAAAGAAATGATCGACATCATAAGGCGCTGCCGACGAAATGTGAAAGAGAAAGCTGGCATGTGCACGCCACCGCCGTACTCCCGTCCTAAGGATCTTCTATGCTGTGTAGGTCTTGACCATTTTCCCACTCTACGAATAGATTCGCATCGTTCGAGGTCAATGGTCAAGTGACCTGTCGACGGCATGAACACCTTGCAGTAACCACAATGCACCTTGGACAAGCAAGACATGGCATATATAGTTACTTTGCACTGTTCAATATCCAGCAATGTTTTGATGAAATGTGGTCAGAAGGGCAAAGACTCATTAATATAAGAGCTTTAAGCTGCCCACAAAGGCCACGGTTAAATAAGGCTCGTCGTTACTAAGGGCTACAAAATTTCTGCTTCGCGTTTGCATATTAACTGCCGCACATGCATTTAGCTATTACTCAGTCTTCAAGAGTGGTGCGACAAAACCACAAAGTGTGGCGGACAAAAGACTGCACGGAAGCCAAAAAACTACAAAACAGAGCTTGGGGTATATTTTGTAGGTACCCAACACAACAGAACCTCGTACATTTTAAAAAAGCAAGAGCCAAAGCTTGGTACGTGCGTCGCAGTGCAGAGAGAAGCTCATGGCAAAGTCATGTTATTTCTCTAAACAGTCAAACGGCATAAAAAATATGTTGGAACAGGTTCGAAAATTAAACGGCACCTTTTCACCTTTCACAGTTCATTTCTTGACAACAACTCGCACGCAAAAATGCATAAAAGAACAGGCAGACAATGTGGCGGAACACTTCGCTGCCGTTTCAAGTTCGTCTGACTATACGCAGTCATTCATAAAATACAATAATATAGCCGAAAAACAGACTTCCAACAAGTGGAGGTACAAACCAAGAATACAACAATTTAATTACTCTCGAAGAAATCAATACAGTACTGTCTGCCGGCAAAAGACTGCTCCAGGCCCGACCAGATACACTATCAAATGCTTGCTCGTCTTTACGAGCGTGCTGTAGAGGCACTCCTGACTTTTTCAACAAATATTCAGGGAAGTAAAAATATTTCAGGAGTATAAAAGAGCCGTCTTAGCGCCATTCCTGAAACCTCAGAGACCAACAACTTCCCCTGATAGCTATTGACCAATAGCACTTACAAGCTCTCTTGCAAAATCTTTCGCAAGTGTCCTAAACATAAGACTAATATTTGTACTTGAATCCCGCGAACTTAACACCCATCAGAGATGCTTTAAAAGGGCATGCTCAAGAACAGACTATCTTGTTCGTCTCGAAAACACAATTAAAGAAGCATTTATACCCGCCGCGGTGGCGCAGTGGTTAGGGCGCTCGACTACTGATTCGGAGTTTCCGGGTTCAAAACCCAATCGCGGCGGCTGCGTTTTTATGGAGGAACAACGCTAAGGCGTCCCTGTGCTGTGCGATGTCAGTGCACGTTAAAGATCCCCAAATGGTCGAAAATATTCCGGAGCCCTCCACTACGGCACCTCTTTCTTCCTTTCTCCTTTCACTCCCTCCTTTATCCCTTCATTATTTTGGTGCTCGCTCCCGCTTAGCTTGTTTTTATTTATTGCCATGTCATTACGTTTTTCCTCTCCTTTCTTTCCTTACATATGCGTCTTGCAAACATGATGTATTCTTCCCCCTGCAGTAATGCCTTCGGGCACTGCCGGTATTCTAAATACATAAATAACGATAAGTTTCTATACCAGCCCTCTGCATATTGAATGTGCCGTTTGATCTTGTATTGCGTGAATAAAGTTGCACGTTTGATGAATATGTCCCGAATGCAGGCAACATAAATTCACATCAGTCGAGCGTTCTGAATTCTTGCATGATTGCAATTCCTTATTAATCGGCTTCGCTAAGTGTAGTTTGTTAATTTCGTGAATCCACGAAGCCTGCTATTCCTCTGTCAGATTTCTGTGATGAAATTTCACACACTTTTTATGCGGCATATTTAATATTTGAATGAATAAAGTAGCGTTAAGACGGCGCACAAACCGCTACACCTCTACCCATGCCTTCACACCTTGCATGGCCGCTACATCTGTTTTGAATGAAATCGGAATGTGTCCCGTGAGTGAGCAAATAAGCTTTCAAGAGTCTGCGCTTTAGCATATAAGTTGGCTAAGGACCCAATATGCTCAAAAACACTCAAAATGCTCATCAGTAGATTTTATTATTTCTATTATCCGGCCGTACTTTAACATCACGGTCTGCTGGGGCACATGAATCAGCTCTACCGTTGCCGCTGACTCCAACGTGACTGGACACCCAGCACAACTTGATTTAATGTCCTTTTGTTACGAATGCTATTATATTATGTATGATGTATCCTAATTGTACAGGATGCAGTGGGCAACATGGAAGCATAGAAGCCGGTTAAGTTATGTTCTGGGTATCACCTACGCCATCAAAAAATGCGGACTGACTGTCATGCAGAAGCACTCCATTTGTTGTTTGCACAATGCCTTGTATTACTGGCAATGGGACAGGACAAAAGGAAGCAATTAAATCTCTTGTCGAGTCCCTGGCCGCAATGGGCACAGTCAGTGGATGTAAGCACAAGATATATGCATACAACAAACATACATAGAGCGAATAGCAGCCCGAAAATGCACAAAACTCATGTTCATGAAGTTCAAAACTGAATAGAGAACATGTATTCGCTGACATTTTGTATAAATTTGTGTTTTGTGTTGTGTTGAGTTTAATGACGCATAAGAAACTAAGGCTATCATGCACCAAGCTCAAGTTATATGAAATGGATTTCTGAAGATTTTTACAGCGATAAAAAAAATGTCGGTGTAGAAAGCTTAAAAAGTTATTTCCTTTTACCTAGCATTGGGAGAAAAACATTAATGATAAATTGCTTATACTAAATGTTTCAAAGGAGGCCGGGTAACCCCATCAGCCGTCCTCAGTTGTGCAAGGACTGGAAGCCCCAACAAATAAAATACAAAACCTCAGCCCCTTTTTCGGGAATGAGAAAGTGACTGAGGCGCATCAGGCGAAGCACTGGGTCATGTTTCACATCTTTTAAAGAACACCAGCTACTGTTAAGAATATAAAAGTGCAAGACATGTCGACAATTGCATTTTCACCTGAGAGCAGTGCTGGGTGCAAGGGGATGCATTGGTTAGAAAATGGAGAAAAGCCCTATTTACTTAGCTTTTCCAGTTGCAAGCAAGAAAATAAAATGTGGTTAACTTTAAGTTCATCTCCACACGTACAAACTGGTTTGTCTTCTTTCGTAAGCAGAAAGTTGTGTGTAATGTGTGTGTGGCCTATACGAAGACGGCAGATAAGGACTTCCTTGTAACGTTTTTGCTGCACAGATGATTCCATTGCCCTAAAACTGGTTTTATTAGGTGTAGTTTGTTATTTATTTACACAGAATGAACTTCGAGACACTGTTGCGTGAACGTGGGGCGCTATGCCTCTTGAAGAACCAGCCCCCCGTGTCCGTGTGGGATGTACCCGGAAGGAGCGGCCTGCAGCAGGCAAAGGAGCCCTCTTCTGTTGGTAAGAACTTGTGTACGTTGTTGTCCTCATTGTGGTTTTTGTTTTAGTTAGGAAGAGATGTGAATTGTGAGGTAGCAAATTCAACCTCGAGTTACGTACCTTGTATTATCTTGCCCTCTTGGTGCTGCTGTTTTTCGTTTGTCTGAGTACCTAGTAATCGTGCATTTTGTGGCAATACATGGTCTGCTGAAACTGTCCGCTAAGCAGTGGTGCCTTGTGGAATGACTTCACATAGATGGCACCCCTCCGGATGAAGAGGAGACGCAGGAGGAGGTGGAGAAGGAGGACCTTGCTTGTGACACAGCCTGTGAGTTGGAGTTCCAATATCAGGCTCCACATTACCCAAATCGCAAGCTGCCGACATTATTACCATTTGCAGGAGCGGACTATCAGTATCATTTTACAATACCCGCAGAAGTGTCCTTCATATGCACCACTGGTACCATGTGCAAGCTTTTTTCCTCTTACAACGGAAACTGTGGTGTCTGCGATGGTTACACAAATGTGCACATTGAAACAATGTTGTTTTTGTCATACCGCTGATTATGAATGCTTTTATGTACTGCTCCCCAGTATGCATGTCAACAGTCCTCTCAGATATTTCACCAAATAGTCAGGTTATTGCACATCGTGCTCCACTACATGACAAGTGTACATTTAGTC
The DNA here is from genome assembly GCA_030143305.2 of Amblyomma americanum. Lineage (NCBI taxonomy): Eukaryota > Metazoa > Arthropoda > Arachnida > Ixodida > Ixodidae > Amblyomma > Amblyomma americanum. The sequence goes on from JARKHS020033940.1 coordinate 8,190, forward strand.
ACTTTTACCTGACAGCTACACAGGAGCAGCCAGCGGTGGTGCCGGGCCGTCCCACTGAGCAGCAGAGGAGCACGCGGGCGGAGGAGGTGCGCCAGCTGCTGGTGGAGACCCGGCGGGCCAATTATTTCCTAGAAGCAGGAAAAGTACAGGACGTCGCGTTTCCCACACGCCTCCTGGAGGTATGTCCAGACAGCAACCACCACTTATAGTGAATGAGAAGCAGCTACATGCAGCATGTTATATCTACATTCACAGTTCGAAACATCTGCCTGACCTCTATACGACAGCGTGTTGAGGGACATAGTCAATATTTCAGTAGGTCATCTTTATTGTGAAACGAGCCCTCCATGCCCGTTAAGTGTGGAAATGAAGCTCCCTTTATGTGCAGCACCAAAGCGAGACAGCGGGAAAATTCCACAGCCAGAAACGTGGCAGAAACTGGAGCACGGATGGTGCAGACAGCAGAGGCAGCAAGGGCGGACTCGGTGCGCCTCACCGAACAAGTGGTGCTTTCGGTGGCGTTGATCATGCTTATCCTGCAGAACCACGTGCAGCCACCGCAGTAACTTGTTCGGTGGGGCTTTTCTGTTTCTTTTTTACCCGTTTTTTTTCCTTCTGCAAGGCGCAGAGTATCTTTATTAGTTTCTGCGAGGTGCAGATCAGTTATGCATTTATTTTTTTCTTCTGCAAGACGCAGAATACATTTTAATTCTCTGCGATGTGCAGAGCAGCCATGCATTTCTTTTTTTTTCTTTTCTGCAGGATGCAGAAATTGTACATATATGTGTTGCCTCTTTGATGTCTGTGTCCTGATTTGCGCTGCCGTTCATTTCATCATGCACCAACTCGCCCCTCAGGCCGTTTTTCTGAAGTACATATTGTAACGTGAAGATGTGCACACCAAAAGGGAAAAATATATTTACAGGGAAACAGCTTACAGCCACGCAGCCGAACAACCGGGCACGCGAAGCCCAGCCGCAGAAACGCACTTCGTCCTCTTCGCGTTCCAAGCGCGAGCGCACCAAGCACGAGCGTTCCAAGCACAAGCACAACCGTAGCATAACTCCCGGCGGCAAAAGCACCGTCCCGGTGCTAAGTGGATGATGTAGCAGGCGTGTGGTACGGTTTGAGACGGACTACATGAACGACGTCAGTCAAAGGGATAGTGGACGACGTCGGAGCATGAAGAGGTGTAATCTCGTAGGTCACGTCGGTCACCTGACGGAGAACTCGATAAGGGCCACTGTACTGACGTAGAAGTTTCTCAGAGAGACCTACACGGCGAGAAGGAGAGCAAAGGAGGACGAGTGAGCCCGGCGGATAGTGTACTGGGCGATGCCGGCGGTCGTAAACTGACTTCTGGTAGGTCTGAGATGCGGTGAGCCGGTCTCGGGCGATTTCACGGGCCATAGTTGCTCGGGAGATGGCGTCATGTGCATACTCTGAGGTCGAGGCAGTAGAACTCGGTAGTAATGTATCCAATGGCAGCGCAGGATGCCGACCAAACAGAAGGTAGAAAGGAGAATAGCCGGTGGTATCATGCCGCGACGAATTATAAGCAAATGTTACATAAGGCAAGGCAACGTCCCAATCGCGGTGGTCGGGCGAGACATACATGGATAGCATATCGGACAGAGTCCTGTTGAGGCGCTCGGTAAGCCCGTTCGTCTGGGGATGGTAAGCTGTAGTGAGCTTATGCTGCGTGCCACAGGACCGGAGGATATCGTCAACTACTCGGGACAAAAAGTAGCGGCCGCGGTCCGTCAGCAATTGGTGTGGAGCGCCGTGGTGAAGGATTACGTTCTGCAATAGGAAGTCGGCGACATCGGTTGCGCAACTTGTTGGTAACGCACGCGTGATAGCGTACCGGGTCGCATAGTCGGTCGCGACAGCAATCCAACGGTTGCCGGAGCAGGACGTCGGAAAAGGTCCGAGAAGGTCGAGTCCAACACGGTAGAATGGTTCGAGAGGTACGTCAATAGGCTGTAGAAGGCCAGCAGGCAACGTTGATGGTCTCTTCCTGCGTTTACAGAGGTCGCAGGAGGCAACGTAACGCCGAACAGAGCGGTACAGACCAGGCCAAAAGAAGCGGCGTCGGACCCGATCGTATGTGCGGGAGACGCCGAGGTGGCCTGCGGTCGGTAGGTCGTGTAGTTCCGCTAGGACAGATGAACGGAGACGGTGGGGAACGACTAGCAGGAGCGGAGGTCCGTCAGGACGAAGGTTGCGGCGGTATAGGACGCCATCCTGAATGACGAACAGTTGCAATGAAGGATCTCGGCTGACACAGTTGAGGCGATCAATGAGAATACGCAAGGAAGAGTCTTGTCGCTGCTCGTCCGCGATGTTAACCAGATCGGAGATAGCGAAGAGGCACGGGCCGAGGTCGTTGTCTCCAGGATCAGGCGGCTCTACAGGGTGCCGAGACAGGCAGTCGGCGTCTTGATGGAGACGCCCTGACTTGTAATGAACAGTGTAAGAATACTCTTGGAGGCGCAACGTCCAACGTCCGAGCCGGCCTGTGGGGTCTTTCAGTGAAGACAGCCAACAAAGGGCGTGGTGATTGGTCACTACGGAGAATGGACGGCCAAACAAGTACGGTCGGAACTTAGCTACAGCCCAAACAAGAGCTAGACACTCGCGCTCTGTAATTGAGTAATTTCGCTCAGCTGTAGAAAGGAGGCGGCTGGCATATGCAATAACGCGTTCTTGCCCTTGGTGACGTTGGGCTAGCACGGCGCCAATCCCATAACCGCAGGCGTCTGTGCGAACTTCAGTCGGAGCCGACGGATCAAAATGGGCCAGAATAGGTGGGGAGGTGAGTAAGTCGACTAGCGAAGAAAAGGCCTCCTCTTGGGCAGGGCCCCAGGTAAAAGGGGTGTCTTTCTTTAGAAGGTCGGTCAGGGGGCGAGCGGTGCCGGCAAAATTTTTGATGAAACGGTGGAAGTACGAGCAGAGGCCGACGAAGCTGCGCACATCCGTAGACGACTGGGGAATAGGGAAGTCCTTGACGGCTTTAACTTTAACAGGATCCGGGCGGACACCAGAAGCGTCGACTAGATGTCCGAGAATGGTGAGTTGGCGGCGACCGAATTGACATTTCGACGAATTGAGCTGTAGCCCGGCTCTACGGAAGACAGAAAGAATGCTCGCCAGTCTTTCGAGGTGCGTGGTAAACGTGGGCGAAAAAACCACAACATCGTCGAGGTAACATAGACATGTGGACCATTTAAAGCCGCGAAGCAAGGAGTCCATCATTCTTTCGAAGGTAGCTGGCGCATTACAGAGACCGAATGGCATAATTTTAAACTGATATAAGCCGTCCGGTGTGACGAATGCCGTCTTTTCGCGGTCATTGTCATCAACAGAGATTTGCCAATACCCGGACCGAAGGTCAATTGAAGAGAAAAATTTGGCTCCGTGAAGGCAGTCCAACGCATCGTCTATTCTTGGGAGTGGATAGACGTCTTTTTTTTGTTATGTTGTTTAGGTGCCGGTAATCAACACAAAAGCGCCAGCTGCCGTCCTTCTTTTTAACCAGCACAACTGGTGAGGCCCAAGGGCTCGACGAGGGCTCTATGATGTCTTTACTGAGCATCTTGTCCACCTCTTGCTGTATGATGGTGCGTTCTGTACTGGACACTCTGTAGGGTCGTCTGTGAATAGGAGCTGCGGCACCGGTGTTGATGCGATGCGTGACCACAGATGTTCGAGCCAAAGGGCGGTCATCGAAGTCAAAGATGTCGCGAAAAGATGACAGAAGATACCGAAGGTCGTGAGCTTGCCCTGGTAAGAGGTCAGCAGCAATCATTTTTGCATATTCATCAGGTGGTGGGACGTCAGAGTCGCGGCAGTTCGACGAGGGTGGGACGCTTCTCACCGCCGATACGACGCATTCGGCAGCAGGGCACAGCGTGGTGAGCGACATACCTTGTGGGAGCGGCTGAACGTAAGAGGCAAAGTTGAGAACCGGAAGGGACGCTTGATTTGCCGACATGGTGACAACTGTATGCGCAAGGGCAACACTGCGTGTAAAGGGCACATCAGGAACCGGAGTAATGATGTAGTCACCATCGGGAACTGGCGGGACAGAGGAGAAACGGACATAAGTGGCGGCATCGGGGTCCAGGCGGACAAAGTCGGCGGTGCACAGTCGGTGAACAATTGGATCCGGTGGCTCTGAAGGAACAGGTAGAGCGAGTTGAACGATGCTTGTGGCGCAATCTATAAGGGCGGAATGGTCGGTGAGATAGTCAAGGCCGAGAATGATGTCATGAGGGCAGTGTTCGAGGACAGTGAAGAGCACAGAAGTATGGCGGCCGGCTATTGAAACACGAGCAGTACACATTCCGACGACAATAGACATACCGCCATCTGCAACACGGACCACAGTTGAGGGGGCAGGAGTGAGCACTTTCCTTAGGCGACGGCGAAGACGAGCATTCATGACTGAGACGTGCGCTCCAGTGTCGATCAGAGCGGTAACAGGGACCCCGTCCACGTCGACGTTAAGGATGTTCCGATGAGCATGAAGAGTTAAAGGAGGGTTTTCTGGTCGGGTCGTCAGAGCAGCATCACCCCCAGACGCTGCAGCCATCAGTTTTCCGACCGGGAGCGGGCATATGGGGCCGGCGACGAAGGGCGGCGAGGTCGGGGCGATGGAGATCGACGGCGCTGAGGTGACGACGAACGGTTGGTAAGCGGGGTCTGAGCGTTGTGGCCAGAAGAGGTCGTTTCCGAGGGCGAGGGAGAGCGGCGGGAATATGCAGAACCCGGCGGGTAGCGGCTGTAGGTCGAGGACGGACGGCTTCGGCAGTGTCGAGATATGTGGCCAACTCGGGAGCAGTTAAAGCAGATGGGCCTGTCATCAGGTGTTCTCCATTCATCTGGATTGCGGCTGCGTCGAGGGTAGTATGCACGTTCAGAACCGAGCTCCGGGGACATGCGGCGAGCATATGGGGCACTAACTGAGCAAACAGGTTGAATCCCAAGATTGGCAAATTCTTTGCGAACGACAGCCTATATAAGGGATACTGCTGGAGTACTGTCTGTTGCGGCTGGATGAAACGCAACGGGGGACATTGCCTCTACTTCTTGGCGCACAAGTCGTGTCAGGCTCTCAGATGTCGGCAGACGGCTCGGTGGAGTCGAGTCTACACAGGACGACGTCGCAGTCGTATTCGGCAACCGCGTGAACTGCGGAGAAATTCGGCGGCTCTTCGCTTGTTCGAACCGGCGGCATTCCTTGATGATTGCGTCAACCGTTCCGCAGTCCTTGTATACAAGAAGGTTAAAGGCGTCATCTGCGATGCCTTTGAGCACGTGACCTACTTTGTCGCACTCTGACATAGTGGCGTCGACTTTCATGCAGAGAGCTAATATGTCCTGAATGTATGATACATAGGACTCTGTGGACGTTTGTGCACGGCATGCGAGCTCCTTCTTCGCAGCGAGCTGACGCCCGAATGGCTTACCAAACAGGTCACAAAGCTTGCGCTTGCAGAGATCCCAGCTGGTGAGTTCATCCTCGTGGGTCTCGATCCATACCCTGGCAGTGCCCGTCAGGTAGAAGATGACGTTGGCCAACTTTAGGGTCGGGTCCCACCTGTTGTGTGTGCTCACGCGCTCGTACATTGCGAGCCAGTCCTCCACGTCGACGCCGTCCGTTCCGTTGAAGGTCCCAGGATCTCTCGGATGGGCAATGATGAACGCCGGGTTGGCGGACGCCGACGGAGCGGCCCCTTCGCTGGTCATGGTTGAAGAGCCGGCGAGCTGACGACCGCTGCGGAGTTCCGTGCTTGCTGTGGCTGTACCCCGCACCTCACACCAATAATGTAACGTGAAGATGTGCACACCAAAAGGGAAAAATATATTTACAGGGAAACAGCTTACAGCCACGCAGCCGAACAACCGGGCACGCGAAGCCCAGCCGCAGAAACGCACTTCGTCCTCTTCGCGTTCCAAGCGCGAGCGCACCAAGCACGAGCGTTCCAAGCACAAGCACAACCGTAGCAATATATGACTGTTTTTTTTCTTCTGTATGGTGCACGAAGTGCTTGTACATTTTTTTCTCTGCGAGGTGCAGAAAAGTCAAGCATTTCTTTTTTTTTGGTCTTCTGCAGGATGCAGAAAGTGTACCTATGACTGCTTTTGTTTGCCTTCTGCAAGGTACAGGCAATCTATACATTTGTTTTTTATTCCTGCGAGCTGCAGGAGGCCTATGTATGAATGTTTTTTCTTTCGTACTTTTTAACTTCTGTGAAGTGTAGAGGTTGTGCAATATTCGTTGTTTACTTTGGTTTCGTGTTTCAATGTGGAAGCATCCCTAGTCACATTACCTTGACGGCATGTATGGGTACTCGCCGACGGTATAGAAAATCCCAGTCATGGCAAGATAAATACGTCGTCAACAAGTGGTCGCATGACGCACACAACAAGCTGAGGACCGCCTTTCCAGACGGTCACATACATGACATTCGCCTTATACACCCCACGGTGGCTGAGCTCAATATGGCGCCTTTTTTCCCTGCCACATTCGCGTCAAAATTGCGACCAACCGTTTCTCGTAAAGCGTTCCAGGTGATGTCATACGCCCGTGCTTTCGCATTCCCACACATAAGCAGTCTGAAGTGTGTGTGCCAATTTTTTGTGATGTTACCTTGCAACCTTTTGCAAGACGCACAAGGTGTGTGATATTTACTTTTTACTTTGATTTCGTTTTCAGATGAAACATTTTTACCTTCTTCAAGACACACTACGAGTCCAATACCTAGTCAGTGTTTTGTTTTTCATGTGTTCATTAATTTTCCTCCTTCGTATTTCAGTTACTTGTGTGCTTCAACGACTCGGAATCACACGCGTGCTTTTAGTGACACTGCTACAGATGGTTCCCGATTAATTTACACCACGGGGCTCTTTAACGTGTCTACACATTGCGCAGCACGCGCGCACTGTTTGTCCATCGCAATGCGACCGCCATGTCTGGCAGTTAACCTGCTGCAGATCAGTAGCAGAGCACTTCAACCACTTAGGTGCCACGACGGGGCTTACCATGTAGTGTCCATAGCGTGCAATATGACGTACGTGGTACACATTAGAGTGTTCACCACGCTGATGGCACGTTTTGGTGATGAGTAGTCACCTCTACTCACATGCTATCTCCTTGATGTATGTGATATTTAAACTTCTCAGTACATGTACAAAAAACACGACGTCACTACTGCAACAATGAACAATAACCTCACCTCTATCATTGTGGAGTGCGCAGTAGAAGCAGGCGGCACGATGGCGCGACATGAAACCGGCAAGCTATATCAGGAGACGAAAACCATGATTAAGAAACGGAGAAGCATGAAAGCGTCTAACCCTACCGACGGAATAGAACTGGCACATCTATCAGTTACTAAATAAGCGCAAGGTAGCCGACACAAGGAAGTTTTATATGGATATAGTCGAGCATGCTATAAAGAACACAGGTTGCCTAAAAGCGGTGAAAAAAAACGAGGCATAGGTAAAAACCAGATGTACGCATTAAGAGACAAGAAGGGCAATGTCATTAGCAGTATGAAAAAATAACAGTGATTGGAATGTTAATGAGAGAGGCAGTATAGCACAGCAAATCGCCATCCTGTCACTAATGAAAGAGGAACTAAAGAAAGCCTTGGGAGCAATGACAAGGGGAAAAGCAGCTGGTGAGGAGCAGGTAACAGCAGTTGTCTTGAACGACGGAGGGGAGATCGTGCTAGAAAAACTAGCCACCCAGTATACGCAATGCCTTATGACCTCGACCATACCAGTAGCTTGGAAGAGCGCAAACATCATCTTAATTGTTAGGAAAGGAGACGCCAAGGACATGAAATTTACAGACCGATCAGCTTACTGTCCTTTTCCTATAAGGTATTTAGTAATGCAACTGCTAACAGAGTCAGAACGACCTTAGACTTTAATCAACCAAATGATCAGGCAGGCTTTCGTAAAAGACATTCCACATAAGATCCTATTCACACTATCTATCAGGTGATACAGAAACGCGCAAAATATAACCAACCCCTATATGCAGCCTCCATTGATTACGAGAAATCATTTCACTCAGTGGAAACATCAGTAGTCATAAAGACATTGCAGAATCAGGGTGTAGAAGAGCCTTATGCCAAAATACTGGAAGAACTATATAGCAACTGAACAGCTACTGTAGTCCTTCATAAAGTCAGCAATAAAGTTCCAATAAGAAAGGGAGTCAGGCAACGAGACACGATCTCGCAAATGCTATTCACCGCCTGTTTACAGGAGCTATTCCTAGGCATGCATTGGGAACAGTTCGAAATAAGAATAAATGAAGAATACCTAAATAATCTGCGATTCGCTGATGACATTGCCTTGCTGTGTCACTCAGGTGATGAATGAGTTAGACAGGCAGAGCAGAACGGTGGGTCTAAAAATCAAAATGCAGAAAACCAAAGTAATGTTCAACAGTCTAGCAAGGGAGCAGCAGTTCACAAGTTTGCAACGAGGTGCTGGAAGCGGTAAAGGAATACTTAGGGTAGGTAGTGACTTATCCGGATCATGAGAGGGAAATAGCTAGCAGGATAAGATTTGGGTGGAGCGCATATGGCGGGTTCTCTCAGATCATGAATAGCAGTTTACCAATATCCCTTGGGCAGGGCATGTAATGCGAAGGCAAGATAACCGTTGGTCCTCAAGGGTAACGGAGTGGATTCCAAGACAAGGCAAGCGTAGCAGGGGGCGGCAGAAGGTTAGGTGGGCGGATGAGATTAAGAAGTTTGCGGACACACGCCGGGCGGGCGCAGCTGGCAAAGGGCAGGGTTAATTAGAGAGACATGGAAGAGGCCTTTGCCCTGCAGTGGGCGTAGTCAGCTGGTGATGATGGTGATTGAGAATTTTGTCATGTTGTAGTCATTCTGACACTGCAACTTGCAATATTCATGATGCATTCAGTTGTGAGCCATTCATGTCGGATCTGCAAGGGTGTGGCATTGAGTGGAATAACATCACACGTCGTCGTCTTGGTATATAATGCATTTTGCAGGTGATATAGATTTTCTTGTGAGGCGAAATGTATTACACACTTATTGATCATTGCTTCACATGTGTACCATGGTTTAAGATGTGTGCTTAAGTGCGTTTTCTGTTTGCACAACTCACACAGAACCTGTGGTAACACGTAGGCCGCTTGCCTTTTCATGTTTGTGTATAATATTTGGGCGTTGCAATTTGTTCGCCACTTGTGAAGTTGATAGTTATTGTTCATTGTATTGCAAGCAATGCATTTTGCACCTGCCTGTTCGAATAAGTACACTTGTATTAAATGCTGCTCAAAAAAATAAATAAAGGTGCATGTTGATAGAGAACCTTAAAATGAGTTGTATGGGCATATTGTAGTGCAAGAGATGTGCACAGGTGCTCTTTGTTGGTATTCGAGTCAAATTTGAAAACTGTGCTTTCACCCTGTAATTTAGGAGAGATTTTTAAAAACCACTCCTCGCAGTAGCACACAACCATATAGGGCGACACCTCTCATCGCGCATCCCCTAACTCGATGGCGCTAGTGGGCAGACTGGTCGAGTTTGAAGGATTGCCCTTCTGCCCACTGATGTCATGGGGGTAGGGGATGCGCAGTGAGGTGTGACGCCCTCTTTGGTTGTGTGCTGCTGTGAGGAGTTTTTTTAATTATTCCTAAATTGCATGGTACAAGCACACATTTCAATATTAACTAAAATACACACAAAGAGCGCCTGTACACACACACACACACACACACACACACACACACACACACACACACACACACACACACACGCACGCACGCACGCACGCACGCACGCACGCACGCACGCGCGCGCGCGCACACACACACACACACACACACACGCACGCACGCACGCACGCACGCGCACGCACACGCGCACGCGCACGCGCACGCACACACACACACACACACACACACACACACACACACACACACACACACACACACACACACACACACACACACACACACACACACACACACACACACACACACACACACACACACACAGAGAGAGAGAGAGAGAGAGGCAGGTGCTTTGACAACAGCAACAGCGTAGGAGGGTGCACAAAGAAGCTTTTGACTTGCTGGACTAGCTGTTTCAATGCAAATTTCCAGTCAGGAAGGACACTGCACCCGCCGCGGTGGCTCAGTGGTTTGGGCGCTCGACTACCGATCCGGAGTTCCCGGGTTCACACCCGACCGCGGTGGCTGCGTTTTTATGGAGGAAAAACGCTAAGGCGCCCGTCTGCCATGTGATGTCAGTGTACGTTAAAGATCCCCAGGTGGTCGAAATTATTCCGGAGCCCTTCACTACGGCACCTCTTCCTTCCGGTCTTCTTAAACTCCCTCCTTTATCCCTTCCCTTACAGCGGGGTTCAGGTCTGCAAGGATATATGAGACAGATACTGCACCATTTTCTTTCCCACAAAACCAATTATTATTATTATTATTATTATTATTATTAATATTATTATTATTACTGCACAGTGAATATGTGGCGAGCTCACCGGTTGGGTGGGAGGTGTAATGGTAAGCGCAGTGTCAGTGGGTGGCAGCTGGTGTGCGCAATTGCTTCTTTGCCACCAGCAGCTTGCAGGGCACAGCCACAATGCAGAGTTGCTCACACACAAGTGTACACTGTACGCTGACACAAGGGGATGACGCTGCCAACAGTAACCGTGGCTGCTGTGTTGCACAAATGAACACCTTGGCCAGCTACCCTGCGAGGTGGTGTCGATGGCCTCAGTGCTGGTGATGCTGGAGTTGCCGCCGCAACTGACGACGCACCGTGCGAGGTATGTCAGCCTCCAGAGACGGGATCTCCGAAGAAGCTCAACAATACCGTTGCGCACGGCTCTCACCCGCAGGTAGGTAATGCGGCTTGCAGCGCCTTGCGTATACACTGCAACCGGAGGTGGTTCGTTGTTGTCGAGGGTCAGTGGCATCCACGTCTTCTTCTTCTGGCAAGGGGTCATTCCAACAGAGGTTGTGCAGCACAGCACATGCTCCGATTACGAAGGCCGCTCGCTCCGGCTCGTATTGGAGCGTCCGGCACCTTTGCAGGCACTGGAAGCGGCTCTTGAACACTCCGATGGCGCGCTCCAGGACGGATCGCATGGAGCTGTGTGCTGTGTTGTGCAACCCCTCTGGAGAGGCCAGCCTGAGATGCCCTGGCACAGGTGTTAAAAGCCAGGGCTCCAAAGGGTAGCCACTGTCCCCTGCATAACAGAAATGATACGCAGTTAAGCGCTGGCCTTTGTCGTCCTCGATCTCAACACTCTTGATACAATGGCCGATTCATGCCAATGCCAACAAAAATGCGCGAAGACGACGGGACAACAAGAGGCAGAAAGACGCACACACAAAGCGCTGAACTTGCGACTGACTATTTTCTGGAAACAGGGGCACCTATAAAGGAGGAGGAAACAAGGTACGCACGCAAACGCATCGTGTGCAGTGCGAATACATTATCAACCGGGCCATGTGTGATTAGTAGGAATGGAAAGCCCCAATGTGCCCATGTAAGATTTCGATGTTCCTTTGCTAGACATAATTCCAGACGAACCGACGCAGTTGTCACCCCTTTTGGAGGTGAAGTAACCCTCGATACCCTCTCTTTCGGTTTTCTTATTTGCCTCACCACGGAATCTGTAACCGAGGTGGGGGCTTTCTTACTGCTTACCCAGAACAGACTCGCCATCTTCCAGCAGTCCTCTGCTCTACCTCCTGGCGCAGCCACGAATACCGCCACGAGAAGGCGTCGTGGTCCGATCCCGGGCAGCGGGGGTCGACACCTATAATCTTCATGTTGGAGTCGCACACCTGAGAGAAAGCGTACCACAAGCTTAGTTGTGAACTTCCGCCGTCAAGGCCCGAGATTGCAGCCGAACATGCAGTCATAAACAGAGAGCGAAGCCTACTCGCTATCATTGAGTTGAGGGCATAGTAGCCCTTGCGACTCCAAAAGGCGGCCTTGTGTGCAGCATTGCCCCGTGGCGCCTTGATGGCGATGAGGGTGCCATCCACGCACCCAACGACGCCGGGGATGCTGCCGTGGCGAAGGAAGCCCTCCTTCGCCGCCGCCTTCTCTTCCGGGCTCGCCGGGAACCGCACCCAACCGTCCCGCGACCCCACTTTGACTATTGCTGCTGACACCCGCCGCACACACTTGCTGACAGTGGGCTGGGCTATCCCGACGTTGCCCTCATTGCCCACGGCGCCTTGAAATCCGCCGGTGCCGAAGAAGCGCAGCGCGCACAACACCTGTCGCTGCATTGACAGCGCACTCACCCGCGCATCTCCCAGTTCATTGGCGAGTTGGTCGCACAGCCACGGTGCAGTCCCCTTCATGAGTTGAAATTGGCGTCGAAACAGCTAGTCCGGCAAGTCAAAACCGTCTTCGTGTACCCTCCTACGCCGTTGCTCGCGCGGAAAGCCGTGAATGGCGAAGTAAACAGCTGCCAATTTCGGTCTCAAACGCTTTGAGACTACATTTCCCAGTCTCAAAAAATCGTCTCAATCTGCCCGCATAATTAGGTGGGCAACGTCAACACTTCTGCTCTGTTTTCGACGTCAGGCAGTGACGCAAAAAAATAAAAACGGCCGCCGCCCACGGCCAACCAATAGGCGAGGGGCAAATGAGACTTTTTGAGACAGTTTCGAGTGAGAGCGGTCGGTAATTCCCACCTGGTCTGTTTCACTTGGAGGGTGCAAAACTTTATTCCGGTTAACGCATATCTGATTTTGTGCGTCCACCCTACCTGAGGCCCCAGTATGCTTTCAATAATCACATGCAGATTTTGACATTTGCCTACGAATGCAAGCTGCCAAGCCGTGCTCGGAAATATAACGATCGTGGCCAGGAAGGCGATGCAGTACATCGGCTCATACGTGATGCGGTGAACTGCTCCTCGCCAGAGCTTTGCAAGTGCACAAAAAGAAAGAAAAAAAAGAAGCCTGTGGCGTGTACCCCGCCACATATGTCCTTTCGCAGACGATAGTGCAAATCAGCGCTACTAACGACAAAAGCGGAAGGTAAAGCCGCGGCCACCTGCGAGGCCCGAAAAGACATGCAGAAGTACGGAAAGCTGAGCAAGTTGGTTACTGTTATCCATGGTAAAACAGCGCGGAAAAAACACGAGGACGGAACAAACACGACGACACGAGCGCTGACTTTCAACTGGTGATTTATACGCACGTGTGTACATATACTATTCCCGCCAAACACTACACAGAACAAAAAATATTCAAGAAACACTGCGTCATCACTGAACACATTAAATCTACCTTGCTGCAAATGCATGCTTTAAGCTGGTAAAGGATGGCATCGCCCGGTCTTGTGTTCGCGCTGCCCTCAACAAGTCGTGTGTCCATATCATTGAGGAAGGTGTGCAAGGCCAGATTTCTAGGCTCAAGGACGCTGGTTTTCCTGAGGCAACTATCGGAAGGTTATGCGAAAGGCTGATGGCCAAAATCAAATCGGAGCATAAGCGTGCTCCTCAGGAAGATGAGGTCTCGAATCGCCGGAAGATTGCTGTCATCCCTTACCTCCATGCATTATCACACCATCTGAAGAAAGTGGGGCGAAGATTACTAGTTGATGTTGTATTTTGTCTCGCAGAAAATTAAGCAACATTTGCCGAGCTGTGCAGCGGAAGCGAGAGTCCCTACTAGGAAGGAGGATTGGTGGTGGTTGTACCACAGCACACGCAGAGAGGAGGGTTGAGTGCGTCTAAGGTGTAGTATACAAGATCCCCCTTTCATGCGGTGGGTGGTATGTTGGCCAGACTGGGCGATGTCTTAACGAACAGCTCAGGGAGCATCACAATTCTTTGGGCAGGGCAGCCGGTTCGAATTTGGCGCTGCACTGCAGGCAACCTAAGCACACGTGCGCCCCGTTGCTTCATCAGACATCCGTCATCTTCAAACATAAAGATCAGATAGTAAGGGAACTAGTAGAGGCATATCATATTGACAAGGGGGGTGCAGCATGCATTAGCAAGCCCTCATTATCATTGGCTAACCACGAAATCACCTGTTTGGAGCATGCATTTGCAGCAAAGGTGATTTAATGTGTTCAGTGATGACGCAGTGTTTCTTGAATATTTTTTGTTCTGTGTAGTGTTTGGCGGGAATAGTATATGTACACACGTGCGTAATAAATCACCAGTTGAAAGTCAGCGCCCGTGTCGTCGTGTTTGTTCCGTCCTCGTGTTTTTTCCGCGCTGTTTTACCATGGATAACATGCAGCGCTATCTGTTTGGCCACGCACACCGACACTCCGTCGTCTCGAACCAGGCGTTATCACTAGACGTCGCGCACGTAGCTCCGAGCGGTTGAGAGCACGCAGTTCGGCCGTTCTAGACATGCATTTTGCCCTCTATACAACAATTGCGCATTAGATGGCGCTATTCGAGCGTTTCATGCCCACGCTCCGGTCTCTTCGATCGGCACCAGGAGCCACTGATAGCAAAGTGTCGTGCAGACGAAAAACCACTGCTATGCGCGTTTGCCGTGCGACGCTCCAAGACTGTCTCTGACGCTAAAGCTGCCGCGCTCTCGTGGTCATGAACGGAATCAAGCCATGAGTCGGCAACTTTCTTAGCCCTGCACCAATGCTAGCGCCTCGCAGCTACGTGTGACGTCACCGCAAGGGCTATATCAGCGCTTGCCTTACCGCCCGCACAAGTGCGCGCAGTTGGTGTGGCTGTGGGAGTCGTCCGGTGGCTGTTAGCAATTGCGGGGCTTCGCAGTTCTGCTGCAATGCAGTAGCCAGAAGCAGGCGAATTTGCGATCATGGAGCAAATGCCTTTCGCACGGTGCGGACCACGAAGATGTAAAGCGTCGACCGAAATTGTGGAACTTCCGAAAGACGTGACTGTTTGGGCGAGACGACGGAGTTGCGTCGCTTTCACGGTAGCTGAGCGGGACTCTTCACTGCTGCAAAGTGAGTTGCCCTTTTCTCGCTGCAAGAAGCCGTTGTAGCAAGCACTTACGGCAAGGCTAGGAGGTTGGGTCCCGTTTCGAGCGCTCGGCGACAAGTATCCTGCGCTTCTAAGTTCAGTGTTTCAGATAGGACTGTGAGTAATAACTGTGCTGATGGACGGTTAGAAAGCGAGAGCTCGGAGGGGCGCTTTTGATTTTTCAGAGGCCTGAATTGCTGGATAAGTTGGTCCATGTTTCAGCCATAAGGGACGAGTGAAAAAGGGGTCACGGGACCAACTTGGGAAGTCCCTTAGCTTCGCCTTAAGGTAGCCGCGACAGCGCCTTTTTCTTGTTTCTTTAATTACAACATAAGTACACATCCCCTACACACTTTACCGTCATACACACCACAACGCGTTCACTTGGTGCCCTTCTTACACACTTGAACCAACGACCCTTAGTGGCATATGCATTGCGTGGCTTCCTCGCCCGTAGACGGCTTTGCTTCGAACTCCAATTCCTGCGAATTTCTTTGTTCATTTGAAAATTGTGCGAATATTTCCGTCACGTTTCTGAGGCCTTCAGGTCAATCCTTGGACAGGGAGACGGCTTTCCGACCGAACGAGCTGTATGCGCAATCGCTTAAGAGACGCGAACACACGCTGCCTCCTGTTTTTGGTCACTTTCGTAGACAGTTAAGTGCCAGGTACTGCGGTGGTTAACTCTTACATACTTCATAATACGCATTACTGACGTTGGCATTTGGTCGCGCTCGGTTGGCCACGACATTTCATTTCACTGGTAGGCTGCTGCCACTCGATGTTATGAGCGTGTTGATTCGGATCAGTATGTTAAAGGGATTGTGCAGATACGTATGCCTACTCAACTCCTGAGTGATACCGACAGTTTAGCCGGTCGATCCAGCATCGTGGAAAAAAAAGCGAAAAGACGACGGACGTAGAAAGAGCAGATAACACAAGCGGTGGCTCGCCACTGAGGGCTTATTCTCCTGTCCTACGCCCCTGACCTGCGCAGATAACAGCTAGGTGCGTCACGAGGCCTCGTACGCAAACTTTCGTAGGCTACTTTGTCGTTAAAAGCGCTCATTTGAGCTGTTCGTCTGCTATTTATTACCGCCTGTTATGTGACTTAGTTGGAAGTTAGTCCTTGTGAGCGCTCTGTGAACGCAGTCGCCGCGCGCGGTGGCGTGATGTAAGCAAATGCCACGCAGCTGGCAATTATACCTCTGCATGGCTCTATGTAGCCGCCGTCGCGCCCCTTCTGAAGGTATTCGCCGCTGTTACACGGCACACGCTCCGCTTTAAAGGGACTATGAAGAGAATTTACTGAGGTTAAGTAAAGTAGACTAGAAAGGCATTCCATCACTAATCACAAGTATTAACGCGTGAGCGTTAAGGGCTCCTTGTCGCAGAAAAGTCGGCGGCGTTGGAAGTGAGCGAAAAATCGTCCTCCTCGCAATGTTCGCCACTGTCCCAACAGATAGTGCACGACGGCAGCGGCTGCCAATCGTCTCGTTCGGACGCAGTGGGGCCGTGCGGGGGCGCAGGAATCGCGCGGTGAGCGGTGAACAACGCAGCGTTCGTTCGGGGCGGAAGCTATGCTGTCGTTCTTGGCATCTGGTTTGTGGAGAACGATGTGCCGACAAACTACAACTGCAACTTGAGTCCCGCGTGTTTCCGCGAGGAGCCTAGCAGCGCTTCTACGTGGTTTTCCGCTCCGCGCCTCCGTTTCACACTGCGTAGCAGAGCGATTTGTCTAACGGGCAAGGCGTCGCGCCGAACGGGCGATGGCGTTCCGTGGACTCCCTGGCAGCGCTGCCACAAGCTGTCGCGTTCCACTCTTAAAGGCGAAGCTTAAGCGTCCTCAAATTGTTTTAGCTAGCTTGAATAACACACCACATATGGGCGATTAACGATGATACTCCTGCTCTCCCCCTTCAACTCGTACACGCAGGGCACAGAAAAATAATGAAAGCAGATCGGAGACGGCGCTTCGCCTGGCCCCGCTCATGGATGAATTAACACCCCTCTATTGTTGCTCTTGTAAAGGATTGAAGCTGAGACGCGGCCGTCCGCTCGAATGCCTAGCCTTTAATGTCACTTCCTTGTCCTCTTCTCTCCGCTCCTCCGATCTTTACTTCATCGTTGTTGTCCCGGCATCACACTATAAATACATAAATCATACACTGACGTTCTTTTCGCGGCTTCAGGTCTTCGAACCGCCTTGGAACTGGAATTTCCCCGCAAGAGCGGAGTCAGGTGGCCCTTCAATTCTGGGTTTAATTACCGTGGCTTGCCGTCGCCAAGCAGAAAAATCGTCGAGCTTCGCCGTACCTGGCCACGGAGTCGCTTGACGGCGCGGCAAGTGACGCAAAGTGTACCGCCGCGCTCGCTAAAGAGTTTTCGTGTACGAACATGGAATGTTGGGGCCTTGAGGGAAATGCCTTAAAAAAAAACGAAGCAGCACATGACTAATCAGTAACAAAGAACTGAAATTCAACTAAAACCAAGAAGAGTACACAAATCTTATAAGAAAACATAAAAACTGGCTCAGTAATCGCCCCCCAAAATAAAAGCAGGGGTCACACCTTCAGGTCACCAGGCACGCGAAGCGGCTAAGCATGATGCTCCCCACCAGAGTCCTAGCAGAGACCCATCCAAAGTCGGCCTTTGTAAGACCAAGGACCTCGCCAACCTTGGCATGCTTTTAAGATACCCACATTGGTATCCCAGGTGACGGCAAAATCTACGTGAACAACCCCGCCCTTCCGAACAATCATGCCCGGGCGCAGTCTGGAGCCACTGGGGGCTGTGAACAGTTTCTCACGTTCAATGACAGCAGTTGGGACTTTTTCCAGGATCATCCTGGCGACATTCTTCGCTATGAAGTTGTGGCGCTCGATCCGTGGCAGGGAAATGGATTTGCACTCCTGCAAAATATGGTATATAGTTTCAGGAGCGCGCCGGGCAGAGACGGTCGTCAGGATTATCTGAATGCTTGTTGGGCAAAAGTCCGGTTGGGTAAAGGTTGGTACACAACCGCAGTGCCTTTATCTTGTCGCCATTTTTCATCAATGCTGAGTTATATGAAAGCCATGAATTAGCACAAAAATGGTCTTTGAAGGCAAATAGGTCTTTGTTAGAATATTTTTCCTCCAGCTCCTTCCACCAACGAACTGACCCTTTCTTTATGGCCAATATTAGTTCTTTGTGAGATGTGCTTCCTTCGGGAACTCCAAACTGCTGAGCAATTTGGTTGAAGAAAGCTTGAAGGACATGTTCAAAAAGAATGTCTGCGAAGTCGTCTCCTAGGCGAATGAGACTCCCTAGTGCATTAAGCTGAACTGCTTGAGCAGCACGCTGCAATTGCAGGAGCCCAAGTCCAACACATCTCGACGGCAACCACAAGTAGGTGTTTGGAAAGCTGTGCGGTAGATGCAGGGCTTCTTTCACTATACCACCCATAAATTTGTCGAGGCGTCCTGCCTCATTTCGGACGTACAATGTGTTAGACGCCGTATACAGAAAAGCTGGGACCACCAGCTGAAGGAAGCAATGAAGCTCCTGAAAGGGCTTCAAACTGGCAGTGCTTATGAGGCGGAGCAGGGAGCGTGCCTTAGCAGTTTGCACCTCTGGTAGTTTTGCGAGGTGGATTCCTAGCCAAAGATACTTGATCGGCGTGTCTTTAGCCACAGGTTGCACCTGTGCGCTGCCAAGAGACACCGGCGGCGGCTCGTCCCTAAAGGTTTTGGCCCAATGATCCTAGCACCAACCAAAATATTGGGATTTACGTGGGTTGAGGCGCAACCCGGCATTCTAGACATATACCTCAGTCTTCCGAAGCTGAGCTTGGAGACCCTCGAATGTGCCCGACACGAGAACCATGTCGTCGGCAAATGTTAGGGAACTGATACATGCACCTCGAAGGTGCACCCCCAGCCCCGAGGAATAAAACTGCTGAAGCAGGGGGTCCAGAACACAGTTGAAGAGAAAAGGGGACAATGGGTCCCTCTGCTTGATGCCTCTCCGAAGAGGAACTCTGATGTTGTCGGTCGTACTGTCAGACCAAAATCTAGTGGTCCCAAACTTATACATGGCACTGATAAGCGGTATAAACCGGGGGGGGGGGACGTTTCTCCCTTCCAGGGCCGCAAACAAAGCACGGTGCGATACCGTGTCGAATGCTTTCTGGATGTCCAAACTGATAGCAAAGAGCTGATGGTGAAGTTTTTTCATGGTGATCATGAGAGCTTGCACGATGAGTAGATTCGGGGACGTAGATCTGTCCTCCGAGAAACCAGCTTGGAATTTGTGAAATTTATTCCCTAATGATAGCCTTGTAAGCACCATTTTCATTAAAAGTCTATACAAAACAGGCGATATTGTAATCGGCCGGTAGTCGCCCGGCGATGCTGGTTTTGCACACTTTGGGGTAAATACTGTTCGCGAAACTTTGAAATCGTAAGGAACAACACCGAAGGCATACCAATTATTAAAGATGAGTACCAGCGCCTCGGCTGGCAACTTTCTCAGTTCAGTCACCGAGACCCCATCGGGGCCATGGGCTGATTTAGTAGGAAAAAGTCGTAAGGCCTTGTTGGCTACCTCACCCAGTGAAAAGAGGTGCTCATTCACATAAGCCAGTAACTCAGACGAAATTCCAGATTGCACTGGTTCCGAGTCGCTGCTAAAAATTGGGTCGAACTTGTCGTGAAGTTTTGCGAGGGTAGACCCAAGCGTCGGTCTTCGCCATCCTGGCTTTGCCGCACGCTTTTTACTTCTCGTCTGTCGTCTGCAATAGTGGGCCCGGCTAGCTCGCGCTTGCCCGAGGGGTTCGCGCAGCAACACAGGCAGACGACTTTCACAGCTACCGGAAGTGTGCCTCTGGAGTCGTGGCTGCAGTGGCTCCATCGAGTGGCAGCGTGTAGCGGTCTGCCGACGTCACTAAATTCGTGACGTCTCTCTTGCATGAGTAGTTTCAAAATCAATCACTACGAGCACATCGATCCCCCGCGAATTTAAATAAACGTGGTTTTAAGAACTCATAATAGATCGAGGGCTCCGTTCCAAGGACTGAAACTTGGTGTGAACACTCTGTATCATCCTTTATAAGCAATGAAAACATTTACAAGCGACTTTGAGTTCATTGCATATTCTCTTTAAAGGTGTGCCGCGTTACCTCATGGGTTAGAGCGATGCTCTATGGAACTACGGGCACTCTGGAGTGCCCTCACACATAAGATGTAGCGCCATCGAGGAGGCGCTTAGTAAAGCAAGTATTTATTCTTTTAAAATGCCTAATTTCTCGACAAAGCATCTCGAAATGCAACTTAAGGGTAACGCACATCCTTGGAGCGGTAACGTTTTTTGCGTGCAGGTAATTACTGCTTACGGGCAGGAAGATTTTTTCCAGACAACGATTTAAACAATGATTTGGCTCAAAAGCATCTCGACATGCAACCTAGAAGTGAACACCGCCATTAAATGCTTTCTTTTTCATATTGTAAGCTAAATTCATTAGATATGCTCAATATTTGAAGGCCGATGTACCTGTACAAGTGTTGTTGTAATCCAGGGTTTGCGTGAGATGTGCATGCATTTATAGTTCGAAGTATTAAGCTGCATGAGCTAGTCGGAGCACCCTTCTTGGGTGCGGTTGAGCCCGTTTTGTAACTTTTACTTCTCGGTGTTAATGTAGATGCGTCCATAAAAGACGCAGTCGTCCGCAAATAGACTGATGGATGACGCAATCACAGGCGCCAAATTCAATGTTATTGCACTGCAGGTCAAGGTGTCGGAACTTTCTTCCAATCATGGCAACTTTTGATAAATACATGCACTTAATCGCTGCATTATAGAAGTGTCCTCAAACTAGCAAGCTTTTCGGAATTGTAAGTAGGCAGTGCTGCTGGTATTTCAAAGCAAAATTTCTCTGCATCCATCCGCGGTGACCGTGACCGGACAGACTGATGAATGCGAGAGCGACGTGGCTGCGTTAAATAGATTTCTTGAAAATTTTGTTAATATTTTGAAAGTAGGGTGTATTTCGATTTCGGTTAGTAAGTTCGTTCTGTTAGTAACTCAAAACGTATAATCTTGAAAATTGCGCAAAATCTTAGGTGAAACACCTTATATAACGGAGCATTCAGCAGAAAGCCGAATCTCCAACACTGTGGATCGCATAGGAAACCGTTTGTGAGAAGGCATAGTGTCTACTTGTTTTCAGATTCCTTGCAGAACATTTATTCGCTTTTCGGGCCGTAAGCTTAGGTGCAGTAGCCTTGTTATTCGACAGATGGCGGCAGCCTTGTTATTCGACATATATTTTCTCGGCGGGAAAAGATGAAAGGGTGCAGAGACGCAAGAAATGCTTTTGCCACGTTAGCCGCCGGGCGGAGAAGACGGCCGGGGCTGCGCGAGGTACGCCATACACTTATCCGGTAAAAAGGATCTCTGCTTGGGGCGGCGGGCCAAGGTTGGTTGCGAGCGGTCCGGAGCCGTTGAAAAACACCTCCGCTCTCGGTGCGTGCTCGCAGCGCACCTCATCAGCGTGCACGTAGCGTTCTTCTGTCACTGTACTAACAAAGTACGTGGCGGCGCTCACCCGCCTGCAGATAGACCCTACTATATATTTCTCATCGCATGGCCGGAGACCCTTTACCAGGACGCGGGCATGCACCTTCTTCGAACTCTCTCCATGATCCGCGGGATTATGTTGTTGTTCGCAGGATACTCTCGAATAGCTTGACTTTCCCTGTGCGTACGTGCTACCGTGAGAGTGACGCCCGGGAGACTGGACAACAGGGGGAAACTTCGCATACTTCCCAATGGCCGCGAATTACAAACGGTAGCGCCAATTCCTCCTTCCGTTCCGTTCAGAGCGTTTGTTGTACGAGTTACCTCCATCACAACGGACGACCAAAGCAAGCGAGCGCGGGGGATGTTCGCATGGCATCTGCTTTACGCGCGGACTGCTCCTAAATCGGAACTGCTAGGGGAGGTAGGTTAATGTATCGTCGTCCGCCTGCAGCCTGCGGCCGCGCCGCGCTTGGCTTTTCGTACAACCTGGCTACGACTGTTGCTCTGCTAGGTCATCTATGGCCCACTGACCCAGCGCTGTGATGGAGAACAGAACACTTTTCATGGCTTTATTGACACATACATCCTTTCCGTTATTCAGTCAAAGATATTTCTCAAAATACACTGCATGTCTACGTTACACCATTTCGTATAATATAGACAATATGTCAACGCACCAGAGGTGTTTATCTCAAACTGCGCAACTGAGTTTTCCAATACATTTCGTGCGTAATTCACGCAGTACATATGCGTTCATTCCTGTCCAACCTGTGTACGCGTTCAGCAGAAGTGCCAATGACACCTAATTTGCCGAAAAATATATGAACTTGTTTTTCAATCTGCCAGGGTTCTCATCAGCTTCAGGACGGCCATAAAGAATTCTGCGTCGATTTGTTCGGTATGAGTTTCAGTAAGTAAAAGTAGAAACTCACTCTATGCTTCATGAAGTAACGAACTGGGCCGGGCTCGGCAGTTCAATAACAAACATATTACCGCAATTGATTGATTGTTGTGTCCTGCCGTGCCCTCTGAGGTGTTCCCTGTCGAAGAATCCTTTGTATACTCTTGCTGGTGACTCTGATGTAAAAGCAGAGGCTTGATGAGTCATGAGGCAGAGATAACACTCAAAATATACTTATCATAATCAATGGTTCGACGAAAGTTCGTCTGGTCAGGCAAAAAGGAATGCGGTCACTGACAATGTCATGAAATTCAGACGTTTCGGAACCTCGTACGGGTTCCTTGATCACTGAGCGGTACAAGAAATTGTCGCGCCTTATATATGTAACACGGGGCGCAAGGAGCGTGCGTAGATGGGTGGCATTGTTCCTTGCACCCGGTTCATGGTAGCTGGTGTCGATTGGATGATTAGAGATTCCATCAGCCGCCGAGATGACACGTTCCTTTCCTTCGGAATGACAGTGGCGTGGTCCCAGTCAATCGTATGAGTATGCTCTTGCAAATGCTCGGCAATGGCGTTCGTCGTGTGATTATTATTTCTGACGTCGCGTTTGTGGTCGTTAAGCCTTCTGGAGAACTTTCTTGTTTCGCCAACGTAAACCTGGGGGCAATCAGCACATGGGATCTGGTAGATGACACCTGGAAATGCTTCAGTCGGCAGCTTATCTTTCGCGTTCACGAGCTGGTTACGGAGCTTGCTGGTCGGGATGTGGGCAATGCGCATGTCATATTTTGAAAACACGCGGGATAGTGCTTCGCTGGTTCCCTGCACGCAAGGAATGGCAGCACGCGCCTGGAATGTCTTGTTACTTTGTGTTTCCGGCTGTAAGATCCGCTTCTGAATATTGTGGACAAAGCGACTTGGGTAACCGTTATTAGTCAGTTCACGGTGAATCGTCCTCAGCTCGTTTTGCAATGAATTTTCATCTGAGCATATGCGTACGGCACGTGTTATTAAAGACGACACCACCGACGTCTTGTGGCCAACCGGATGACACGACATAAAATTGAGGTAGCGACCTATATGTGTAGGCTTCCTACAGACGGAGGTGAGGGCGCCCTCATCCCTGCGAACCAGTACATGCAGGAATGGCAAAGAGCCGTCTTTCTCAAGTTCAAGGGTGAACTGTATATGCGCATTCTGGGCGTTTAGGCCTTCCAGGAAGCGTGTGACGTCTTGTTTCTTCAAAATGCAGAAGCAGTCGTCTACGTAGCGGTAGAATACTTTGGGTGCAGGAATGAAGGTGGCTAGCACTTTTTCTTCAAGGGCCACCCATCTACGCACGCTCCTTACGCCACGTGTTACATATATAAGTCGCGACAATTTCTTTTACCGCTCAGTGATCAAGGAACCCGTACGAGGGTCCGAAACGTCTTTGAATTTCATGACACTGTCAGTGACCGCATTCCTTTTTCTTTAAAATATACTTATGCTAAGGAATGCGCTAAGAGCGGCACAAGAAGACAACACACACGACACGTGCGTGTGTTGTCTTGTGCCCCTTTTAGCGCATTCCTTCTCATAATGATCAACCAACTGGCCCCGGTAATAGCTTTGCTATCAAAAGATACTGCTAAGAATTGAAACATGAAACTTCACAATCCTGGATGTTTACTGACGGTGTGCTTACGCACGTTTCGCCATTTTGTGAATACAATACAATTCCCACGGTTCCTTAGTCAATTTACCTTGATGTCTGAACATAATCTGTCTTATTAGGAAGCGGATTGCATGCTTGTTATCTGACACTTGCGGTACACTAGGATCATTAGGAATAGAATCTGTAATGTATGGCCAAATTGGATCAGGGAGCACCTTTCAAAGACGTTTTATGTTGGCGCAAGCGCGTGTATATGCACTTCCCGAGTTTGCCCTATACTGTTCTTGCCGCATGTGAAAGAAATATCATTGAACATTTCCTCTTCACCTGGCACAAAACTTCAATTGGCACCCTTTCAAGTTGTTCTATTGCTCTTCTATCAACTATCTTCTATGAACTTACTGGGAGCCAAAAATAAGACTTCAACCTGTTACCTAACGCCAACTTGCTTGAGCCTCTGGGATAGTTAATGGATGTGCGGTATTACCGCATACATCTTTTCATCTCTACTGGAAGGATCCTATGGATTATGCTTACGAAATAACTTTTTCTGGATTTTATTGCAAGTTTTTTCAGGTCGTTCTGGATGCCCGCTACTGATAGAGCGTTTGTCAAATGTTTAGAGCTCACGAGGGGTTTCAGTATAAACCTAATAGCAATAATGGTCCTTTCTGCAGTAACCCCCTAGGCATTCGTCCAGCTTGCGGAATTGCAGGACATTTGACTTCCAGAAAAATTTTTGCTGCCGAAAATCCTTGTTCACAGACGGCATTTTCACTCCACGCTGTGAAAACCGAAACAGTTGGAGCGAAGATGAGTCGCTTTTCGTAAGTCATGCGGTTGAATAATTTTTTTTTTGCTATTGCCTTTTTTTTTGTTCATTCCCTTCCTCACAGTCACGTAACTTTTTTTTCATCATGCACTTCCCCTTTTTTTGTTTGAACCAATCTGAACCAATTTCCGAGGAAAGAACTGGTCCAGTGGTGTAACCTGGACCTATTTTCATGACTAGGCGTGAAAAAAAAATGATGCATAGTGTTCAGAAGCCGACCCCTCTGACGTGGTCTGATTTTTTTCTCCTCTTTCTGTGTTATAATTCCTAACCTCCTTTTCTATCCCTGTTTCACTGTTACTCTTTCTTCAAAGTTTGAGACCACTTTCTTCGAAAACTCCTGCCAACGACATATATAAGGAAAAAAGACCGAGGAGGATGTCCCCTAGTGTACGTGACCCTGGATACTCCCTCGTTACCTCCAGCTTCCGAGATCGGGTGTATTTATCGCAAGGATACAATGGGGCATTCTCTTGCCCCACTGAACTTGCCTCGACCTGCTCCTCCCGTCCCCACCCCTTCCGGGAACACAAAAGCGTAGAGAGCCACTATTTATTGTGAATAAGCTATTGTCCACTGATGCTGAGGGGATGTGACAATGTGGTCCTGAAATCGGGAGAATTTAGGATTCACTGGAAATCTTTCTGGGCTTCTTTGCTGTGTCCTTTCAACAGCTTCCTTCTCGTATAGATAAAACGATCTCCTCGCTTCATTATCGAACAGGAAGATGCAAATTCCTCATGTGAACGGGGGTTCTATAGTGTTTTTGATGCCATATTGAATCACACGGGATCAGCTGCGCTAGCCTTCGTTGCGGCGCCGTTCACGCTATCGGCGCTCTTCAGAATGCTTTGACTCGAGCAATTTTTTCATCAGTATCGCGCTGCGCATCGTTCTACTCATAATTGCCATTTTAACATCCGAGGGTCGAAGACTTAATTGTACAGCTTAAATTTAGGGCACCGAGTGGTCGACGTTGAACATGTAGTGTGACGTCTGCTGGTTTGAAAAACACGCTATCTTAAATTGTTTTTGCGTGGTTTTTATGTTTTAAATCATACGTTCAAGGCAATACCTCCTGATCAAATGGGTTTAGGAACGGCAGATCACCTAACAAATGACGCAGGTTCACCTAGACGCATTTATTGCAGCAATGCAAGCATAATATAAAACGCTCGTGCCTACGCGAGTGTAACTAAACAAGTGCCTAAGCAAGGCAACGGCGACCGTTTCGGAAGGCGTAAATAATTTGGCCGCGAGTGCCCCGACAAATACTCGCATATAAAGGATCGACGCTAGCGCTCCTGCCGTCAACAGTGCCCTCCCCGCGAGTGGCCTCGTACCTTCCCTTCCGTTTTTAAAGCGAAATCTTTACTATGTCAGCCAGCGAGCCATTTCGGCTCGTCGCGCCGTATGCCGTATATAGGGAGCCGTGTGCAGCGGCCGCTTCGCCTCAGTGTATTGTAGTCGTTATGGAGAGCGCGAAAGAGACGCAGCAACGACAGAACTAAGCGAGGAAGAGACAACGCGCTCAAGAGACACAATAAGAACGCGCCGCACGACTCGAGAAGAGTCGTAACGAAGATGCGACTAGAAGTCGTGCCCCGTCCCGGAGTGACCGGAGTGAAAAGAGGGTTACGCCCCTTCCTTCGGTCGCTTCTGCCGATCTCCCGCATATCTACCTTCCATGCTCTGCTTGCTAAGCGCGCGCTGGCTTGCGGACTACACGCTTTAACAGCCACGCGTTGTCAGTCAGTCTTGCGCTGCGGTTGGTCCCGATTTCGCCATGCGGGCTATTTCCGTTTGTTGTGCTCGCGGACAGATGTCTGTTACCTTTTTAATCTAATTAAATTATGATCAATAATAACTAACAAATAGATAGGAGCAGTGTTCTGCAGTTAAGGCATCAGAAAAGCAAACAGCAGGGCTGACGCTGGCTCGAGGATATGGTGCGGTTTGATAGTGAGCAAATTTGCCGCATGAAATTGTAAGGTTCTTGCTCGTATCTTAGTTCTGACAGCGTGCACCGGTTCGCTTTTACAGATAAGTATCTAGGCTTCCCGCATTGTCGGCGCTTCTCTGGAGGTCAGACATCGTGAAAATGGGTGGCAAAAAAAGTTGCACGTTACACGAGCAAGAAATATTAGGGTGCGATTGGATGTAACTGAGTTTGTGATGTCCAGGTAATAGTGAATATCGCTGACTAGCGGGTTGGGAAAAAAGCTACTGTATCCAGGAACAGTCTTACCATCGATGCAATGTGTCGAAGGATTGGCGCCTATGAGGAGGCCGATTAGGGGATAAAAGGTGACGAGATCTGTCCATGCGACATATCGGCGCCAGTGCACGGGCGCCCACGCGCGCTTTGGAAACGAGCTCCGGATCGAAAGACGAATTCCAAAAGCCACTAGAAGATTGGGGCTAGAGATCTTACCTGAACAATGTCCTCAATACTGTTCGATCCGGTGGACTCCATTTTGACATCACGGACGTCGCTGACCGGTCTACGGCTGAGACCTGTGGGCGAGAAAACCAGCATGCTACAGCACATTCCCGCGTTTATGGGAAACGCAGTGTCCTTGCCTATATTTATTACTGGAACACTACAGACGCATTGAAGTCGTTAATACACGATTGGTAATGTTCTGCCAACAGCTGCAAGGCCATCAACCAATCTAGCCGCCACGTAGGCTCAGTAGTTAAGGCTCTCGGCTGCTCACCCCTATGATGCGGGTTCGATCCCGGCCCAGGCGATCGAATTTCTGTGGAGGCAAAATTCCCCGCAAAACGCCACCGACGGTGGACAGACGACGGGGGAAGAGGGGACGGTGCCTTCCAGTAATTAGCAGTATCTGACAAGAGCCAGGCCGACCGGACACAGCCCGCCGCAGTAGTGGCCACGGCGCCCGCACGAATCACCTGTGTTTGATGGACAACTGCCGCTCTACTGGGCGAAATAGCAGCGGACTTGTAATTTCTCCCCAGCCATTTCATCGAGTGCATCCGCTTGCTAAGGGCTGTGCAACTTTTCCGATCTTGAAGACCTTTGTCTCGTGTTCAGTTGGCCATATCCTGGTGAAGGGGTGGAATCTTAGGGCAATTAACAGGCGTCCAGAGTGAGAACGATCGCTCTGGGCCCTGGCGACAAGGCTCATCTAGTCGCTCGACACATGTACTCTTGAATTTTTTGACCGTTTCGAGGTAGCCCCCGGCCCACGAGTTTTGGAACATGTTCGGTGGTACATGGACTCTCCCTTAACTTGCTGTGATATGAGGAAGCTTGTGACAGCGACCCGTTACTGTATTTGGGCCCAGTTCGTATTTCCGATTTCAAAACTGGTCAGTCAACTGGTCTTAATAGCCAGCCATTTCAACTCAAATGGTACGTCCCTCTATTCGAATGGTTACCCATTTGGTTTGTCAAAACAAGCGCCAACTGGAAGTCACATTAGGAACCTTACTTTTTCTTTGTACATTTTTAGACAGAAAGAAAATTTAGAGTATTACTCGTTTCCTTGGAATGCATGGCAGGACGTGCAATCACTGGATTCAAACAGAAGAAAAGCGCAGCCGAGGGTTCCGAGATTCGGGTGGCAGGATGACATTACGAGGTTTGTGGTGGTGAACTGGCAGCAGTTGGCAAAGGACGCGGTTAACAGGAAAACGACGGCAGGTGGGTTTGTCCAGCGGTAGACGCAGTTAGGCGAGCACAAGTTGCGGATGGGCTAGATGGTGCATGAAGTTTTCGAAATATAATAGCGGAGAAAAACACTCACGAAAAGGTCGGGAAAGACAAAGGCAAGCGTTGACTGCATAACAATGACAAGCCACCTAAAAACAAAGCTTCATTTTCACCTTCAAATGCCTGATACACTTATCGTTGAAGCAACTATCACCATTCCTCCTGGAGTGAAAAGCTTCGCAGAGTTCAGAAGCCGATTTCTCGCGACTTGCCTTTTATAGGCATGCTTAACGTGAGGGGAAGGGGGAGAGGGCAAGAGAGCGGCGATAGCGGCTGCCGCAAAGAAACGAAAGGATGCACGCTGGTGACGCTCGCGCAACTCAATTTACTGAATAGCATATGCCACTCACTTATCGCTAACACAATTATCGCCTTTCTTCCTACTGTGAAAAGCTTCTAACAGTTCAGGAGCTAATTTTTCATGACCTGTGCCCAGGACCCTTATCTCATGCAGCCGGGGCTCACACGCTCTGCAGTTCGCACAGTGTTCTGCCAAATATTTGCCGCGCGTAAATGTTCCTCTGCAAGGTTATTTACTCAGCGCCCAGTCAAGGCTATCTAGGCCGGAATGTCGGTTCGCCTTTCTTTACATGATGAGCCACCTTATGAACATACACCTGCCACAACAGTTCTTTTCCACCAATATCTCCTTCCCAAACATGGTATTCATGATCTTCTGAAGGGCTTCAGCTACGGACACAATGACTGCGCAGGGATAGCAGCCGGTGTTTCTGCTTCTTAAAACTCGAGTACACAGTACGCGGGAGCATGGGTTTGTGAGAGCACACCCCAAACATAGGCTAACGATTCCTCTTGTAACTGCTTTGGAATCTGCCGACCTGTAGCGTGAGAGCTCCTTGTGCGCCTGCGGGGACTGCTGCAAACAAACGTGGCCATTTACTTAAGTAATATGAATATCTAAAAACTGCAATGAACCCTGTGAAGGGAGTTCGTGCGTAATCACTACACCGCTTCCGTTCTGTTCAAAGCTCTCTAAAATACCATCCATAGAACCGGTGTATGTCAAATCGTTACATTGGTTAACAAGGAGGAAATCAACGTATCGGAAAACTTTCAACACACCCTTCCCATTAAAACTTGACATCACATTCACATCACACACATGCGCATGTGTCTGCTGGCTTACCTTTCTTCAAGTAGAAGTCGGAAGATCTTGGCAGAGATGTTGGTTCCTGTGTTCTGGTAGCAGATCCCGGCACATTACACGTGATATCGTAATCTTGCAGGCTCTGGCATGCTCGAAACTTAATTGAAATAGAGAATTCCTCAAATTTTCGGTGAAGATAGCGTTAACTAAAGTTATTGAAGATGTAAAAAAGAATCTTTTACTTGAGGGGAATGTCGAGCCGTTTACTGATTTTGAACATTGATATTCAGATCACATACCTGAGTGCACCCTTCAGCTGGGTTACCTTTCGTAAGTGGAAGAACTTGGCACAGACCTTCATTCCGATATTCTCGAAGCACATCCCGGCACACTACACGTGATGTCTTTTTCACATTGTGGGTGCAAGCACACTTGCTACGTATTTTAAATGAAAAATTCGGCAACAGGACTGCGGCTTGCGCAGTGCAAAAATTTGCCTAGAGATGGCCTGTGCTGTGAATTCTTCAGCGCTGTCACCTATGTGTTTGGGGAAAAAAAGATAACGAATGCTCACAGGACTTACTTTTAGAAGCGAAGCTGAGAAAAATATGAATGCGAATTTAAAACTTGAGTTCAACTGTACGTATTCTTTGCAATAGGTGACCAGAATGCGTTGCCTAGGGCAGTGCAAGAGGAGCAGATATAAGTCAGGCTGAAGGTGGATCCTCGCTGATGCTTTAAATGCGCACATGAACTCTGCATATGTGAAGTCGAGGACAAATCTCTGAAGGGCGTGATAGGAATAGCAAGGTTGCAATCTGATGCACATATCAAGAAATGTTAGGGAAAAATGAGCACATGGTTACGAGAATAGGAACGCAGTCCAAACACTGTAGCGTAACTCGGAGCGCCCTGCAATGTCGGTGTATGAAAATTGCATTTATACTCTAGTTAAATGTTTGAAATGCATGGTGTAGGTTATAGATCTGCATGAGATTGGGCACAAACTGTCTCCATGCTGATTAGATTGGACTGGCTCCTTTTCATGCCGGCGTTGTTGGGAAGGCGCCATGACAACCCACTAATGACTGTTTTCTATTCGCCGTTACTCCGATGACATCGAATGCTTTCCTGTCCGCCATGCCTACACAACTCTCCGACGTCGGAGAAACGGCTGCAGTGAGACGATTCACTCGACCTCCTTGGTCCACGGAGAGTAACATCCAGCTTGGCTGAGAAGAATATGCATGTGAAGGAAAGCGAATCTTAAATTTCAGGTCCACTGTACGTATTCTTGACAATAAATTACCAGAAACCTTTACCTAGGACAGTGGAAGAAAAACAGATAGAAAACAGGATGAAGGTGAATCCTTGCTGCGACTTTAAAGGCGCACGTGAACTCCGCATTACTCTGCAAAAGTCTCAACCGCGTGAACCGTAAACGAACCCGGTGGCTATATTCGCCGTCTTTGAGGCCATATTGAGCTCATTGCGCTCTGCACCAGGCCCTCGAAGGAATGTTTCGGATAGTTGGAGACACTTTTTGCAAAGAACCTCCTTCTGTGACAATCGCCCTAAACGGGTAATCGGGCGTGTGTGTCTACGCAGTGAAAAACACACGGAAGACGTCCTGATGGCATTTTCAAACTTCCTTTCCTAGGCTCCATAAATTCAGCAGATAGAGAAGCCTCAAGACTCACGCCTTAAAGGACACTGAGGAGAACTCTATCAGTTTTTTCTGTTAGCAAAATCTGACAGTTCGCCATTTCATGGCTTTGTTGCCGCTTGTCCGGGCGCGAAAGATGCATTTATTTCAAAGAAATTTGGATTCGAAGTTGAAAAAGCTTTTCCCGCCCCTCTGATTCCAACTCAGGAAACTCTTATGACGCCACGGCAACTCTTATGACGTCACAGAACGAAGTGACGTAAATCGTGAAGTAAACGCAGATTCCGTGATTTCAGACGGCTAGCGGTGCTGTGCGCAACCTTCCTTTGCAAGCCTCAAAGATTCGTGACTTCCATGAAATAAGGAAAATTCCTCCAAGGTGGCGCCTCTTGTCCAAGGAAGTCATCACGCTTGTACTTGCGAGATTGGCCTGTGGCGGCGATACCTGTATTTTGGTTCTTGCTATTTTCTACATTACAAGAGCTTTGTTTTCAGGAAGAGTGGCGTTTTTGTGATCAGGAGCTCCTATTCTATGGATACAAGCCAACTTCAATTTCTCCTCAGTGTCCCTTTAACCTTACTTGGTTTTGAAATCCGACTTCTTGAAGTTCTTCTCAAAAGCTTCGCTCGCTTTTGTACTGTAAAGGAAAGAGGGAAGAACCACAAACCCGCCTTCCTTGTCTGCCTGTAGGAGGCTGCAGGTCAATGGCCACTGTACAGTGCGGAGAGAATCCACAATTCTTGCATCATGAAGTTGCTTTGTAGAAGTTTCGCTTTCTTTATGGTGGTCCCGCGAAAAATCAATTTCTTTGACCGGGTAAAAATCTCTCCCACCGCAATGATCAATGTGTTAAGCGTGCGAGCATGCAGTATTTATAGCAGTTAGTGTGGAAATATTCTGCACTGCTAGATAAGACTGCTTCATAAGTTTATGTGCCCTTTCTTTCTTCTCCTACCTCTTCGTCACAATGCGAAGTTCCACCAGGCCTACGTGCTACCGGACGTTTCCGCTTGCAATCCTCCTTACGCTGAGAAATTGCAATCCTTTTTGACTTTGAATGTGCACAAACTGTAGATTTTATTGAGCTGCATATAACTGGCCGTTTCCAGAGAAAAAATAATTGGAAGTTTTTCAGGTTTTTTCTGTGCGAGGAGGGCGTTATTACCACATTATCCACAGAGGACGTGAGGAGAACAGGTGTCTTCTGTAACCAATCGCTCTACCAGTGCTGCCAGCTACCTATTCATTCTGCAATGAGCCAAAATACCACAGGCAGCGAATGCATGCGTATTGTGCATTTTTGGAAGGTAGCAACAATTAGCATGACTTGCCGAAACGTCGCAGCTTTTCTGTTCCCCCCATACGGTAAACGTGATTAGCGCAGCAGAGTCTCATTGGAGCGCGCTAGGAAAAGTGCACCATGGCTGCCCTACCGGAGACAAGTAGATGGTGGCTGAAACCGAGAAGTTTGCTGGCAAGCAATTAATTCCTTTCAGGGTTTTGCCCGCATTCCAATCTTGCGCTGTACACAGGTCGTCAAGGTTGGTATAATGATTTGGGTTAAAATATTAATCTTTCATTTGAACAGGACGTCAGGTATAGAATAAAAATGCACTCTAAAAGTAGAAGATTGGTTCATTAATTCCATTCCTCGAAAAGCACCACTTCACCCGCAGCCCTGCGCACACATGCAGATTGCAGGAGCTAGAACTGCATTGGTTTTTACTCATGCAATGATATTCACATCCCGCAATCAATTTGCATAATGAGCCTGTGCATCGCGATGAGTTTACTGCATGTTTCCTATTCACTATTGCACAGGTTTGCACAAAAGAAATAGCAGGAACTATGGTGTTGCAATGGGTCTCTTTGAAGGGTCCTCCAATCTGCTCGTCTGCGCTTTCCGTGCTCTGCCGTGGCCGATTCCACTTTGCGGTCACTCCCTCGCTAGCCACTAGTACCAGTCTCGAACCCATTCTCTGCGTTTCCTAACCGGGTAGGCAGCGGCGTTAGTGTGGACACCTAATCACGAAAGTCGCTGAGATGGCATTTGCAACGCCTTCACCGAAACACTGCTCCTAGCTACATTTCACCCCGGCAAGAAAACTGGAGGCACGGTAGGTGCGTCACGGTATCACCTTCATGCCAGTACCGAACATTATTCGCAAATCGAAAAGGAAGCACTTGCTATGGTTCTCGCTTGCGAAGAATTTAATTATTTTTTGCATAGGCGCCCTTATAAAATAGATCACCGACCGCTAAATGATGGCTTGTCGAACGCGAAGAGGGCTACGACACATTTGTTCCCATGTTCGAGGCGTACCGTGTTGTTCTTGGCGACTATATTGAACAGGTCTAGAATATATTGACGTAATATCAATGGGAAACGCAACACCATGGGCTTGGTAGTACTAGGAAAGCCGCGTAACCGATGTGTGCCGCGATTAACTAATATCTGGGCTTTCCGGGCTAACCGGAAAGGTGGCGTGGATTCTGGTCATGTTCGTTGCTGGAGTGCTGCGAAGTCCAGTGAAGATCGCAACGAACGTTGTTGCCATTTTGTTGCATAGTTGTTGCCAGAAGCGGCGGTGAGTGCGAGAGTCAAAGGTAATATTATTGAGTGAACATAAACGCTGTGATTGTTAAGAGCAGGACACAATGCAATATACATAAAAGAGATGCATAAACAAGGCCACAAGAACAAAACTAAGCTTAATATTTCTAACGCTTTGTGCTCTCTTTCTCACTTGTGCATCTTTCTTTCATTGCCCGTTCATGTCAGTCTCTTTTCCACTTAAACCTTGTGG
This sequence comes from Amblyomma americanum, assembly GCA_030143305.2. Lineage (NCBI taxonomy): Eukaryota > Metazoa > Arthropoda > Arachnida > Ixodida > Ixodidae > Amblyomma > Amblyomma americanum. The sequence continues at coordinate 42,480 of JARKHS020033940.1, forward strand.
TCTTCAATAGCCGACTTTGAATTTACTTTTGCACGGAAAAGGCAACCAAAGAGTGGCATTAATGTACAACAGTCTTTTACTTTACAAATAAAATAGGCAGGAATGGCTGAGCGAACTAAATTTCTATGCCTGTAGGTCAACATAGGTGGCAGTTAATAACATACTAATCAGGCTTAGTAGGGTGCGCCTCTACTGGCTACTGCACTTACTGTACCTAGTGTCGGCCGTGACTGCATGCTCATTTTCTGCATTAGCCCCTTGTGAGTGTCCATTCCCGCTTTGCCTGTTTGCAGTACTGTTTGAAAATTCGCTGACCGGGATCGATACGTTCCACGGCGACTTTTATCCCTTCGCACATGGGCTGGAATGATTATGAGAGTGTAAAAACTGCTGGTGTAAGTAGGGAGCTGGTGGTGTGCGTGCGCAAAGCAGCAACGCCATACCCTTTATCCCAGCGCAAAGTGATCATTTTAAATAAAATATGAGCACACATGCACCCGGAGTGCTGCCATTTCCTGATCATGACGTACTTCTAGAAAGCAGTGTTTCCCATTGAAATATGGTACATACTCAGACGAGTATTTTTTGTTCGCTGAAGCTGTAATTCTTAACATTATTGGTGCTCATTTATTGCACTGTGAAAAGCGTCAAATGCTCACCTGCCGTGTTTAAAAACTTACTGGCCCTGAATCAAGTGACTACACGTTGTCTAATGAGGCTGCAGTGCAATAGAGTACAACAAATTACCTGCACATACATCATGCACAAAATTATAACAGTACTAAGTGATTGAAAAAGTGATGTGTTCGTTGTTATCACGCAGATGCGACGCTGCTCCACTTGCGGCGCAGGCAAAGCCGCGCACTTCTCATATTCCAAACGCTTTGTGCGCTGCAGCAAGTTGAGCCTCGCAGGCTTTTTCTTCCAGCCAAACTCCCTGGCAAGGTCCCAGAGCTCCTCCAAAACTTTGTTTCTTCATGTTGTTCTTCTATACCTCACCTAGGATGAACGAGAGCTGTGGAAGACAGAGCATGCTCGTGCAAGAACAATCTATATTCACGTCATTTTTGATTCATGTGCATGCACGACGCATGACTGCATCGAAAAAAATCGTTAAGGAAAGGAAAGGCGCAGTAAGCTGCATCGGGAAAGTGAACACCTTAACTACGCCGTAATGCAAGCGTTGAAAGAGGCGATGTCATATAGATGAGGCGCTCCGATGGACATCTAGATTGATTTCGGGTGCACGTTGTTTCCAGACTACTGCAAGGAAATTCTGATATTGAGTATAAGCGTTACGTCAATATAACTGGGCACTTACAGAGGTTCTTCCTGTCATTGGTGAAGAATTGGGCCAAGAGTATAGGCGCGGTCTTTCTCGCAACACGCAAACACTGAACAGCTTGCCAAAAGAAAAATGAACATTCTTTACGATTGCGGGCAATTGTGAAGCGCCTCTGAATAGATTTTTCTCGTTTGCCTTCCGAACGAGCGCTAAATCGCCCGCGAGTACAAACCGCAGACGACGAGCGGGCTTCCTTTGCTCTGCTGTCACGGAAGCTACCATCTTGTAAATACGAAAGTCCTAACTGTTGCAAGTGAAGTGACAACAGGACGGCTAGACAGGTACAACTTTTGTTCCCGACAGAATCCAATCACAGGCGAACCACTCGAAAACGGCGCATATTGTTAGGCTTACGAGTGCGCAGCTGCTGAACAAAATCAAAACCAGGGTAAATTCACCAGCAGTTCTTTGTGGTGTAGGTGAGACGAGGCAAAAGGAAAGCGTCTTGGGGCATTCCTAAAGCGTGAACACGCTAAAAAAAAAGAGAAATCGCTCGGAAGCTGGCGACCTGGTGCCGCCATCTTGTAGCTAATATCCTAGCGTACGTAAGGGCAGGCAAGCCACTCAAATCTCACCACAAACTTACCTATAGCATGCACAAAAGCTCAGTATCAGTCAGTGTTTTGCCCGTGCGCACTGTACATTACGCCATTTTTGCAGCGCGCGGTTCACTACGCTACCCAGTGAAGCATTTCGCCCTGAGCTTGGGAGGCCGATAATGCACATGCGCGAAACCAGAGGCGCAGCAGGTGCGCGGCGCATGACGTCAGAGCTCCGCCGCCGCGGCCGCGTCTGGGGTCGTGTGGATAAACTGCATATGTGCGGCTGTGTGTATGAAAGCTCAGACGATGCGACTCGGTGAATCACAATATCTTCGGATGGAGCTAGCGATCCTATCATTCAGACTATACACTCGGTAACTACCCTTTACCTTGTGCATCTGAGTGATACCAGCCACTCAATACTGTGTAGGCAGCATAGACAACTGCGTGTTACCTTACTGATCATCGGGAAGTACTTACCTTTGTCAAAACAAGGAAGAAATAAACAATGTTTCGCCGAATACTTATTCAATGTTTAACATCATAGTCAAGAACGCTCGACCACATGCCTATAGCCAGGGGGGAACTGCATTTCTCGCTACGTATATCCTGGCGTAGCTTAGCTAAGCCACTGCCAATTTTTTCGTGCGTCTGCGTACTGTGTGCTAAAACTGTCTATTGTGACCCCCGTGTTCTTGACGCTGCACATTGCCGCATGCGGCAATGCGCGGGTATCCACGACGGTGTCAAAGGCCTTCCTTGTTTGTCGCGAAAGCAGTCGCCATCGGGCCAAAAAGCAGCGGGCTGGATGAGGATTCAACAGACTGGCGAAATGTCTGTTCCCTCCGTCATCACGAGGCTGTTGGAGTACTCCCCAACGTTATTTGATTTCCTTGCGTTCATCAGTTAGGTGCACCGAAAGCCGTCTCTGACGAGCTAAACATCGTGATATTAACTCTTCCTTCCATAATGATTCTGGGTCCGTGGTCTCGAATATAGTTCCAATTCTGATCCGAAGCCACTTAGGCTGAACTATACAATCCCCATTTCCGGTTACGTCTGTGAATGACTTGCCAGGAACTCCGACACATCCATGACGCAGCGAATTCCGGCCACAGCCTTCCGGTTCAGTGCTTGAAACAGGCCACGGGGAACATCGTGGTGTGTGTTTTAAAATTCGTATCGAAGTAGCCAACCCAGCTGACTTGTCCGTACAGGCGGCGTGCTTCGTTTTAACCTTAATCGGGTCCCGTCCAGGTCCTTTGCTAGCCGTATACGAGGTCTGGTACTCGTCTACCCAGGCTCGTTTTCACGCCTTTGCTCCTGACCTTGAGTCGTAGAGCGCCCAATCCTTCTTAAAGGCAAATAGCGCAAGTACTAAGACCGGAGCAAAAGACAGCACGATCGCTGCTCGAAGCTGAAAGGTTATTCGAAGGAAGCAACACAGTATATGAAAAAAGTTGCCAATCTGTCTAAAAGTACACAAACAAAAACCCCTTGCCTTTTCGTATGTACACACAACTCCCCCGTTTAGCTGAATTTCCAATCACTCTACTGGCTTTCTCGTAGGCATAAATGGATTCTCTCTCCTTTCACGTATAGTTGATCGGAGAGAATGACGCCGGGTACGGGTGACGTGCCGGGAGCGCAGACAATACGTCTTTGTCAAGCTGAAATGCGATCTGGATTTCTTGTGTGTTGTAGGATCCGTACGTGACAACGGCCTTCCATTCGCCGTGTAGGAGTCATTCTGGCAGCTTGTACGAGTTGTTGAGTATTCCCGTAGCTGTGACATTGGCGCTTGGCACCATCGGGCTCATGGCGCCAGTTTGAGGTGTTGGTGGCAGCGTCTGCTGGGCCGGACGCGGAGTGGCAGCGAACGGTTCGGGCATTACGCGTTTGGCTTCATTTCTTGCGTGATGTAGGATCCGTACGTGACGACGGCCTTCCATTCGCCGTGTACGAGCGATTCTCGCAGCTTGTTCGAGTTGCTGAACATTCCCACAGCTGCGACATTGGCGCTTGGCACCATCTGGAACTTTTCGCCAGTTTGAGGTGCTGGTGGCAGCGTCTGCTGGGCCGGACGCGCAGTATCAGCGAACTGTTCGGGCATTACGCGTCTGGCTTCATTTCTTGCCTGATGTAGGATCCGTACGTGACGCCGGCCTTCCATTCGCCGTGTACGAGCGATTCTGGCAGCTTGTTCGAGTTGCTGAACATTCCCACAGCTGCGACATTGGCGCTCGGCACCATCTGGAACTTTTCGCCAGTTTGAGGTGCTGGTGGCAGCGTCTGCTGAGCCGGACGCGGAGTGGCAGCGAACTGTTGAGGCATTACGCGTCTGGCTTCGTTTCTTGCGTGATGTAGGATCCGTATGTGACGACGGCCTTCCATTCGTCATGTACGAGCGATTCTGGCAGCTTGGACGAGTTCCTGAACAGTCCCATAGCTGTGCCATTGGCGCTTGGCACCGTCGGGCTCATGGCGCCAGTTTCAGGTGTTGGTGGCAGCGTCTGCTGGGCCGGACGCGCAGTGGCAGCGAACTGTTCGGTCATTACGCGTCTGGCTTCATTTCTTGCGTGATGTAGGATCCGTACGTGACGCCGGCCTTCCATTCGCCGCGTACGAGCGATTCTGGCAGCTTGTTCGAGTAGCTGAACATTCCCACAGCTGCGACATTGGCGCTCGGCACCATCTGGAACTTTTCGCCAGTTTGAGGTGCTTGTGGCAGCGTCTGCTGGGCCGGACGCGGAGTGGAAGCGAACTGTTGAGGCATTACGCGTCTGGCTTCATTTCTTGCGTGATGTAGGATCCGTACGTGACGCCGGCCTTCCATTCGCCGCGTACGAGCGATTCTGGCAGCTTGTTCGAGTAGCTGAACATTCCCACAGCTGCGACATTGGCGCTCGGCACCATCTGGAACTTTTCGCCAGTTTGAGGTGCTGGTGGCAGCGTCTGCTCGGCCGGACGCGGAGTGGCAGCGAACTGTTGAGGCATTACGCGTCTGGCTTCGTTTCTTGCGTGATGTAGGATCCGTACGTGACGACGGCCTTCCATTCGCCATGTACGAGCGATTCTGGCAGCTTGTTCGAGTAGCTGAACATTCCCACAGCTGCGACATTGGCGCTCGGGACCATCTGGAACTTTTCGCCACTTTGAGGTGCTGGTGGCAGCGTCTGCTCGGCCGGACGCGGAGTGGCAGCGAACTGTTGAGGCATTACGCGTCTGGCTTCATTTCTTGCGTGATGTAGGATCCGTACGTGACGCCGGCCTTCCATTCGCCGCGTACGAGCGATTCTGGCAGCTTGTTCGAGTTGCTGAACATTCCCACAGCTGCGACATTGGCGCTCGGCACCATCTGGTACTTTGCGCCAGTTTGAGGTGCTTGTGGCAGCGTCTGCTGGGCCGGACGCAGAGTGGAAGCGAACTGTTGAGGCATTACGCGTCTGGCTTCATTTCTTGCGTGATGTAGGATCCGTACGTGACGACGGCCTTGCATTCGCCGTGTACGAGCGATTCTGGCAGCTTGGACGAGTTCCTGAACAATCTCATAGCTGTGCCATAGGCGCTTGGCACCATCTGGGTGATGGGGCCAGCTTAAGCGGCTGCACCTGCTGAGCCGTACGGAGTGACAGTGAACTATTCGGGCATAACGCGCCTGGCTTCGTTCGGGGACATAATAGTGCTTTTAAAATGATTTCGTGTATAGATTGCCACACACGTATCAAACACGCTATGGCTCCTCTATACGGTGAGGGCACTGCGAAGTATGCAACTCTTGTATAAAGGCTAAAATATGTTAATTCAGAGAAAATAAAAGGCTTAAAGGACCAATACTTATTTTTGTCATGTGTAAACATTGTACAATACAGTAAACTAGCTTTCTCATCCTTTTTCGTCTAGCCGGCGAACTTAGGTTAGCTTGAGTGTGCTATCCCTTTCGCTCGTAAACTTCGCCCGAGGTTTGAGACGTTTGTTGCTGAGTGATTTCTTTCTACGTAATGTCCCATCTCGTTGCTTTTAAAATGTTTTTGAATTTTAATTGGTACACACATATGAAATCAGTGTGGCCCATCGGTATAGTGGGAGCAGTGTGCCGTATGTAGAAGTTGTGTGAAGGCTACTGAAGAAAACGCGTAACGGCATTTAGGGCAAATTCCGCCGTCGGCAAGTTCACCTGACGAATCACAATATTTTACTGCCCAAAATGTCCCTAAAATAAATTTTTTTAAATGCACCGACAAAGGTGCAGAATATACACGCATCAGATGTCCTTTGCGCCGGCGAGCTGAGTAGCTGGATGAAAAGTTAGGGCACACAAAGAAACATTATAGAAACATTAGACAGGGCAAAAAACAAATCCAGAGGCTATTTCATGGCTCAGGGTTGCCTCTCAACTCGGTTAGATAAAAGTGCTTACAATGCTGTAAAATGATGTCCCAGTCTGAAAATAGGGTTTGACTTCTGGGCAAACAACAGAGGCTCGATAAACGGGACTGTCATGGCAGCGTCATTTAACAAAAATGAAAGCATATTCTTTCATGTACCCTCATGCAAAAAGGGGATGATAGGGCCGTATTGAAAAAGTAACATCAAATGTTACGCGAAGAAAAAGAGAAACAAATCATAGTGGATGAAAATCTTGCGCACAAAAAACATGGCCCAGAAAGGGGACACAGAGGCGCGAAATTAAAAAAAACAAACAAATCAAGGGAAAGAACAAACATGATGGTGGGTCGAGTAGTGAACTAGTCAGCAGTTCAGCAAGGTTCAACTAGCTTGGCAAATCTGATCAAGACAATGTGCAAACCATGGCACGTTCGCTCTACCAAATCAAAACCCTCTTTGATAACTCGGTTTCCTTTGTTGCTTTCCTAGAACCAGTGCAATATGTTCATTCGTATTACACTTGAAGTATCAAAACTAATATTGATTCACATGTATGAAAACAATGTGCCAATATCTTTCATGGTACCAATATGTTGGCGGTTTCCTTATGTTCTTGGTCCCCCTCCTTCGCCGTTGTAAGCAAGATTACAATGCGTGCTTTTTCTCCCAAAATTCAGCAAACGCGCTTTATGTATTCTTTTCCTTCCGGGGCTTGCGAACGCAGCTTTGCTGGAGTGCGCTGTTCCCCTCGCTCATGCATCGCGCCGCAGGTTTGAGCCATTTGTTGCTGAGTGGTTCCTTCCTAAATGAAGTTGCATGCCATAAGGTAGCTGTTAAAATGTTTCTGAGTTTCAATTGGCACGTATATATCAAACACAGTATTGCCTTTCGGTATAGCCTTGTGAAGTATGCAACACTTAGACCGCAACAACTGAATTCATAATGAGGACTTAACTGCCTTAAAATGATATTGAGTCGGATATGCAAACTGTGTACCAATAACTCTTATGGTACTAATGTGCTCGTGGTTCCTTCCTTAATAGAGATACGTCGCGATGCACATATCCGGACAGCGTGCTGGTTATTGTCGAGCGATTGGATTCCTTCCATGCGAAGTTGACGTCTTTAGCGGCGGAAAATTTCAGTGAATATGCTCGAGGTGGAAAAGCTAGTTAAGCATGCATTCCGCCGAAGACTGGGGGCAAAATACAAACTCGGGCGTTCACAACCGGGCACGCACGCGTTCATTGTCTTTTGAATGGATAACTTTTCTTTCTCTGGCAGTGCAACAGATGGCTCCTTAGCGCACTCAGAGTGTAACTTAAGCCGCCAAAAGTTCCTTCAGAAGCTCTCAGTCGCCCTGTTTCTCTCGAGCTTTAGCCATCCTATCTTATATTCTCTTCTCTCAGGGCCAGTAAATTCGCGCAAAAATATTTAAAGCCTAATAGGCCGCCTAAAACAATTACCGAGAGACATGGTTTGTAGCGTTCTAATGAGAACCATTCTGGATGGTGCAAGGTATTGTGTATTGCACACACTTGCAGTAACGAGGACGGGGATGAATAAATATCTTAGAAGGCAGTCCTTGGAGAGGCAAAAATGAATCTTCTTTTAAATTGCACTGTTGCATATTACTCACATATGGTTCGCTCGACCTGGGGTCCGTTTATGTTCTATTTAAATTGTCTAAAAACAACGGCTTTCATACGTTTGGGCTAAATACAAGTGAGCTTAGAAAATATCAGATGGTCGCACTGAGAGAAGTGTGTTACGATGGTGCCGACTTTCTTTGTTTCAAACAGATATCATCACTGGATAATTTTATTACAGAAGCAAGATTGTGTATACGACTTCTAGGTCTTTAGAAATGCTTCCGTGAATAAAACACGTCCTGTCCGAGCACATTGCACATTAAACAACCTTGCGATTTGAGAGCACCAATTCTAAATAAACAGCTTTTTTATGACAGAATTCCAACACAAAGAGTATAAATTTCGTTCAAAGAATATAAAGCACTGAAACATCCCGGCACCGTCAGGGCCAAATCCGTTTTACATCAATGCAAGGATCGGGGGTTTCACGGTTTCCCCCAGGAGGTCGGAATTCTCCTCGTAATAGGAGCACAAAGTGTCCTATAAAGCTCTGGTGCAGTTGTCGGAGGTCTCCCTGAGTGGGCAGATGCGGGGACATGAGGAACAACGGCAGCCGCTCTCGACCTCTCGTGCAATGCACTCGTATCTCCACGCACCCAGCTGCTGCGCGATGCTCTGTGGAATTCTGTGAAGCAGATACTGGCTCAGTGTCTCTGGACTTGCATGCTTGCCCAGTTGCATCTGAATGGAGAGCACTTGCCGAAGATAAACATCAGTCCAGGCGAAAGAAGAGTGAGGCAGCGGCGAGGCAGAGGCAACCTTACCCCCCCCCCCCTCCGCGGCACACGACCGCCCCCCCCCCCCCCCCCGCCGAGAGAATCGCTACCTCTGAGGTTGCACGGAGTGTCGGAAGTCTTGCACCGAGCTGAATGCGAAGAAGCAGATCTCAGCAGATCATGTGAGGGTAGAAAGCACCACCGCCAAACCCACCTGACTGGTCTGCCATGCCCATTTAAGTAGTGTCCTCTAAGTGGTGTCGCCTGGAACCGATCTCTTCGGCTTTCAGAGTCGGTGGTCTCAGACGTCGGACCAGGTACGGATTCAATGGAGGATTTCCTATCGTTAGAACCTGAGATGCTCTCCTGTGATGGAGTAGATACGGGGACTGCAGGTGAGCCGATAGTGCTGCTAGATCTGCTAGGCACCATCCAAACCAACTTTACTGCCAGAGTCCTGTGAGACCGTATGCCGAAGAGCGCACTAAATGCAGTGGGAAGACAAGCTGGAGGCCTGGCAGATGCTCTTGGCGCAGAACTGGCACCGCCGCACCACGTGTAAACCGTGGGCAGACTGGTAGTCGGCGGATAGGGAGGAATATGTTCAACTCTCAAATACATACAGTACAGATCTCGGGCTGAGTGGGATAAATGAGCTGCAGGCGGTTACCAGCCATGAAGATTGAAAGAAGGTTTCTTCTGGGCGGCACTCATCGACTCAGTAACTCGGGCGGCACTCAGCAACGAAGTGAAGCGTGCATGTAGAGGTTATGCCTATATTATGTTAATATTTACGAAAAGTGTTGAGACTGAGGTACATGCTCAAGGCTCGGGTGTTCGACGTGGCGCTGCGCTACATTTCGCAAGTCTATAGATTGAGGGAATGCCTGCTGGCGGGCTGATCCCGTGGCTGTCAAGGCACTCTCCGGCCTTGAATGATTTCCAAGTGACTATTCGCATCGAACGTAGTGAAAGCTTACACAAGCGAGCTAAACACCACGATGTAAATGACTCCTTTGGACTGCTGAGGAGCGCGGTACTTCGAGTCCGTGGTCTGAACCTTTGCTTTAATTCTGGCATGATGGTGTTTGTTCTTGGAGAAAGGAAGGGCGCCGTTTTTTTATTTACATGAACAATAAAGGAAAAATTCGTGCTGCATAGCGGTTCCGGCTACTCCTTTTAACCAGTTCATAGCCACCACTTTGTCAGACGATATACAGTTACACATAACACACAAGCATTACATAACATATAAAACGGCGTACAAATGTCAGAAGTAACAATAATCGTTATGTTAATATCGGTTTTTCTCAGTACTGAATTGTTGCTGGCCCGAAAGACGCGGGTTCGATCCCGGCCGCGGCGGTCGAATTTCGATGGAGGTGAAATTCTAGAGGCCCGTGTACTGTGCGATGTCAGTGCACGTTAAAGAACCCCAGGTGGCCAAAATTCCCGGAGCCCTTCACTACGGCGTCTCTCATAGCCTGAGTCGCTTTGGGACGTTAAACCCCCATAAACAAACCAAACCAATCAGTAATGAATTCTAGATTTTCCAGAGGTTTTCAGGGTTTTGTTCGCCTCTACGATGTCTGAAATACCATGTGGGACATTTAGGTGACTGAAAAGATTCTCTCTCGTCCCGCAGACATTCCTCCACGGTGAAGCCTATTTGATGTGATGCCAACCTCAGCAGCCTGACAAAGGCTTTTAATTGGACCCCCGGTCCTAAGTGACCGAGGTGCAAGACGCCCAACCCTCCCTGGTTATAATGTAGATGAAGAATATTAGGAAACGACATTGGAAGGCGCAAAGAGCCTCTTGTCCTCGATTCAGGTTTGGCGATGAAGATTTTTCCCGCAGGCCTTAGCAGCGAGAATGCTTGATGTTCCATATAACTAGAACACTCGTTGGACAAAGCTTTTGAAAGGGTTTCAACGTTACAGATGTTAAGGAAGCCAGTTTACGATTGACATCGGTGGAAACCCAGGGTGGCTTGTCGACAAGCAGATCAACGCCCAGATAGCGGATGGGCTCATCACGAGCTTTAGGTTTGACCACTACACCTTCGAGCCAGAGCTCGGGGAATGAGTAGTCAATCCACTTCCGCCAGTGAGCATCGTAATGCTCCTTGGTTTTCTTGGCTTCATGGTCGACCCAGGTCCCTTTTCCCCTTCAAACCTGACTTGTAATCGAAGAATACCGAACCATAATACTGGCTTTCCGCAGGCGTGCTATGCTTCATCCTTCTCTTCCGTGCAGAGCAAAACGAACAGAATGACACTGTTGGCTGTCAGCTTCAGACAACGACGGCAGCAAGCATTTTTCAATCTGCAAAGCGATCTATGTTTCCTGTAGGCCATCGCGAATAACTTGTACGAGTGGTTGAACATCCCCATGGCTTCGCCATTGGTACTGAACGCCAACTTGTACGTGGCGATATTACAAACAAGAAAATACGCACAAGATTGCTTCGCGCCCACACCACGTACAAAAAAAGCATAAATTACCTGCCATCAGTGCCATAGTTGAATGGCGTTCGATTGGCTTTAGATCTCTACCCACATCGTAAACGTTGTGATTGGTGTTTCGGGAATTGTGAACCATTTGAGTATTACTCGCATCAATTAATTCTACCATTAAGTCACTTGCAGTTGTTTACTGTATCACTGGAGGGCCCTTTCTTGATCTTGTCGGCACATGTTCATCAGGTAAAGGCGACTGAGACAGGACGAAGAATGTACAGACACAGCGCTGACTCAGGAATCGTGGTCTGTATTGTTGTCCCACAATAGGTGAAAAACAAGCACAAAAACACATGCAACAGCATCAAATATTGATTGCATAGAAAACATTCGTGAATCAGTCCTTCTGAAGTAGTCTAGCTTTTTTTTTGTGACCGTGACAGAGAGGTGTGCGAGGACAGAGGGAGATGGACATGAAGCACATAGCCAGACAATGGAAGGAGGAACAGATTAACTTGACTTACATAAGACTTCAAAATCTGTATATAAACAAACACCCACCAAAGAAACAGGAGCTTCACACTCGGCTACCAAGCTGACAGGAAAATTTTGCATTCGACCTTCTATCTTGTTCTTTACGACTCCCCGGAAGCCGGAGTCCACCTGCTCCCTCCGACGAAGCCTGACCTCTTACCGCTAAGCAGCATGCAAAACTCTGAAATAACCTACTTCGAAACCACTAGAAACCGGTAAACTGTCTCTCTACGCCTGCCTTCTCGAGAGGGCTGGAACCCTCTCGAGCGTCTGTACACGCGGCTCCGCTTCGCCAAGGACGGGTGGAGATGAGGACCTCGGCCCTGTGCCGGGATGCCCCTATGGGCGCGCGGTGCGCTCGCGCGGTTTCGGAAGCGTTCAAGAGACTAATTGCATTTCTTCGCCGTGCTGTCTGCAACAGCCCATCGTTGGCCGTAGCGGTATAACAAGCGTCACCGTGAGGAAATTGCACGGCTCTTCTGCCCAGAAAATCCAAACGCACATAAAATGCCGCGACTTGCCGGCTGCACGCCGAAAGTACGTGTGCACAGTTCTGGTGCGTTCATTCGCGGCAGGCACTAGATTCACGGCAAGTCGTACTTCTTGCAGTCGTGCACACACCACAGTTAAGGAATTTTTCGTGCAGTGTCCCTGGCGAGCCTTGCAGTACAATCTCTGCACTGAGAGTCTGCAGGGGCGGCACATCATCTCACAGCGATGTAAACAATAAACGCCACCTTGGTAGGACTATCTTATTTGAACGATGCCACGTGGGCATCAACAACACTTATTATTGTATGGATTTATGTACGAATCATGTGGGGATGAGGTCGCGATAACCCACATATTATTACGATGAATAAAATTCGAGAACCTGAGGATAAAACAAGTTACGTCATTTTCTAACGAATATATGGATATTCTCCAAGCTTCCTTCTAGCATAAAGCACTAGCCGATGTTTTCTTTTTGAAGGGCGCTACTATTTCGTATCTTAACTTTTTGTACCTATCCCAAAAGCAAACACGCTAAAGATTTGCCTCTGGTGCATGAGCCGTGCTTATGCGCCATAAAATAGGAGCCAATATACTCAGAGGCAGATCCGTGCACACATGGCGCTGCGGAGACCGGATTATGGTCCTAGAAGGTTCCAAACTGTCGTGTGCGTTGTTTTGCGACGATTATTGACACGACAGGCAGGGTGGGATAGCAGACATGTTGGCTCATATAACGGTGCTGCATGGTGTTAAAGCGGTGCAACAGTGTCCGTTCGCTTTGCATAAGATGCACATACCAGCATGTGGCGCTGCGCGTGTATACTTGGTGACCGCTTTCTGTGGCTATGCAGTGGAAATCACGAGTGCGCGCCCAAGCTCACAGGCCTGCGCCTTCGGTTTGTGCGCGCGGGTATAGCCATGATGGTGTCTAGGGTCTTTCTTGGTTGTCGTAACCGCAGGCGCAACCGATTCAGAGCGGCGGTCAGGATGAGCATCGGTGATCACATGGCGGTCGAAGCGGCATAAGCGACGGAGGCCTTGTACTGAACGACAATCGTTTTTTCCGGCAACTTTTACGTGTGGCTAAACACCCCTGGGGCTGTTGTGCATGTTATTTCTAGCTGGATGCAATCCTTAGAAGAGATTATGCTTTCGCCAACAGCCACCATTATTAGATTGACGGTGTGTTTGGTCGCGAGCAAGCGCTAGTTGCTCAGCGACAGCAGGTAGTCGCTCCTGTCACTGATTAGCAGCGGGACCTCCTCCTTGTGACCCGCCGAGCTATGCACTACCAGTGGCACTTAGTGCCGCTGCCCGGAGCGGACGTTGTCGGCGCTTAGCTTCCGGGAGTTTATGCGCAGGTGAACCACGCGGGACTCGCCTGCGCCTAGGCATTCAAAGCACATTTGCAGTACACGATGTATGTTAGAAGAATGTGAAATGGAACCGAAAATTTACAACGCAGAAAATTAGCAGTCCCATGGATTGATGCTGTGTAAAAAAAATAAAATTTATATAGTGAATACTGTGGAAATTGTTATCGACGCCAAATGTTACGACATTGCTTAAAATCGAACACAAGATAGTCACCTAGGAACTGACAGCAACTCAAGACTGACGTGCCACTTTTCATACCCTGTGATTGGCGCAGGGTTGCCTTAGCTACTGATGTGCCATAACACCCAGCAAACACACTACTTTCTTTTTCATTAGGTTCTGAAAATAGGTGTTCTGCAGTGTCTTGCAGGCCTGATGCAGCTTTTGCATAGCCAAAAGCGGTAGGGCTGCCGCCCTGCTGCTTCAGACCTTGCGAACCTGCGGAAAACTACCGTATTTGCCACGAGGCCATCGGGGCATTTGGGAGCTAGCGTTTTGGCTTCGTCTTTCTTTCTAGAGTAATTTCACCAGTTTTATGGTGGTAAAGTGGGCCACGTTTTGGACAGTGCCAATGTGCATGGAATGGTTAAGAACGGCGCCCACGTATTTCGCGGGGCGTCGTTTTCATAATGTTGCGGGCAGCATTGGCTTTAACTTCGTCCACATCGAATGGTGCAAGTGGTGGTAATGGGCTGCTTGGTGCACAGTACTTTTCTTCAGTTATACAGAAATAAAAAAAAACATGGCAGTGTTAGGCTGCGCTGCTTATAGCTCGTAATATTCCTCCAACAGTCATTTTATTGCTAGCAGTGCTAAGCTATATTGCTTTTTTTTGCTTACGCAGCACAAAGCAGCTACATTATGCACGCAGGCACTGTGCTGGGCTAGTATACTTACAGCGCAGAGAACCGATATTATGCAGCTTTTTTTGTATTGCTTCTACGCATGGCAGGGTCTTCTCTGCGGCGACGACTGTCATGCTTATGAGCGCTGCCACTGGCCAGTGCTACTTCGGCCGTAGCTCTAGCTGAACTACAGATAACGCACTCGAGTGGCGCGACCACCTCCTCCTCTTAATTCCATCTGAGGCCGTGCATTGGTTCTGGCATCGAGGCGATTCTGGCTCCCGCCACCTGCTGTGTCATTCCCGCCATTCCCTGTAACTTTATACTGCGTTAGCCATCTGGATGTATTTAGTTCTGTCTTTGACCACGCGATGGCTCGGGCGTCGCGGTAGCAGTGTCGTCGGTATACACTGAAGCTCGTCTCAAGGGGGCGCAGTAAACCAGCTCTCGCTGCCAAAGCAATGCGTGCTAGTGTTCAGTAGTAACTAAAGTACTGATAGTGGTTTTGTCTGGCACTAGACAATCGAGCATTTATTAGGTGTGTTTGAGACAGTCCTAAAATGAGAGGGCAACGTCTCCTAGACAGACACACAAAATGAAGGGCAAATAACTTCTGTTTCTCTAAATATTACATAGCATCTACTTCTGAAGATATGCAGTGGCTGAAATAGACAAGCGTCCACATATTTATTATAAACTAAACAATAATGAGGGCCGAAAATTCGCCCGGCACGCCGCAGAGACACTGCTCGCATTTACGCTTTGGTTGACATGGAGTTCGCGAAAACCGTCGCCAACTGCAAGTTCTTCGCCCTGGCTCTGCATCACACGTGTCGCCATTCGAGGGAAGAAACCGCCCAGCGAAGTTTCAGAGACAATTCTGCCGCTCGCATCCGTCAGCAGCCCAGCGGCTTTGAGTCTTCGTGTGCGACGAAATCTGAGCAGTCAGCACGATCGCTGGCGGCGACGTCATCTGCGGCCTTTGTTCGCTACCGAGACGGGAAAGGGCGCATTTGGTTAGGTGATTTTGTTTTGTCTAGATTTTCGGCTATTTATCTGAGCTGTGGTCTCTTGTCGCCAGGTGCTTGCTTGCGCAGTGATATTTTTTTCATTTGCTGCTTTTCTACTGATGAGAGAACTTGAATGCGCAAATGTTTACAGCGCCAGATAATCTATTCTAGTTTCCTCATGCGTGCTCCTTGCCTTATTATTACAAGCATTATCTGCCGCTAATGCTTCATTTGCGCGTTGTGCCCGTCCTCGTAAAAAAATCCTAATGCGCTATACAGCTCTGATGCTATACCAACTAGCTCAAATGTCGATTCTGGTACAGCTCTGAATTTGAAGGAGCTACACGTACTGGAACGAGCTGTTTCCTTATTTGCACATGTCTTAACCATAGTATAAAGAACTACATTCATGGATAGTAACCCCCAAACATTGAGGGCCATCATAATTTTTTAGCTGAAACCAACTGAAATGAAAGCTGTTTCAATTTATGTTAAAGAGCCATGAGCAAAGCCATTTAATATAATCAACATGTCGCCCGTTCATGCTTACGCTCATCAGGCGGTGTGACACGCAATATAAAACCCCATTGATCAGTTCGCGGTCAGTTTATGCGCATGGAGTAACCACTCGATAAGGGCGCCATCTCTAGCAATGTTGGACAAACGTTTCGGGTAAGCACCTTAAGTCACGTGAGCTTGCACGCGGCCGAGGCCCATCGTTTTGGAACCATCTGCTTTTTACAGGGATGACGTTTTCAGTGAACGCTTCCAAGGTGCAGCTGATGGTTTTAAATCTAACTTCTCAATGTATGCTTCCTCTTCAGAATTACGCTCATCCTCAATCCTGTCGTTCGAGATTCCACACCACATATTCGCTCACCGCCTCACTTGGTGCTTGCATTGGCGTAGCCAGTGAGGGTGACAATCATACCAATAATGAACATAGTGAAGGTTCACAGTTGCAATGCAGCAATCTCATTTGACCATATCACTTTTCTAAGAAAGCCGGCATTCCGGGTGATCTGAATGAACGCACAGTAGCAAAAATCGAAGCGTCGCTGGTAGTCACTAGCACTGGGATCCTGTGAAGACTGATATGGAAGGGGTGCATCTTAAGCTTGTCCAGAACTTTGCAAACGACCGTCTGTAGTGACCTTCGGGCCTCTGAAATTTCCCGAATGGTGGCTATTGGCTTGGCTCTCTCATAAGCGAGCTCACTGATACCAAAATCTTTGTCTGTGGGCAATCTGCGACGAAGTTTCTTGTGCTAGAACACAGCCTATCTCTATGAGCAAACATTTTTTAGATGCACCCGCAATGTTTTTCCAGTCCACTTGCCTGCCTTATAAGCATGAGGTTGCGCACTCTCACTCGGGTACATCGCCAGCACATAGTCAAGAAATGTCAGCCCGCCTGTCATCGTTAAATTCATCGCGTTATCACCACGCATCGGAGTTTGCGGCAACTTGGAGTGGCTGAACATCCCCGTGGCGTAGTCCTTCGCACTCAGCCCCGCCTGGTACATGACGAAGTTTCGTGTTTTCTTGATTTCTAGCTGGAGGTCGCCTATGGAAGGCACTGAGCGGTCTGAGACAGCAGCCTGTGTATATTGACGGTCTGCTTTGGCGTGTATGCAGCCTTGTCCCTATGCACCAGCATGTCGCAGAACCGGTCGCTGATGGGAAGCAGGCTCTTTTCAGACAACGTAGCATTCTATTATTAGCGGCATCTGGCTGCACTGCCCCAATGGTACTAGTCCGCGCACAGGTTCTGGGGGTCCGTGGCCAGGCGCACCACGAAAGAGTGGCCTGCATTTATGCTGATGGTGTCGCAACCAGAGTTGCGCACACTGACATCTCGGAGCACACGGGCGGCTAGTATTTAGTCTGCATCTAAATCCGGACACCGCAGTCAGGTTTCGATACTGCTACGTTGTGGTCAGTTGCCGAACGTCATAACCAAAAAGCCACCGCCTCGGGTAGGAAATGTTATTTTGAGCTGACTGCACCCTCGGAAAAGTGGACTCAAGCGGACATTAGCTTTGCACTTCCGAAACACATTTCAATAACAAGCCCCAACTAATAAGGTTTTTACCGCTTCGCTTTGAAGATATATACCAATAATTAGAAGAACTAGTTGGGCTTCCCAATAATGCCCCAAGTTATGATCCACTGCCAGCTTGCTACAGCATTCTTTATGTGAAGTCACATTAAACGCAGTTTCGTAAAAAAGCAAGCATCACAGGAAGATCAAAAAACATAATTTCTGTGGTGTTCATGTTGATGTTTGTGTGGAGGCCTTGTCGAAACCTTCCAGAAAATTTCCCGTCGATTGTCTGATGTGCACGTGCTGACTAATTGTCTGATGAGGATATGATGCATCCTCTGAGGAGTTTCTGGTGAAGACTTGTGATGATTTTTTGTGGAATGTTTCCAGAAAATTTGCCGCTGATTGTCTGATGTGCACGTGCTGAATAAACGTCTGAGGATATGATGAATCCATTTGAAGGATTTTTGTTAACGATGTTTTGTGGAAGGTCTCCAGGTAATTTGAAGCCGATTTTGTGATGTGGATGTGATGTGGATGTTATGTCTGATTTTGTGATGTGGATGTGATGTCCCATTTTGTGATGTGGATGTGATGTCCCATTTTGTGATGTGGATGTGATGTCCCATTTTGTGATGTGGATGTGGTGTCCCATTTTGTGATGTGGATGTGATGTCCCATTTTGTGATGTGGATGTGATGTCCCATTTTGTGATGTGGATGTGGTGTCCCATTTTGGATGTGGTGTGATGTCCCTGATTTTGCCTGATGTGGATGTGATGTCCCTGATTTTGGATGTGGATGTGATGTCTTATTTCTGTGTGTGGATGTCATTTCCTGTTGTGATGTGGTGTGTGGATGTCTTATTTCCTGGTGTGGTTGGATGTCTTATTTTGGTGTGGTTGGATGTCTTATTTCCTGGTGTGGTTGAGATGTCTTATTTTCTGATGTGGTTGGATGTCTTATTTTCTGATGTGGATGTGATGTCTCATTTTCTGATGTGGATGTGATGTCTCATTTTCTGATGTGGATGTAAGCTTCGATTTTATGGCATGTGGATGTGATGTCTTATTTTGCGATGTAGATGTGATATAAGCACATAACGGTAGTACTCGTGTGGATCTGTATCTTTATTCAACAGTAAAGTACTCCGTGAATGCATTCATATGATCACCAATAAATAGATTAATGAAGCAGAGTACATTGATCAGGTATGGGTTTTGAGAATTTATTTTAAAACGGTAACATATATCGTTACAAACTGTCCACGATGTCATTTGATTTCTCGGGAGACCATGGAGGAAAGGCTGTATCGAATCTGCTGTCCCGACACTCCAGGAAACTTGGAGCATGTGTACCCTGAGAAATAAAAGCAAAACCAAGTGTAGAGCAGTTGTAGCATGCACAAGCTCTGAATTTAGTTTCAAGGAATCTGGACAATAAAGGTTTTTCACTCACTCACTCATTTTACTGCCATTTCCATTTCACCCATTTCAGAGGAGCACAAAGAAACATAGAAACCTAACTGGTTAAGTAGTGGAAGAACCAAATGTGCATTTCACATGCCATCACCGCCTAATCCATTTACCACAAAGAAACATACAAACCTAACTGAATATCACGAAGACAATACGAAGACACAATTGTCTTCGTATTGCATGCGCCACAGCCGAGAGTTTTAAAGTTCCGATTATCACAAACTTTTCCAAAATGCAGCACGATACCCTGCAGGTTATAACATTTCGGGTGCTTTCTTTTAGCCACTTAATGTCTGACTAAAAAAAAGAGAAAAAGTGGAGAACCTAATGTATGCAAAGAAATCTTGCAATGTATCAATTACTTACATTCTTTAAATTTACTTCTTTGTGAGATGACAGTAAAATGCCCCAGTACACATTTTCGTCATTGAAGTGTAAACTCTGAGCTTGCCTTAAGACTGCTCAGCAATGCTCCCACCGCAGAGGCCACTATGCTGAACGTTTTGTGGTAGTTGGTGCAGTTTATTATTCATTCTTTCAATTTTCGCTGCCTCCAGGCGCAATAGTAATTTAAGCTTAGCAATCTGATGTTCTCACTAGCCGCGGATGGCTCGGAAGAAATAACGGTTGAACTACTTTTAGGCTGCAGTCGACCGCTGGCAAAGAGGTGGGTCAGTCTGGAACTGCTTCCGGCTACGGTGAAAACGAGCTTTGCCGGCAGAATCATTGCCACAAAAAACTGCAGGAAAGCTGTTTTTATGGCATCCTGAGTAGACAATGAGAAGGCGAATTTCGGCCCGGAATTTCAGCTGGCCGCCAGCAGATCATTCTATCTTTCCTTAACGCATGCTCTTGAAGAGTTAAATATTTCTTTTGTCTGTATTACATGTTAGCTCGAACTTTTGCTCACCTTTACATCATCTGTTAACCTCATCCGCCCACCTAATTTTCTGCCGCCCCGTGCTACGCTTTTCTTCCTTAGGAATCCAAGAATTTAGCAGGGGTCAAGTGGATGCAGCTAGCATAGGACCGGGTTAATTGGAGGAATATGGGAGAGGCTTTCGCCGTGGAGGGGGTATAGTCCGGCTGATGACGATGATATCCCTTATCCGAGCGGTCACTCTGCTGTCGGTGTCGATGGTTAACCTCCACTCATCGCGATTTACTCGCTCCAGCCGTCAGGCAGTAGCAATGTTTTGTTCATCGTATGTCCACATTGCTTACCATTCCTGAAAAAAAATGGTTTTCTACTTTTCATTACTGAATTTATGTTCTTTCTCAGGCAAGCAGCATGATTTGTTCGCCATATATTATAGCGTTAAAGGTTACCGAAGCAAAATAGGTGAAGAGAATGTTGGGGATGACGAAAACCACTTACTTTTTGTCTCTTGGTTGGCGGCTGCGTTCCGCTCTCGGTCTCGGGAGTGTTCGGGACGGCGCCTACTTCTGCTTCCAGTGCAAGCCGCGTTCTTTGCCGCTCCAATGCGCGCTCAGTGCCTGCATTTCATGCGACGCACTAAATTATAACAGAGTCCTGGCATTCACAAATGTGACCAAAAAGTAAATGATGACACTTACCGAATCCCAGAAGGGTTAGCCGACGCTCGTGGCTGGCTGGCTTCCCATTCAACCATCACCATAATGCCCCGCAGTTCTTCTATGGCGGTTTCTTTTGCTAGAAGCTGCATACCAACGTCAGCGTCTAAGGCGCGGATCGCGTACACATCACACTTTTCATCTTCTTGCCAATTTACAAGCACGTGCGTCATTTTGGAACGGGAGTGGCTGGACTCGAACTGAACCGTTGTCACTCTAGCAAACGAAGCGTGGCTCGAAAAAACGCGACGGAGTTTTTGGTTGATGGTACCATAGTTGTGCCCACAACCATTTTGCAGAATTCTTCTGCTACCTCTACATAATTACGGCTATAGCCTTAGCCACAATCACGTGACGGGGGTGACGCAGCGTGTCTAAGTGCGGGAGTGGGGAGGGGTTGATGCGCAGTCACATGACAAGAACTGCGGAGTAGGAACTACCGTACCGGTTTTGGGAGCTCAGAGGGCCCTTTTTTCTTTTAGAAAGGGGTGGGAAGGTGAGCGAGCTTTCTCCTCTCAAGCTAGCCGCTGTAAGAGCAGTGCGGGCATCTGTCCCCTGCTTCCGACGAAGAGCGTAGTTTTTCCTGTTCCTTGGGGGGGGGGGGGGGACAGTACACTTTCATGCTATCTGTTCCGGCTCCCGCTTTCCATTCACAACGACGTTATCCAGTCTCGCCACCAAACTAAGAAACGTAGCGCAACCGAACAGAAGCTTCTCGCATTGGTGTTTCCGAGACGTTCATGGGACCCTCCTGATTCTTCAGCGGGTCCGCGTCCACGGCCTGTGCAGTACAACCTAACACGCGTACTGCCTGTGTGCATGCCGAGAGGAGCCTGGATTTAGAAAGCTGGCAGCGATAACAAGAAAAGCAACCGAGCTGAAGAAGTGCAGAGGGATATGCAGATGTTCTTCAAAGTGGTAGAAAAAGGAGAGGAGAGGTAAAAGCGTGGCTGTAACCATGCAGAAGGAGAGGACTTGGTCGGTCTGGCAATGATGGAACGAAAGTGTCGAAAAAATACGGATATAAGGAAAAAGGAAGATGTGTTGCTAGGTTTTATGGCACATAATGAAAGATTAAAAAAGAAACAAAAGGCGGAATAAACGCACATTGCAAGAAGTGCACGGCGAGGTCCGGGAACGAGATACAAGAACAGACATGCGATTAAAGTTAGCGACTACAGTATTTCCCGATCAGTTTAATCCAAACGCCAAGATATTTGCTTCCAAGAGCAGCTTGACGGGGCGGCTGTCCAGATATTTGACAGCAGACAATAAGCCACGCTTACATAAATGAATAACTATTGATCATTAGTGGTTTATTTAAATGAATAAATAAAAAGGCAAGACAACGAGTGTTGCCGGCCACGGCAATTGCTATGTAATATCTAATAAGTAATATTGTAAAGGGGAGTACAAAAACACACCAAGGTGTGTCAGGGAAAATACTTAACAATAACACGGAGGAACACGTCACAAGAGGGAATACTGTTTTGCCAAGAATATATACTCACATAAACATTTCACGGAATAATTTAAAGAGTGGAAGTGCGAAATTTTAGCTGCTATTGATTGAGTATTGATTTAATAAGTTAGGACGCCTGAAGCGAAACATCTGCCCGCCATAGTTTGTCGCGGACCCCGTAACGTGCCAACACTCTGAGTTGCGGGTGTCGTATGTTTTTATGTAGTCTTGCAGCGCCGCTATGAGTGCTAATGTGTTCTTTTTAGTGATGCCTTGTTTTTATATTCGCAAAAGCCTGTACTTACAAAAAGGTGTCATTTTAATCATTTTAGCTGCTTAAGCATTGGTCCTGTGTGCGTTACATATTGGTCCTGCATGCGCGAGCTATGATGCTTGAAAAATTAATCTGGTAGCTCTTTTTTGAACCATTACTTTGTGCTGTCTTCTGCTGTTCTTGTTGCCCCTACTAATGAGCAATAGTTAAGAGATGAAAAGAGTGACTTATAATGGAGAATGTAAATGGAAAGCTGAAATACTGAACAGTCTCGGCGTAAGCAACCAATTGTCCGTGCTACTTTGTGTCGACTAAGTATTCTATATGAATTTCCATCTGAGTTCCGCAGAGGAAGCAGCTCCAGTGCTTTATTTCTGGTATGGGAGACAACGGCCTTTGCTTTAATGACAATAAGTTTATGCTGTTTTGCAAGCCCAATGGTCAGTTTTGGCCAAGGTTGTGTTAGCAGTTTTAATGGCCCTATGCCTGAATGACCAGCAAAAAAAAACTGTCTGCTGTCGTCACCAGAAATAATGTATTTCGCAGCTGGGTATATGTGGTACAACATCAATGATGTAGAGAATGAAAAGAAGGGGTCCTAAAAGACTGCCTTGTGGAACTCCCGGGATGACGGGCTTGACTGCGGAGGAGAGACCATTCATTACTACATACTGCGCCCTATTGGCTGTTTAAGAACATGTTAAAGAGCGGGCTATGCCACGTATGCCATACCTGTCTTGTTTATTGAATAACGTTTTGTAACTGATGTTGTCGAAAGCTTTCGAAAAATCCATGAGCATGCCTATAACGATTTTTTTCTTCAAAATTATCTAGTATATGTACTATTTTTGAGTCAAAAGGCCCAGTAGACAATAATTCGTAAAACAGAATAGAGCGGAATTTAAAATATTGTGATTAATAAATTACATGCATGCACGCGTGAGAATTGCCTTTTACCAACCCTTTTGAGAAGTTTGGTAGGATATATATTGGGCGATAGTAAGGTCTTTTTTATCGCTTTTTTTAAATACTGCCAACCTCTCAGACTTCTCGTTGCGTTTGAATACGCCTTGTCAAACATGAGTTGAAAATCTGCCAGGCAGTTCGACATACCGAGAATAACAAATTTTACTGGCTTTACCTGAACACCTGCACCTCCCACAGATTTGCTATTGTTAAGACGGTTGCATGCCGCCAAAACCTCGCCATCTGAAATTAGATTAAAAATATGATTGGGGGAGTTTCCGTGTGAATAATTGCTCAGTAGCACCTCTTCGCAAGATATTGAAGTCAGGGCAATAGAAGAAAAAAAATCGTTGAAAGCGTTATTTCCCTCAATTTCTACGCCACCGGAAGTTTGGTAATTGGTTGTGGTATATCCTTCCTAGATTAGTTTACAATTTCTTACAGGTCACGTCGCTCTCATAATACTGTTGTTTTGCAACTCAAAGCTGCTTTCTAACTTTGTTTCTAAAAGATCTGAAGTTTTCAACGCGTCTAGACATTTCGTTTTTAGTGGTTGTACATTTTGTCGCCTTTTTTATCCGGTTCAGTAGCGCATTGCTGATCCCAGGCTTACGATCTCGACGTAGGCGATTATGTATCGTGTAGGGTGTTTCAATATTATGGTAAATTTATCGTACGTTGCTCCAGGATTCGTTTCATTTCAAAATTCGCTGCAGTCCGCGCCGAGTATCGGTTCACGAAAGTCAGACAGCCTAGACGGATTGATGCCCCTATCAGCACATCGTTTTTAGCTCCTTTTTAACTTAGGTGCACGGTTCGCAAGCATAAAATATGCAGGTGATCGCTAATTGTTAGACTGATTACTGCAGACGTTAAGTTATCTTGGTTATAATTTGTATTGAAAAGGTCTAACAATGTCTATTTCTTTTGTTACTCTCATTGGGTCAATTGTAGCATTCCTACAGCTATGAACACTGAACAGCCTGTCTAATTTCCGCGTCGCAATGCTAGCGGTTTGACAAGAGCTTAATATTAGGTCACCACCGGGAACAATACTGAATTTGTAATGATTCACAAATTCAAGAAGAGAATCCAGAAAGGAAATAAAACACTCATATTGGCAGAGGGACGGCGCAATAGCACACAGTAAACACATATAAGCCGAATATAAGCGTGTCTAATAGCTGGCGTTGACAACACAAATTTCATCAAGAAGTTCACATTGTAATTCGTTTTTGACGAAACAGCGATACGCCACCACCTCGTTTAACCTGTCGATTCAAGATATCTCTTGAGGTATAGTATATGCCAAATACCTCGTCCTCCAGCTCTACAACCATGTTTCCGCGAACATAAGAGCACGAATCAACAACATCACCCCAGAAAGAAAACATTCGATATGATATTGCTTCCTTTTTCGTGAACGCACGGTCAAATTAAGCCAATGTGGAAGACTGGGCGAGTTGGTAGGTAGTCATTCTAGAAAAAACAGCGCACACAGGACAGGGACCACGGGAAGAACCGACGACATGAGCGCTTGACTTACAACTGATTTTATTAAGCGGAAAGTGAACAATATATATAGGAAGTAGCAGATAAAATCAGAGGCAGTCAACGTCAAAGAGGTGTAAATGGCCGATAAAAACGATAAAACCGTAAGGGGTGAAGATAAAACAAGATAAAACTCAACAGATGACAAGCCATGGTGTGAAGACCCATAAAAACGCTAAGACATGTGAATAACACAAACAATGCCATGAATAAAAAAAAAACCGAATACAATCGACAGGTGGAAGGCATCTGAAGGTGACAAGGATTTATGCTGTGTAAACAAATTTAACAACTGACATGCGCTTGAAACGGATAACCAGGCACATAAGTCACACATTCATCCGTTTTCTTTTTTCTTTTCTTGAGAGGTACGCCACTTCTTTTTCTGATAAAACTACAGATGGCGCACTGACGCAGGTGTATTTATTAGATTTTATGTTGAAGACTTCCATCACTTCCCTAGTTATTTGATCCGAGTGGCTTTCTATGATTTTGCAGTTTTCAAATTCAGGTTGACAAGCACTGCAAATTCCTATATGGGCTGCTATATGTCCTTTTACCCCCTTTTCCACATCTTTATTATGTTCCCGCAATCGGTCATTAATACATCTGCCCGTCTGACCAATATATTTGTCCCCGCAAGTTAAAGGTATTGAATAAATTACTTCCTTCTGACACGGTACGAATTGTTTACGATGTTTCTTGCTGCATGTTCTTGCTGTCTTGGAAGGAGGGTTAACGCGGTTGCAGATATTTGCAAGCTTTTCCGGAGCTGAAAACACCACCTTCACCTTTGCTTTATTCATTGTTTCATTTATTCATGGCATTGTTTGTGTTATTCACGTGTCTTAGCGTTTTTATGGTTCTTTACACCATGGCTTGCCATCTGTTGAGTTTTATCTTGTTTTATCTTCACCCCTTACGGTTTTATCGATTTTATCGGCCATTTACACCTCTTTGACGTTGACTGCCTCTGATTGTATCTGCTACTTCCTTCCTATATATATTGTTCACTTTCCGCTTAATAAAATCAGTTGTAAGTCAGCGCTCGTGTCGTCGGTTCTTCCCTTTGTCCCTGTCCTGTGTGCGCTGTTTTTTCTAGGTCAAATTAACTATGTTTAAAGATTGCTGGGAATTCTCGCAAATAAAAATGAGATCCGATGTACAGAATGGGCTTTGCAGAAAAGAGGCATTAGAGACTACACATATTTAGAATAGGGTGACGCCGCTACCGGCTAGAGTCATAAACGAGCGCGAAATTTATGAAGCGTACTTCATTCGTTTGCATGGCGATAATTGTAGTAGCACTGGGAACAGGGGGGCCACAGAGCGCAGATGCAGTGCAATAACGCCCCCCCCCCCCACCCCCCCCTGTAATTTTCCTGCGTCGGCGCACTGGCTTCCCGCTATTACACTATGAAAATGATGGTGATAATGAAATGTTTTAACCTAATCGATAGCGTCGCCCTATTCTAAAGGTTAAATGAAAAGCAGACAATAACTAGACAAATCTCGAAATGGCTTCTACATCATTAGTTCGCAAGTTTTATGACATCCTCTGCGCTACGTACGGATGAGAACAGCAGTGTCAAATACACGTCGGCCGGGTATTATACCGTCCAGCACTTGGTGAGAGTGCGCGAAAGTGATAGCCATTACGCACCGGCACTGTCGTGCAGCTCGCACCGTGGCATATCGCCTTTGTATGGTCCTAACGGCAGCTAGCTATTACTCTGAATAGACCAAGTCATTTCGTAGAATGAATTAAAAGTAGCAAAAATGTCCTTTCATAATGAAACTTGCTCCATGCCACGCGACAATTCGTTATGACGCATGCATTTCATAATCAGCATCATAGCTATGGTTGCAAAAACGGCATGGCCTGATTCTAAAGTCACGTGAGCCAAGAGAAATGACTCCGCCAAAACCTTTCCTGTAAAGGATAGCCGTATTGCCCAGAGAAAACTGTCATTGCCGATACCAATCTTACTGGGTCGCTAAAGACCCTCATCTTTCCTTAAAATCACGTGAGTATAGCGTTTCGAAACATCTATAGTCTTCTAATACTCGAAATTAACAGAGACATTTGATATCATTACTATAAGTTGAAAAAATCCGCATCCTTTCGAAGTTTAATAGTATCATGAGTCATCATTAAACTACCTAGTCGTAGCAACAACCTTATTAGGTTCGAAGTAAAATTTCGTCTGCACACCCCTCGTAATTAGGCTGAGAATGCATGACGCCAGATTGCAAATGATACATAGTAATTTGACAGGACTACCAGCAAATCACAGGCGCTTTGTCTTAGTCATCACCATAGCACGGTGTCGCACATCTTATCGCGGTAAATGTGTGATGCCATGGTGCGAACTGCGACACTGCCGTTATGTAATAGCTGACAGCATCGCGCGCTTTATACACCGGCTCCTTCGGTTGACGTGCACGGTGGTATAAATACCCATCCCGTTGTAGTAGACAAAAAAGTTATGATCATAATTGTCATGTGATCATTAGGTCTCTCTACGTTAAATACAACTCGTCGATAACGCACCTTCGAAATTTGTAGACCGCGATTAACTGTGGGCGGGACGGTGGTGGGAAAATGCCACTCTCTCGCTTGGGTTAATTTGTGTGGCGCCTAGATTAAATTGGTTTGCAGTTCTATTAAATACTCTTGCGCTTGGGTAAAGTTCAGCGAGAAATACTGCAAAGGTGATGCAGCGTGGAAGAGAATAGGTGAGTGTTCATAGATTGCGTTCCAGCGCCTCGCTAGCTAGTGTCAGCATGCCGCCGACGAACATATTGCTCGCCCAGCCAAAGGAAAAACATTCCTTCGATTCATTGCGCTGACTGCTGCGAGGCTGCGACTGAATGCACTTTCTCCGAATTAGTGGCCGGAGGAATGCAGACTCCGACGTGAGCGCACCACGCCTGCGAAAAAGAGAAACCAGTTGTGGCACCCTGACATGCCAGAAACACCGATTGTATACAAAAAAAGGGGAGGACCCCCACTTCGAAGGGAAGAGAAACTCACCCGGCCGAAAAAAGAATGGACGGAAGGGAGACAGAGACAGGTGGACACCGAGTGGAGGTAAAAAGCTGCGCTACCGAGAAAAGGACGAGGATGAGGCAATTGACGACTATTAATAATTTTCTTAGAGTGCTGGATAACTCGGGACAGATTGATGTTCTTTTTTTGGATATGGCTAAAGCTTTTGATAAGGTGCCTCATTCAAAGCTCCTTTATAAATTACAGTTACGTGGTATTCCGTTTTATCTTATTGAATGGGTCAGAGCATATTTAAGTGGTAGAACTCAGTGTGTTGATGTGAATGGTACTCTTTCTGAATCCCTTCCTTTTACTTCCGGTGTTCCCCAGGGTAGTGTGTTAGGACCTTTGCTGTTTTTAACATATATAAATAATTTAATAGATACCATTCCTCCGTCTGTGTCATTAAGATTGGTCGCAGATGACTGCGTAGTATATAAAGAAATAACATCAATTGGAGACCATCAATTGCTTCAAGAATCTTTGCTCAAAATATGTCAGTGGTGTAAGGAATGGAACATGGATTTAAATATAGATAAGAGTGTACTTCGCAGAGTTACGAGAAAAGAGTTAGTCATTATCAATACCGCAGCCGCATTAGAGAGGTTTCACAATATAAATATCTAGGAATTACTCTTAACAACCAATTAACCTGGGGCACTCATATTTCTGAGATCTGTTCAGCCGCTTTCTCTAAGCTTTGTTTCTTGCGAAGGAAATTAAAACATACTCCTAAAAATATTAGGCTTCTGCCTTACAGAACTTTTGTCAGGTCCAAACTTGAATACGCTTCTGAAATTTGGAACCCGCACACCAAGAAAGATTTTTATCAATTAGAGCTCATCCAGACGAAGGAAGTACGTTTCATTTTTCATAAATATAGAAGGTCTGACTCTCCAACACAGCTCATGAACGACAATAACATTCCGTTTCTGCGTACACGCAGAAAAGTTAACCGTATTTCTTTCCTTCATAAAATTATAGCTGGTAAGCTTAGCATTTCTCCCCTTCATTCCTCAGGCACTCCACTGCTCGAAGGACCTCGCCATAGTAGGGAGCCCTCCTTACAGCCTCTTTTTGCCAAAACAAACGCATTTAAGCAGAGTTTTTTCCCTCAAACAATAGCAGATCGGAACGCACTACATGAATCGATTTTAACTCTCTTAACGTGGAACAGGCGCTAAAAACTTTTTTGCTCAACTAAAAAAGAAATGACTATTTTTTTTCCTTTTTAAAGCATGTATTTTTTTGCTGTGTGTCACGCGAAATATTTTCACGTGGTGTTGTGATTCGTCTTTTTTCATGCCTCTCCTGCTTGGGCCAATGCTGGCCTGCAGTATTTTGGAATAAATAAATAAATAAAAAAGACTCACACTAAAGCTCAAACTCGATGGACACATCCTAGGCCTACGGTGGAGCGCCTGCGCGCCCAGCGTCGCGCCTCCATGCTCCATACACCTCCATGCTCCCTGTGCTGGCGCGTTCCCCCTCTCGTGCCGACCAAAGGAATTTCAAGCGCGAAGAAAGGGAATTTGGGGGGCGCTGAAAGGACAACTTAAACCACGAAGAATAGTTCCAGGAACCTAAGAGAGCTTCAAGCCATGAAGAAAAGAGTCCCCGAGAGCCACGCGGTCCTCATATTGTAAACTGGACCCCTCTTCAGATGTGCCCGCAAGCGCCTGTGCGCGCGTCGCCCTTTGCCCACGCGCAGACAGAATCCAGCGTACCCCCGTGCGCGTAGGCGCTCCGCCGGTACGGGTAGGATGTGTCCATCGAGTTTATTTTATGAAGAAATACTTTATTTTGTGAAGAAATACAAGGCATAATATATACAGGGTGTCCTAGCTAAATTTAACCAGTGTTTAAAACTATGCAGAGGCACTCTAAGACGACGCGACCAAATGCATATTGCTGGCTATTGTATGGAGCAAGTCGCAGTATTTTTGTATTGTACTTAATAGCATAATTAGTCGAGATTAATTAGCCAACTTTGCAAGCAATGAAATTAGGCGGAAACCGCCAATAAGAAAGTTGTGGAACGGTCCACGAAACGTCCAGTTGAACAGTTTGTAACTTTCCATCTATTATGTATCGGCTTTTTTTCACTCTGCAGGTACCCGCGAAATAAGAAAAAAATACCCCGTGACATGCCCGCTTGCGCTCCGCGATTGCAATGCTCTCAAACGTTCCGCCTAGGAACGAACAGGTCATTTAGGCCGGTGTGGCCGATTCACACGACGGACTGTTCGCCCGCGGCCCGCGCATCACTTGTTCGTGCGTCACCAAATCGAGAGGCAGGCTGTTGGCTGGCGGACTGGACAACCAAGGAAGTTCAAGTGCCTCTCCCCTCGTGGGAATTAGCGGCGGCGCGCGAAGGTTAGCTCTGGCAACCACCTCTCTTGCTAATATTTCGGCTGCCGCATTTCGCTGACTGCCGTTGAGCTGCGCGCTGTTTTGACAAGCTGCACTTCTGTATTGGATGTACATCAAGAACTTTTATGTGTTCGTGCAGACTGAATTTCTATAGTAGAATCACATAAAAAGTATCTGAGGAATTTATATTGAATGAATTTCTGTATAGAAAGTTTATGAAGAGCTTTGACGTGTTCGTGTAGACTGAATTTCTATAGTGAATTCACAATAAAATATCTTAGGAATTTGTACTGAATGAATTTATGTAGTGAAAGCACATCAAGAACATTCATGCGTTCGTGTGGACTGAATTTCTATAGTGAATACACATGAAGAATATTTGAGGAATTTATACTGAATGAATTTGTGTATTGAAAGTACATCAAGAACTTTGATGTGTTCGTGTGGACCGAATTACTATAGTGAAACCGCATCAAACATATCCGAGGAATTTATATTGAGTGATTTTCAATACTAAAAGTACATCAAAAACTTTGATGTGTTCGAGTGGACTAAATTTCTATAGTGAAATCACATGAAAAATATCTGAATTTATATTTACTGAATTTATGCATTTAAAGTACATCAAGAACTTTGATGTGTTCGTGTGGACTGAATTTCTGTAGTGAAATCACGAAAGATTTCTCAGGAATTTATATTGGATGAATTTCTTTGGTGAAAATACATCAATATCATTGACGACTTTGTGTGGATTAAATTTCTGATGTAAAAGCGCATCAAACGCTTCGTGTGGTTTTAATGGAGGTCTCTCTGCGGAACCGGAGTTTCTGTCGACATCCTGATGAGTCCATAAGAACCCCATAAAAACTCAACAAAGATTCCATGTCCATTTTTGTAAGGGTAACACTGCCTGGCAGTACAAGCACCATTTTTGAAACGTGTTGAGAACCTGCTCGTGTCCTCACTTGAGGCTAGCCTTAGGCTAACACTCTGCAGGCAATTAAACGAAGCTTACCGAAAGATGAATACGCGTCCTTATACGAGACGGGTATGCACGACAGTGATAGCGCATGCTAAAGCGCCGGCTATAAGTAACCTGCAATAGCCAGGCGGCGCCACTATCGCACTGCTTTCAGCGCCGCCACCATATGTTTTTTTATACTGGGTAGGGCGGAAGCTGTTCGCGGTGTGCGCTCCCAGTACGAATTTGAAAATGCCTGTTGTTTTATATTGCGGAATCAAGACTATTTATGCCATCGATGTGTATCTTCCGCGACCGGAGCT
>JARKHS020033941.1:0-250907 GCA_030143305.2 Amblyomma americanum
AGCGGTTCAGTGTGGTCCTCATGTCTATGTGCTATAGTCGGACACTTGCGATTATCGCTTCGGTTCATCGAAGGTTACATTGAAATTGAAGAAACAACTGAAGAAATTTATAAGCGACCTCTGTAAAAACCCCAGTTGCATGAAGAACTTGACAGGCTCTCCTGTTCGCACACCTCTGCACACTAAAAACAAATAAGCCTGTATAGGAGTAAAAAAGGGGTAAGTTGTCTACTAGGACACTCCCTTTTGAGAGGCAGGGTGTGCTGCCCAAGCTCTGGGGAAGATTTCCGTCATTAAAAATATGGAATACTGGCGATTGGCAACGCAAATAAATTGCTTCTTCAACACATGCAAAGTTCTCACAGTTGCGAAGGTTGCAACCGAGGTTTAAATTTTCTTTATATGCTAGCCTTCGCACCACCGGCGCTGATTTTAGAAACCTCCTGCCGTTGCTAACTGCATACAGTTACAACGCTTTGCAGTCGGAATATGCCTTCATTGTCAAAAGTGAGCGTTCCGTATATTTAGTGACCGAAATCTACTCCGGAACTTAGGAAGCTTGTTCTAAACTTAAAAGGGAGTGCTGTCTAGAGGAGAGTGCACTAGCTTTTTACTGCCATAAAGACTTATTCGTGTTTAGAGCGCAGCGACACTCCTGCGCTTTTTGAGGATGAAATACAGTCGATGTCGGTTATATCGAACTCGATGAGGGCGCTCGAAAAAATTCGATATACCGAGAATTCAGTGTACAAAAATTCCAATAGATAACCTTATAAGCACGCTGTATGCAACAATACAGCGCACACACTCTATAGCGACGCGATTCGTGCAGCGACATGCCGCTCGCCCGCGTGCATGCAGCGAGCTGCTTGCTAGACACTGCTACGACTACCATAGATCACATCGAAACCACAGCGGACGTATCTTATAACTAGCCACTGCTTATTATAAGATTTCTACTTCTTTTTCCAGTATGCTATACATGGAATACCCTCTAATAAAAATGAAAGTACAGTTGGTTTCCGCAGCGTCGCTGAGAACGAAGCTAGATTGTAGTCACCACATGACTGCGATTTGGCGGGAAAAATCGGTACAAGAAACCGAAGCCTACCTTCAAGCACACCCCACGGCCAGTAGTTGCTAGAGGCAGGTCGTGAGGCACAACGGCGAACAGATTCCAAAGGCCACGCGCGAAAAAGAGATCAAACAGCGCCGTTTGGACAAGTGCTATTTGCATCAGCGAGGCCTGACGGAATCGGAGTTCGATATACTGCTTGACTTTCATATGATTTTACAAAGAATTTTCAAGGGGACAATCTATGCGTTCGATATAGGCAATAATTCGAAACATCCGAGTTCGATGTGTCTGGGCTCAACAGTAATGCAGTTTCTTGCTTAGCAACACATGTTTCCTTATCTTGTCTTGTACGCGCAATATTGTTCTTTCTCGATGTCCTAATTCATGTGAATAAATTGTTGTTTTTTTAATTTTCTCCCATTCGTCTAAACTTCGACCAACCGGGGATCTTTAAGGTGCACTGACATCGTTCTCTGCACGGGCGCACATTTCTTCTGTGGCTGTATTCAGCGGCAAAAAAAGGTATTTTCTAACTTTGCGCAATCACGGGGGAAGGAAAACATGACAGCCTCCCAACACAGGGAACAGTAGCCCCAGTTGCAACGACTCCTACAGCCCAAGGAGGCAGTTACCGGGCTGCGCCCCCCCCCCCCCCACATTCTTCATATCCCCCCCAGCGCGACCTCCCAAATTCTTCAGAACCTCACGCCAATACAGGGGGCAGAGAAATTGCGCCTAGCAGGAAAGTTGTCCGTTCACCGATGTACAGATATAATTAACTTTCACTAGTTACAAATGAAATGACATTCGTGCACGAAAATGCATTTTTTTTGTGAGCAAATAAGGCACACGCAATAATTACCGTCCTCTCGGTGGAAACGTGAACCACGTCGTGAGAGAAGGGGCTAAGAAAGGAATGCAAGGAGGGGGGGGGGGGTAGAGAGCAAGAGGCGCCATAGCCGAGGGATCTGGATTAATTAGAAGCACCTGGGGCTCTTTAACGTGCATTCACACCACGAGGCACACTTTTCCATTTCGCTTCCACCGAACTGCGACCTTCACGGCTGCAATGATAGTCTTACGTTCTCGTGTTCAGTTGTTCCTTTTGTGTCTAGGCTTATTCGATGCGCTACTCCTTGACGCCGTGACATTGTTAACCGACAGCTTCCCCCAACGTTCTGATAATTGCTTCTGCCCGACCGCTATGACGGTCTCCGTGTGATTGAATACGTTTTACTAACGACCAGTATACGGATAGTAGCAGCAGAAACATTTGCGTCATCAACGGCAACCTATGACAAGAAAAGGAAGCCAGACGTCCTTGAAGACAATAGCGGACGCCCTAAGCGGCGCCAGTGGCGGCATTCGCACCGGATTCCAGACAAGACTGGCGGCGACGCAAGAACCCAGCATCCATCTCGTCTCGTTGACGAACAGGCTTCAGGGTCAGAGTTATGGTATAGGTGTCGATGCGCCGCCTGTATTAGCGAAGGAGGCCACATGGCGCCAGTGTCGAGACGCCCCAGCGTCAGTTGAATATCTCTAGCGACACCATCTAAGATAGGAAGGTACGGCTCCAACCCGGCTTAAGTTTCGCTGGATGTGTACCATTCAGTTCCAATTTCTATTTCACGGGGACTGCAATTCCAGTCGCTATCCATTTCGGCATACTTATCTGAAGCAGATTGCAGCTTCGAAGAACTTCGAACTAACGTTGGCGAATTCACGTATGCACGTACAAAAATTATCGGTGGGACAGGAAAAAAAAGATTTAAAAATAAAATGCCCCAGCCCGTGTCATTAGGTATAACGGGCTTCGTATGCACGTACAGTCGGGAACAAAAGTGGTGTAAAGACGTTATGGCATGTATCTTGATCAGTTATTAACAGTATCAGCACCTTAAAGTATAGTTATCGCCACTGCACTTGTGCATTATCAAAGAGGGCTTTTCATCAATGATTTTGTCAATCCTGATGGGGTACAGTCGTCAGCCGCTTTTTCTGCAGGCGTCGACGCCTACCGATAACACCCGGTTCGAGATAGCCTGCATCTGAGCACGCGCCGTCAGACTGATTACACTGCCTGCTGCTTTATCGCCATGCCGGTTCACAGCCGCGATCGCCAGCGATCACCGGTGAGGGCGCTGCTGGCCGCAATAGCAAGGTCGAGATAACACGTCAGGGAATTTTTTTCATCCTGGAACTTTGACGCGCAGCAGTTTCGTTCCATATTTATCACTGTTGTTCGCGAGTTCACTTTCAAACAGAGGTTGGCAATTTGTCATTGTCGCAAGTGGGTGGGTATTGTGGATGTCGCAGACTTTGCTGTTCAGCATGATCATTAAATAAGCCGAATAGCTATAGGAATTAGACACTGTGATCACTCCGATTGACTTTCACGCTCAGAGATACCATCGCACAGAACGCGCAGATATTCAGATCGCTTTATTAAAGCTATACACATGCGTGAACATGTTCGAAAAACAAAAAACGAATACAACATCCCGTAAGACGCTTTCCTAAGAAAGTAACAGGCAGCACTTGTTACCCTGGAAGAAAAAGTCCGTGGCTCCTAGTAGCCGATCGCGGCTCCTCCAGACTGCTTCACACTTAAAATCCTTTTTGGGAGCGAGCCATAAAGTGGTTCTACTACCGTCGGATCTCTCTGAAGACGTTCCCACTCTCCTTGAATAGCCTCCCATAGCTGATCAGAGTTCGCTGTAGTGAGGCCGGACTGTCGCGAAAGCCTTTTTTTTTTTCATTAACCCCCATACATTTTCTATAATGTTCAAATCTGGACTCTTTGCCGGCCAATCCAAAGCATAAATGCCGAGGCTTTGAAACAATCTTTAACAACATTTGCAGTGTGGACGGAAGCTCCATCCTGCTGGAAATGAAAGAATCGATCCGAGAACGGCCCATCCAGCACATATATGGGACAAGGACTGTCTGTATGATGTCCACGTAGGAAGCAGCTGTCATTCTTCCTTCAATTCTATGCAGGGGCCCAAGTCCTTTGTAGCTTATTGCTCCCCAGACGTGGACTGACGTGCGGCCGCTGGACCGCGTAGTCAACACACAGTCCTCGTCGTACCTGCAACGTAGTGGATTAAAGCGGTAATCAAAGAACCCTTAACGTTAAGAAGCATGCTGCAGTGTTAGTGCGGAAAAGTGCACTGGTTTTTTTGAGCCTATGAAAATCCTAGCGACGTTATTTCTGCGCGTTTACCATTCTTAATCACCGTGGCCATTACGGACTAGGCCTAGCTACTATAAAAAATGTCTTACGAATATATGTCTTACCGGCATTTCACAAGGCGCCACACCCGTTGTTGCTGGTCCCAGCGGGCGGAGAAAGTAGCTTCGCCACTAAAACTATACAGCCCTTCAGTTTTCGGGCGTCCATTCTTCCACAGCCGAAGCAAACTCGAGGCGCTGTTGCTTATGCGATCCTTGAAGGTATGTCTTCTGTGCAGGAACTCTGTTCTGTATACCTGCTTCGTGAAGCCTGCGTCGGGAGGTGTCCATGGAAACATGCCCCCGCTGAAGTTCATCCCGAATTTCGCGGTGCACTGAGAAAAGGGTCCGCAACTGCGGCTGCCACTATCCATCGGTCTTCTTCATCCGTTGTCCTCCTTGGATGTCGATTTCGGACGGCATCAGCAAGAAGACATCTGCAATAGGCCTGCAGGAATCTGTTTGCTGTCTCCATCGGACGCCCTGTTGCTGCACATGTGGCTCTTTGAGACATCGTTCGTCCATTAGGCAGATGGCTGTCCTTTCCTGCAGCGTCAAGCGCGGAGCCATCGTTGAAACCCATGTGCAGCATTTTCGAAACCGCACATGGCTTTTAACCTTTTAAACGCCGCACTATGAAGCAATAGTTAAAAAACTGAAATTGATGTTGATAATTTGCATTGGCCTTCTAAATTAACTATGAAAAAAAAATACAGCCGCATTCATAAAGACTTAGTAGGTTTTTTTGCATGTTCCATTTTTGGAACATTGGCGTTTTCCATATGAAAAACACAAAATTTGTCTAGAACAACTTTTATTGGCTGCTAAATGGGTATTGCTTACTCATGTTAACAGAAGAATAAATATTAGCGTCATACAAGGCCTTTCAAAAGTATAAATGTTTATAACAAAGCTTGCGAAAATTTCTTTTTTCCATCCTACTTGCTGTAGGTCAGTGAACACTTTACAAGCCATGGTATGCTGCAAAGCACTTCGTGTGCAGGCGCTTTTTGCACTGCTGACACTGGTTCGTGGTATTTTTCTTGCACTCTGCACACCTGCCCTGAGTTACTGAGATGATGTAGTGGCCATCAGTTTTTCTATCCTCCCGTCTCGGATGAACCCGAGGTCCAGGCCGCACAGTGATTATCTGCTTGAGGTGCAGCAAAGACATGACGACGTCCCGCCGAAATGCTATGTGCGTCATGGCGGCATCAGTTCCTTTGTGAAGCTCGCAGTGAAGGAGCCATCCTGCGACGACAGCCATGTTCAGACCATTGCTGAAAAGCTTCCACCACCATTTTTTGCTTCGAAGTCTTGGGCGATAACTTCCGAGGAGGCGGTCGAGAACATCTACTCCCCCCATGCCCTCATTGTATTTCTTGATCAAATATGGTTGAGGAATGTCTACCTTTTTTTTCGCGCGTCGTGAGAAGCGTTTTGCCGTTCCAAGAGGCTCATGGCCGAGGTGGTTTGAAGAAACTGTGACGACTGCGTTGTCGTTCCACCTGCATGTGTAGACCACCCCGTCACACTTGTAGTAGAAAGAACCTCTTTCCTCTCTTCCCACGTCTTTCAAGCTCTTCAGTGGACAACCACCGGTTCTTGTATCTCGTACAGTCCCCGTCGCTCGAATCCCCTGGTCAGCCAGTTTTGTCAGGAGACCGTGCGAAGTGAAAAAGTTGTCAAAGTACACTTCGTGCTGTTCAGGAGCGGGCAGGACCGATGCCATATTGCTAACAACCCTCAGCCCGAGAGGGGCCTTCTGGTCCTTCTCGTTTCTCCCGCAATATATTTCCATTGCATAGGGGTACCCATTCGAAGAGCACATCATCCATATCTTATACCCAAATCGAAAAGGTTTACCGCGAATGAACATTTTGCACGAGTGGTGGCCATAATAGGGCACCATTGACTCGTCAATGCTGAGGCTTTCGTGGAACACTCCAAACTGGAGGAAACATTTGGAGATTTCGTCGTAAAACGGCTGAATCTTGCCCATCTTCTCGCCTGCTTTCAACTGATTGTTGTCCACTACATGAAAAAACCTTTTCAGCTGCCGGAACCTATTGCGGGCCATCACTGTCGCGACTAAAGGCACACGAAGGTCTTCTGCGGTGCTCCAATACGAGTCCTCAGATGGAACGGAGTGATATCCGCTGAAAAGTAAGAGACCGAAAAACTGACCTATGTCCGCTCCTGTGACGTCCACCTCCTCCCCATTTTGAAGTGCGTACCTTGCAGTCAGTTCAGCCAGTGAACCAAGATATTCTGGAGAAATAATTTTGCTGAACAGCATAAATGGGCTCATGTCCGCTAGCTCAGGAAATGCCTCTAGCAACAACAGAGGGTCCTCTCTGGGAAGTGTTTTGTCAAACGTAGCACGATCGCCCCATACTGCGCTAAGGGAGCGCTTTGGAGTTTTTGTTTTTCCAGCCTTGTTTGCAGACTTGCGCCCTTTTCCAGCAGTCGACTGGCTCCGCGCTGGTTTCTTTCGTCGTGGCTCAGGATTCGAACATGCAGTAGGCGAATCAACTTCTTCATCACAGCACTGCATAACTTCAACGTGCCCGCAAACATCATCGGGAACAACTTCAGAAAAGTCATTTTCGCTCACGTGCTCCTCATCAGTAATATTGCCATCTTCATCAGGCGGCAATTGGCATATAGACGCACCTTCGCGTTCGTCATCGGGAAGGCTGAAGAAAAGGTCAATTGCGGCCCCCAGTGTGAGGAAGCGTTGTCCCATGACCTACAAAGAGAGTTATTGCGTTGAGAAGTATAGTACTACAATATAAAACCAGCCCCGAAGTCGTTTTCTACTTACATTCACGACGATTGAAGCAGCTATGCGGTGCAGTTGTAGGCTGCTCCATCCACGTGCCACGCAAAAGCGCAGTCAAAATAATGCCAAGGGAAGATAGTCTTCAAGTTTGTGCAAAACGACACCTAGAGGGCACCATCAACATGCCGAAAAAGAAGAAAAACACGGCGAAATGCATGCGCGAGTCTACGCTACTTTTGACACCATAAAACGCCAATGTTCCAAAAATGGAACATTCGCATAAATCTCTAAAAACTGAAAACTAGAGTGTCTTTATCATGTTTTATTTTTTTTCACAGTAATACCTAACTATATGGCGATATTTTGGTTCTGGTTTGCTCATTGCAACATTACATTTCTCCTGCGAAATAATTCAACAAACGTATAGCGCTGAAGGAACGCAAAATATGCTTGTTTGTGAGCATTTATCCAAAGCTTCTAAATAGGCTGATAATAAAAATTAAAATTGCTATGTTCTCTACAAGTATCAGTGAGTATGCGAAAACAAAAAGAAAAAGCTGCGATAGATGGGGAAGGAAATAAAAAATCAAGTATCGTATGTTCCACTTTTGGAACATTGGCAAGTAAAAGGTTAAATGCATCGCTAGCTACTGCAAGCGTGCAGTAATGCGTTTGTGCATCGCAAGGCGCGCATGTATTGACAAAGAAAATGATGTGCTGCAAAGTTCGAGCATGAAAAAAACTTTCCTAAACGTGTTATCTCGATCTCGCTATTGCGGCTTGCAGCGCTTTCACCGGTGATCGTTGGCGATCGCGGCTGAACCGAAACGGCGATAAAGCAGCAGGAAGTGTAATCAGTGAAACGGTGCATGCTCAGATGCAGGTATCTCAAACCGAGTGTTATCCGATAGGTAGGCGTCGCGCGGGCAGAAAAAGCGGCCCTCTCGAGCGCTCTGGACAGACGTGCTGACGACTGTACTAGTGTGGTCATACTCTCTTGATAACGCGAGGCGAATAAATGTTGAAGCGGTATCAACGGATGCTGCAATGAAAACGCGGTCTTCGCTTCGCCGCGAGTGCCAGCGGCAGACACACACCATCGTACGCCGCGTCCCGAAGAACACAGCCTCATGCAATTCCCGTTTAATGTTTGGTGTACATTGCGCTAATAGCTCGAGGATAATTGACATACGGTGGCTCACCTCCATGAGGATTTTTAAAGGCCGCAGATTGACTTGCTTGACCAGGTCCTCGTATTGTCTCCAGAAGCACTGCCGAAGTCACGAAGTAACTCAGGTCATACGCACCGCGCGCACTCTACTAAAGCCACCATGCTGCCGCTATCACAACGCCGCTTCTGCTCTGCCTAGGGATCGGCCAGCGTAGAAGTGGTGACGACAGAATTTCGTTTCCCTGCGTCATTCGTACTCAGCCAATGCGATTAAGACGTCGCAACAGCTAGTAGTCACGGCGCCGTGGGTCGATTTTGATTTTCCAGCCGGCCAACACACAGGCTTCGATGACAACACAGAGCCCACTGGAGCACTCTTATCTGTTTAATGTCTGCTGCAGCGCGCTTCCCGGGCTGCGTATGACTCTCGGGAAGAGGGAAAATCCAAGGGCACGAGCATTCTGTTCGACGACCACCGAGCACGCTTGCGGCGCCGAGTCATTCCCATCTTTGCCGACGCGAGTCGGCCGAATTTCTTTTGGAAGCCCTTTTCCCTGCCTTCGTGAGTGCCGGACTGCGGTCAGACAATATACTGACGACAGTTCAAGCGTACGCTGAACGAAAAATAAAAGACGACGAAAAAAAAAAAACCGTCCTCGCCTGGCATTGGCAGAGATTCAAACGCCTCGCCGATAATTCCGAAAGGCTGCCTCAGTGGCTCCGTGGTTATGGTCCTCGGCTGCTGACCCGAAAGACGCTGGTTTGATCCTGGCCGCGGCTGTCGCATTTAGATGGAGGCGAAATGTCAGAGGCCGTGTGCTGTGAGTGCACGTTAAAGAACAGGAGGCGGTCGGTCAAAATTTCCCGTAACCTTCCACTACGACGTCCCTCATAGTTTGATTCGCTTTGGGACGTCAAACCCCCATAAGCCTAACCATAATTTCTGACATTCGTCTCTTGTAAGGGCTCCTGGGCTCGTCTGTCATGATCAGCAGTGAGGTTTGCCGACAAACATCGAAGTACTATTCCGTCCCCAAACAACCGCCATTTTGCGAACTTCCTCGCTGCCGAGCTTTGTTGGAACGAAGAGAACGCCTTGTAGGGATGTGCGAGTTCCGCATATTTGAAGTATTGTGCTCTCGCTTACGACGTCAGCTGTCCTCAGACTTCTGAGCTGTCAGGAGAGGCCGGAGACGTAAAACGCATGCTCTCTTTGCACTGCAGAATTTACCCTCCCCCACCCAATAACCTGCATCAAAGCAGGAGGGGACTTATGAGAGCAAGTACCCTATTTCTTCTGCTTAGTAAGCATGGCACACACCCACGCAGGGGGATTGGCCAATGTTCAGTAGATAATCCCAATGAGGTATCTGCGCGGGGAAAATTAGGCGTGAGAAGACTGAATCGAGATAAAAATTGGAAAAGTGAAATGAATTAAAGAAATATGAATTACCAGGAATAGAATCGAGCATTTTTGGACATGCGACAAAATTTTGTATACAGCTAACGAGGTAATCGATCAGTTGCACTGATGTAATCATGAAGGTAGCCGCTGACACTGCTTAACGGGAATCCCTTTGCGCTCACACCGAACGAAAGAATAACTGGAAGAGACAGAGGGAGTCCTAACCTCGAAAGAGGGACCTCCAAATACTGTTTTCTCTGAATTGCGAACCGCCGGCAAGAGAGGAGAAAGTGATCTATTGTTTCAACTTGCCCACATGATACACAAAGGTTTGTCGCAGCGAACCCACATCTGCATAAGTACAAATTTAAGTTAGGGATTCTGCATTGCATAAGCGTCATTGACACCTCACAAAGTCTTGATTTACACCACTAGATATTCTATGGGAACAATTTGCTCTATTTGCATTATTTGCTCAGTGCACTTCTTCGACGTTACTTCTTCGTCGAAATACTTATGGTTGAATGTTTTTTTATTGGAAACTTCTGCACTGCTATTCCAGCTGTTACGTGATATCCTTCACGTGTAAGCAAGAGGAACAGTCCACCACCATGCACTGAAGAATTCTGCGAATAATTTGGCGAGTATCAGTATGTAAACTTTGAATTTAGCCCTTTTGGATTTAAAATTCTCGATTCGACCCGGTTTTCTCGCAAAACTTTTATGTATACAGAACTAGTTTAAGCTCTGTTTTTGGAAATTATGCTAGGAAAATCATTATTATGCGAACTCGCGGGAAAAAAAATTATAAGATTAATTGTGTTCGATCGGAAGCATTGAGGTACTTCAACACAAACAAGAAACATGTAAATAGGAAGCTTCTGTCACAAGCGATGATGTGAAAGTGTTCTTTTCATGCGTTCCTACTTAGGCATTGGAAAAGTAAACTAGCTTGAACGCATGGGGTCTAAAATTTGCTCACGATTAGTAGCGAAACGGTCGGGGCAGAAAACAACACGACAACCGTTATTCTTGCCGTTTCCTGCTTGCGTCTGCCATTGCGGTAGTAATAAGGAATTCAGGAAGCCAACAGCAACTAGCCGAACTAAACAATTTAAAGTTAATGTAGGAGAGGCGCATCCTTGTTTCCTTGGTGAAGAGGCTAAATCTCCCTTCGTTATCGTCGTCTTCCGGGTTCATGATTTCCTCCGAATTCTTCATATCCTGCACATTCAATCATAAAGTGAAGCTGGAGAAAGAAAAAATGAAAACGCACCCGAAAGACTAAGCTATACGAGATTTGAGCAGGAAGATATAGCTCTGTTGGGTGGATTTCGCACATTTTGATGTTTACATCAGCAAGTTCCGACTCATTTTGGGTGCTAAATTGGATTTGTAAACAGGTTTTCTAAGCGTCACGGGACGCCTGTCCTAATCATTGCTTGTTCAGAGCGAAGGTGTACAGATGTGGTCGGCATTACAGTATAAGTTTGACTTAGGCTCGGTTTGTGTATTAGGCGTATTTCGAAAAAATCTCGAATTTTCAAGGATAAAACAATTTTTTTTAAAGAATCCCTACTTGGCTTCAATGCGCGATCCCGTCGGCTGTTCTCACATCATGCGTGTTTTTTTTTCTTGATGGGTGTCTTCCTGAACCTTCTTTTAGACTTGTTTTGGGCTTGTACGACGTCTGAGTAAACATTAATACTGAAAACTGCTCGATAGTATATCGCACACGACTCATTTATTAGTAGCGCTCAATCGTGGACATACAGAGGAACTGCTGTGAAGCTGACGAAGGCCACAGCAACTAGTTATAGCGTGAAAACTGCACTAAGCACGAATCAAACAGTTATCCATATTTCATCAGCGTGGAAGTAAGTAGTTCTACTTGTGGCGATGGGAAGCTGATGTCTCGACAATGAATATGGGCGTGGGAGGAAATTAATATACTCAATGAAAAATAGAAAAAGGTGTACCGAAATAAACGAAAATTGGCAGATACCGGGAAAACGAGGATGTGCAGACTGCACAAAGGCGCCAACTAAAAAACGCGGCCCACCACTCCTGACTGTTAGGCACGCGAAGCCAATACGACATCGCAAAAGGGAAACGATGAGAACGCAGCGCCCCCCCCCCCACCCCCCCCCCCCCCCCAGAGAAGAAAGAAAAAAGAAATATATACGTTATTACCACCCAAACCAAGTCGTGTACGTAGCGCGCACAACCGCTACTAAAGAGCCCCCGAAACTCCTAGGCGTCGGCCCGGTAGAGTACTCTTAAAAGAACAAGACAAAATGTGAAGTGTATGTATAATAGCAGTGGAAGCCTTCCATCTAACACCGTCGGAAATCCTCTCGCGGTGTGCAGGACGTTACGGCTAGCACTAAGCGCGCGCGCACACGCACAGACAAACCTGCTCTGGAAATCGCGCGGCGGCGGCCAGTGTTCCCACAGACGCCACCAGGGGGGCGCCCATGTCGCGCCGCGCCAGACACCGCCGCCGAGCTTGGGGGCGCTACGGGGCGCGCGCGATGCTCGGGACCCCTGGCGGGTTATTGATGAATCACATTGTCAAAGCCGCGAGAGGCCCCTGGTGGCGCGCTCACGCTCCACTCTTAGCACGAGAAAGGTGAAATAGACACACGCAAAAAAACAAGCCGAGTGATGTTAGGGAAAGGAAAAGACGAGGAAAGTAATGGAGAAAGAAAGCACGAGTGTTGTACAGTGCCGAGAAATGCCGCACGGATTCGCCGTGCCCTTCGCGCAGAAAGCTTCGCTTGCGGCCCTGCGAGGCGCGCGTATTTATACGTTCT
Source organism: Amblyomma americanum (assembly GCA_030143305.2). Taxonomy (NCBI): domain Eukaryota; kingdom Metazoa; phylum Arthropoda; class Arachnida; order Ixodida; family Ixodidae; genus Amblyomma; species Amblyomma americanum. The sequence goes on from JARKHS020033941.1 coordinate 12,493, forward strand.
TCCGCCGTTCGTTCGTTCGTTCATCTCAGGGCAGGGCATGTAACAGCGGCTGTGCTGGGGACGCAGCGAGGGAGAGCTCGGGCGACTTATAATAAGCCGGTTCATCGCTATTCCTTTAGCTCGCTTCTTTTTCTTACCTCTAGTTTCCCTCCCCACTCTGGGTAGCTGTTGTTTTCTTTGTTACTACCCACAACTCGCTTCGTCGCGTGTTCGTCGCATTGGGCAGAGGCGTTCGACCATTCCATCTTCCAATAATCTACTCGCGGTTTACTTCACTCGTGGCGCGGATCTCAATTTGTTCTCGGCTCTCCCGAAGCGCGCCGCCCCTCATACCATGGCAAATAAAGAACAGAGCAAGACGCGCTAAGTTTCCCCGCTAAAGCCGAAGAAGAAAACGACGATAAAGAATTCCTTCAAGCCAGTTATTATTTGTATCACGTGGCTTCGGCCTTACACGACTTCCCACTTGCTTTTTCGCTTTCGTATTTTTGTCGTTGCGACGACGGAGAGCGAACGAAAACGCCAGCAAAATAAAGAAAAACAGACCTGGGTGCGCTATTGCCACGTCTGGAAGCTTCTTCTTTTTTTTTCACTTATCGATACGACAAATGCGACGGGGAAAGGAAAGGGAGGTTATCGCGGCCTGTGCTTTCGGGGTCCAGCTTGTCCAATACATGCATCACGATGTTATTCGACGTTTTGTTGTTGTTGTTGTTGTTGTTGTTGTTGTTGTTGTTGTTGTTGTTGTTGTTGTAGTAGTTATGTACAGAAAGACGCGGCCAAAGATAGCAGCGTGCTTACATGGAATCTTCTGAGGACATGTTCGTAGGTTGTCTTCGCCCACATCTGAGCAAGAGAGCGCAAAGGAAGGAGAAAGATTGCGTTAAAGAATTGACACGCCGTACAGAATTCGTAATAAGGGACGTCACCCTATATGATCCGGCCTCTCGCGGTCCTAAGCAGAGCAAACGTTTGTAGGCGCGCGAAGGAACACGCAACCCCGTTGGAGGATTTGATCGTTTCGAACTTTTTCTTTTTTTTCCCCTTCCTTCTTACTGGAGATTCGTCCTACAGTGGGAGCGCTATATGGTACGGGTTGAGCGGTCTGTGGCGGCGACGGGCCAGTTTTGATCGAGTGGCTGCTAACGTTCACGGAGATTTTCGATCCCGAAATCGCCCCCCCCCCCCCTTCCCCCCATCGCCTTTTCCCAGCCTGGCGAATTACTTCTAGAGTGAGTAGGTACCGGGTGGTTTAGGAGGATCTAACCGGACTTTTTTGGGCCGTACGTTCACCCTGCTGACTGCGATTGATCCTCTACTTCCTGTTGTCATTCCTTCGGTTTGACTTTTTTTATAATAATGAAGGAAGAGGGGTTGAAGTGGAATCAGCGGAAATAAGGGCAAAATGAACGATACCGTGAAATGATCGAGCGTGCGATCGAGCATGCCTGAGATTCGCCTGCCCGAGACAAACATTAAAAATAAAGTAGGCGACGTCCTGGAATAGGAGTCATAGTTTAGACAGGGGAGAGTTTAAAAAGAGTTGGACGGCTGTTTTTTGCAGAGCACGCCGCGGTGTTCAGTTCACGTTGTTGGTGATCGAAGGTTTCTGCCGAAGTCGTCGTCGATAATCTTCAACCCGGAACACCACGCCGGGCGCGTGGGATGTTCGTTCGATCTTGCTTACGTTCTTTCTGCGCGCTTCTGAAACGAGCTGCATCGGCCACAGATGAAATCGCGGGTTCCATAGACTGGTGGATGCTTGTATAGCCAGTTCGGCGCATATAGCCAGGCTACCGCAATGCAGTCAATAGACAGCCTATAGACTTCTTATAGACTGTACTGCCTTTTTATAGATATTTCCTTTTGTCTACTCATAGTCTATAGACTGTCTATAGACTAAGGTCTACTAAAAGTGTATGACCATAAATCTGTAGATTGTCCATAGACTGTCTATCGGATTCGTGTTGCCTTTAGGCTGTTCGCTAGGGTTAGTCTATAGAGAGTCTATTGACTTTATAGACAGAAATCTATGTACAGTCTATAGTCTGTCTAAACAAGGTTTTGCACGAGTAAACCGCAAACTAACATATTTTGCGCTAAGATTGCATCCGGTTGCTGAGGTCTTCTGCAAACACGTGAATACTTTGATACATACAGCTTGCCCATCTTATGCTTTACAGTTGAAGCTTGTGATATGCTCGCGGCGTACAGGGTGCTGGGCATACTACCAGACTCCCCCAAGACGGTATTGTGGCAGCAGGGCTGTGCGCGCACCCGTGGGCGAACTTTGGTGAGCCTCCGTGCATCCCTCGAGCAAACGGGCTTGACGTCCCGTCTGTTCTCCGCCAGGTAGTTGCGCGCAGTGACCGAACGCTCCGCGAGTGCTTTCTTGGACGATTAACAGCTGGACGCCCCACTCCAGTTGTAGTCAACATAGTGCGGTGCGCGTGTGTTTTTATTGCTTCACCGTGAACTAATCCCGCGCGCAATCTGTACATATTTATTAGTGTGTAAATATTTTTTGTGCATATTACCTCTCCCCCCTATCCTCTCTTCCTGTCCCCTCACCTCTCTCATTTCATTTCTTCATTCTGCCTGCTATCCTTTATTTCCGCTGCCCCAGATCAGGCGCTTCAGTATCGATGGCAGAAGCCGGGGCTTGCAAAAATCTTTTCCTTTAATTTGGTTATCAGTTTAATAAACCACTAACTGCTACTACTATATCTAATTGCATTGAGCCGCCTTAAGCCTACTAGCCGTTTATAAATGAAAACGCTTAGACCTGCCACTTCTTCTAATGTGAATCATTCGTGTTACGAAACCGCGTAATACAGATGGTTCCGTGATAGGAGCGGTCGTATTCGAAACCGCTCTACAATCCAGATTGCTTTTAAATCCCTGCTTATAGTAGTCGCTGGCCGGCGGCACCAATAGCAGCCGGGCTTTTAGAGTGATCTCATTTGCAGAGCGGTATCGTGCTACTGCTCAAGGCTAGTTACCCACTATTTTCCTAACTGAGCTTTTTACCTTTGGCCGGCTTTGCCAGCAAAAAAAATGACGACCGGTTAAGCGTGATTAGGTCAAATGCGAATTCAGTGCGCACGCATTTGGTTTTTCACTTCAGTCTAATTTTCAGTTCGAGGCTCGGGTGCAGAGGGCAATGTTGATAGCGGTGTGTTCTGGATCCATTGCGCACATATGGAAGTTGATGAAGACGACCACATCCAAACCACAAGGCAAGAGACTGACAGAAGTAACAGAAAAGTGATGCACCGTATAATTGCAGGGACCCTCTTCTGATTTTGTCAGTGGAATCTTCAATGGTCGTCTCACTCCTTTTTGCTCAGAACGCTGAGGTGAAGTGCTAACTATGAAAGTTGGCCTTAGGCCCAAGTAAGCCGAATGTGCCAGCCATATTCAGTCTCTTCATCAATGCACCGCAACCACAGACAGCTTAGAAAACGGGCTGGGGCGAAGTTACAGGAAGCTCAAGGAGGGGAAATTGGGGAGGGGGTCCGTTTGACCTATGCATTTCTTGAACTTTTTGTTCTAATAAGTGAGGTTGAGCATAGTCTTCCCGTGTAAAATTTTTTGTTTGGGGAGAAGGGGAGAGGGCGACCGCCCTCACCACCCCGCCCCCTCCTTAAATCCGTCCCTGAAAACGGGGCACTATTTAAAGTAGAAAGATGACTGACGCCAACCAGGTTAATTTTTGAAAAACACGACGTTTCGGGACCGGCTCGGTACCTTCTTCACGGTGTGACTACGGGCGAGGCGCAGCTTGGCTTTTAAGCCCTAGTGTTGAATACCTCCGGGTCAATAGTCGCAAACCATGGATGTAAGACGAAGGAAGTGTCCCCAGGGAGCGATTAACATTCCTTCGTGTCTGTTGTATGTGCCACGACTCCAGCAGAAGCCTCCTGCGCTGGTTAGCTTCGGTCTCCAGTGCAATAGTGCCTTCAAAGTCAATTCGGTGGTCACATTCCTCGCAGTGTTCGGCCACCGCGCTGCGCTGACGGTTCAATTGTCGGACGTCCGCTTTGTGTTGCCTCATTCTTTCGGCGAAGTTCTTCGTTTCCCCCACGTACGAGGCCGGGCAGACTGAGCAGGGAATCTTGTATACAACCCCTTGGGCCCATTCTTTTGGGTGACGGTCTTTCGGGCGGGGGAAGAAGCGTGCGATGGCGGTAGCCTCGACGCTTCTTCCTTAATTTCTGTTTGTCTTTTGTTAGTAGGCTTTATTTTTTAAACACCGTTAGCAGCTGTATTTCGGCGAGAAAATCATGGTATGTGTCTGTATGAAGCCTCAAATGCAGCGCTCCTAACGGATCCGAGCGCCCTCCAGGAACAGAAGGTGCTTCCATCGGCGCACCTACCATTGGGTGTGCCTCCTGCCAAATCCTTGGGCACCTTTCGGTAAAAATGGATCTCCCACCTGCGAGACTCCACCTTCCAGAAGGCGTCCATCCGCCAGAAGCCAACGCTGAAATCAAACTCACAGACACACTGGTACGGAGATCAGCGTAAAAACGAAATGTACTTAGAACCTTATCCTGCAGAGGGCGTATCTAGGTTGTAGCGGCTGCTGCTGCTGCTGATGTACTCGGTAGGGGTCCCCATGGATGGATAGGAAGAACGCTGCATTTGAAGTACTTCTCTAACCATTCAGTTTTTTTTTTTCTCAAGGGGTTCACGATGCCTCACATTTTTCTTTACAGCGATAGTTAAGAGCACCTTTCTGGGTTCCGCGCTGTGGGCGTTGTCTCGCCGACACGGTGCCATGCTGACTGTACGGCATGCAGTGGCATCATGCATTATTTCACTAGGAGGTACAATGATTGCTGGTCTGCGCACAGTGATGTGATGAGCGAAAGTGAGTGAGGGCATAGGCAATTTAGCTAAGGAAAAATTATAACAATAATTTATTATAACAATAATAAACAATAATATATTCCCCTTTAGAAACAGCTTTCGCCGAACCCCTGGTTGTAGAGTGGTAACTGTGCTGTCATATTTTTTTTATCACAATTTGAAATAGAAGCTGCAGTTCTAGAAGGACGCGAGGATTTTGAAACAAAACTTCATCCAGTTTTTGTCTTGTTTAAAGTTCAATTCGACTGTGTCGATGTCATTCGGCACCACAGCAAGTAGTTATTGCTGAGGAATTTGAAATTATTGATGGAATATTGTTTTTCGCATATCGACTCGAATGCTTTTCGTTATTGATGGCGTCGAGTGAATTAATTACGGCTCCGTCATCAGTGCCTTTTTAACGCATGACAGCGTAGTCTAGCAGCCTCGGAGATTTGCAGCTAGCACTTGACGCAATCGCAGTTAGCTCGTGAAAATGGCCAGTGGCGGCGAAGCCTGTATCTCACTTTCCGATTTCCTCTACATTATTAAACTTTCGGTTTTAGCATCAGTCTACTCTCATTGATAAGAACCAAATAATCATCCAAAATGGGACAACTTGAATTTGTTCCAGATCCGGAGTTCCCGAGTTCGAACCCGACCGCAGTGGCTGAGTTTTTATGGAGGCAAAACGCTAAGGCGCCCGTATGCTGTGCGATGTCAGTGTACGTTAAAGATCCCCAGGTGGTCGAAATTATTCCGGAGCCCTCCACTACGGCACCTCTTTCTTCCTTTCTTCTTTCACTCCCTCCTTTATCCCTTCCCTCACGGCGCGGTTCAGGTGTCCAACGATATATGAGACAGATTCTGCGCCATTTCCTTTCTCTAAAAACCAATTCTTATTATTATTGAATTTGTTCTCGAAAGTTTGTTTCTCTGCAGTAAAAAAGTGTTACGCAGAAAAAGCCACTTTCTGCTGCAACTACATTTATTAAAAGCGGCTTGCGGGCGTAAGAGAAAAGCAAGAGAAAAGAAAAAAGCAGCTGTACTGATAAAGCGCATTCATCCTTGTTACCGGCTTTAAACTAGCAGCGATGACGATACAAAGAGAAATCACGGCGAGTACAGGCTGGGAAGCAATAGTAACTGAAGCACCTTTTTACTCTGAGCAGCAGACATTTTGCGCCATCTCTGAAGCATTTTAGCAACTTCATTTCATTTGTAGGTGACAAGGTTGAGGCATAGAGGGAGGAACGGTAGGTTTCTGCTTTTAGGAGGTGCAATGTAGGAACCAAGTACATTTAAAAACGTTGGCAGAAACCTTACCGCCAGTGGTTTTAAACTGGGGCTGGGCTATTAGGAACGCTGTAGTGGAGGTCTCCGGGCTAATTTAGGACCCACTGGTTTTCATTGATGTGCACTGACATCGCTCAGCGCATGGTCTACTTTTGCATTTCGCCAACACTGTAATGCGGTCGCTGTCGGTTAGGAGTTGGTCCCGCGGCCTAGGGTTCCGCAACCGAACGCCATAAACACTGGACTACGGCAGCGGGCAGGGAAAACATGCATGCATGCATGGAAGCAAACAGACAGATAGGCAGACAGGCAGGCAGGCAGGCCTTCCTACTTGAGCCAAACTTTGAGTGGATAAAGAAATAGCGCGCGAAGCTGTAATTAACTGATAGCTGGATTAATTCAGGCTTCCTGATATGATTTTCTTCTAGCACCATGCGTTCAGCAGTGCATTTGAATGGACCGTTAATAAGAATATTTAGTTTGGTTTGGTTTATGGGGCTTTAACGTTCCAAAGCGACTCAGGCTATGAGAGACGCCGTAGGGAAGGGCTCCGGAAATTTCGACCACCTGGGGTTCTTTTACGTGAACTGACATCGCACAGCACACGGACCTCTAGAATTTAGCCTCTGAAATTTCTAGAATTCAACCGCCGCGGCCGGGATCGAACACGCTTCTTTCTGGTCAGCAGCCGAGCGCCATAACCACTGAGCCACCACAGCGGCTAATCAGAATATTTAGTTTAGATATTCGAGAGAGTATACCCTGACTGCATTCTCAGGGCCCTTTTCCAGTTTAATAGTCAATTGTCTCACGCCGACATGAAAAGTCACCGATGTTAGGTCCGTTCTTCGGCGTTAGTAGCGTTCAGGCCTCTCGTATATGTGGTCGGCGCTTGCTTAGAGGTGATTTTGCAGGGGCGATTGCAACCGCTTTCTTGCGCGGGTCATCCAAGGTAAACCGTGTGCATTCCCGAAAGTTCGGATCTTTAAAAAAAGATTGTGATGAGTTTGTACCCCGACGGCATAGTCTGGCATCTCCTCATTCCGTGACAGGGCGCAAATAGCCCGAGTGAAACAATGACGGAAAACGGCAAATGGATATGTGAGTAAATGTAGCAAATGTGAGGTCGTGAAAAGTGTAAGCAGTTTTTATTGGCCCCTAATTATAGTTATGCCATCATAGAGCTGATTGTAGAGCAGACCCGGAGTGACCTAACTTGCGAAATTTACACCACGCAATTTCCACAGTACGGGCGATATGCATATGAACCCATGTCGTATTCTGGAACGATAATTTACGGTGGGCTTTATCTCACGTAATTTAATAAGGCAACTGCAAAACTATTGGTATTGCTTGTGCATTAAACACACATTTTAAAATTGGCTGCATTAATCAGTAGAAAACGTAAGGGCCAGATGTCGCGTCGCATTTTCAGCCTAATCTCCACGTCTACATTACAGAATCTGCTGTCAAGGGCTACGGAATAATTTCTGCCAGCTGGGATTCTGCAACTGAACGGTGTTAACGTGATCAGTGCTACACATCTGTGCTGTGCGTCTTCAAGGATAGGTTTTTGCATCTTACCATAGCGCTCGGCCGTTCTGGCTCCCGTGATGTGACGTGCACATCGGAACAATCAATAATTAGGTGCTCAGTAACAGTTAGGAAAGAATACCTGAGTGGAAGTTTGTATCCACTTCAGTAAAAGTCATCAGGAGAAATAGAAATCGCATTTTTGGAAGAACAATAACTTACCAAAGTTGTTTAAAAATGCGAGACAAAGCAATGTGTATGTTAATGTGTGGTTCAATCGCCCGTTATATTGCGAGTGAGCAAAAGTGAAGCTTTTGTTGCGGTAAAGACGAGGGGAGGTGAGGCAGGTAAATGCAGCTTTAGGACGAGCTTGACGCTCAGTTAGGACGCACAATATGCATGCACATCTGGTCAGCAGTCAGCGTGGCGCAGCACTCCACAGCCTCACGGAAACAGCGCAGCAGAATGTATGCAGCCTGCCTCTCATAATTTAGTGCAGCACAGCTTAAGGAGAAGCTCATCGTCTTGCAGTCAGTGCATTGCGCACCCCGCACGCGTCCTACTAAGCAATCGGCTGTCCATGCGCGAAATCCATGCGCGCCTTCCGAACTTCCTCATGGGCAGCTTGAACGTACTATCAAGGACAAAGTCTCCATGAAGACTATGGACATTCCACGTCCTACAGGACGTGGAAAAAGCGATCTAGGTCCATAGATGTCACGCCTGACAGGACAGGCGTCCTGGAGGCGTCCAGGGTATGTGTCCTCTAGTGTTTTTCCCCAATAGTACCTTCATTTAAATTTTATTTCGCATCTACTAATTTGCACTTTCCGCCCTGCGGAAATTTTTTTAAAAATCCATACGCCGTCTGTAAACAGCTTCTAGATTACATTTTAAAATAGTTGCAAAGGCCACTAAGCTTTTCCCACGTGTTCTTTTATTTGCGCGAATGCTTTCGTGTCTAAGCCACAAAAACTTGCAGCTCTAAATATGATTTCTGCGTGAAAACAAACGAACAAACAAACAAAAGAAGCACACTAGCACGGTCCCTACAGCAGATAAAAAAAAAGCCGAAGTTGTGTACACTGTTGTTTGAGGTTACTAAGTGTGCTCTTGTGAAAATCGTTCCCCTGCAAGCGGTCCATGCCTCAAAAACGACAAAGCTGCAAGGGCTTCTTCTCCAGTTTCTCTGCTGCGGAAATGAATATACTACTGGTGCCAATGCCGCAGCCTGGAGATACCATATTAAACTTGAAAACGTTAGATACAGATGAGTGAAACATATTGGCACCAGCAGGGAGGTCTGATTTCGGAATGATGCAGACATAGCTTACTGAACGGGAACTTGAGTGGAACATTGACATCTAACAGCTGCGGTATTTTATTTCATCTGGGCGCCACACTGAGTAATATACTCTTACCAAAAATTCGTATTTTGCAGACCCCTACTTGTTCACACTTGATGATGATGATGATTTCACTCTTGGAAAAACTGTGTCCGCAAGGATTCCTCGCAGTGACAGGTGTATAGCGCAACGCATGAACACGAATTTAGAAGCAATAGGACGACCTCCGGTCTGACTTAAGAACTTATGGTTTAACACTTTGGTCAAAACGTTTTGAGCAAACGGGCGAGTTGGTGATAGATTCTTAAAAAAACAAACAGTGCGAAAGACGCAGACGGAACCAGAGAAAACGTAGTACAAGTGCTTATCCTTTGTTTTTTCTACTTACGTCTAGGTCTTTCTCGCTGTTTGCCCTAAAAAAAAAAAACCTTGTCGTTTCTTGCAGTACTTTATTATTTTATTGCGCCTTAGAGGGAGCCGTGCTGTTTCAATCCTCTTTTTCGTTTGTTTTCGTCTCATAGGCCCCACTTAACTACACTATGTAGCAGCAACTGGCGCAGTCGTCGAGCCCTTGTGAAGTATTTCTCGCAATATGTTAAGTGAGGCACTAATGCCACTCTTTTGGGCTACTTCAATGTTGAACTTTTTTGTTTGCTTTGCGTGGGACAGATTTAATGATATTAAAAAAAATAACCTCACTCGAGCTCCTCCGAACCCTCCCGATCAGGGCCAAAAAGTCTCACGGTTTAGTCCGAGCAGGAAGGCGATAGTTTCGGCAGACAGTCCGTGCACAATCGTGAATTAGTCGGCAGAACAGGAATTCGCCGGTCGTAAGGCAGGTCAGCAATGTGTCAGACAGCGTCCTGTCCATCCAGACAGACTTACTTCTATCGGTGCCTCCACCAGTGCTGCACGGAACTAACTGAGCCACCTGTAAAGACAGAAGCACGACGTCGAGATCTTCGCACGGCGGGAGATCGTTAGGAATGCGGTGCGCAGAGGCATATTTTCACAGTGGACGGCGTGCTGGGGCCTTCAGCTTGCAGAGAGAAAAAAAAAAGCCCGGGCGTAGAGGGGAGGAAGTTAGGGAGCGTGGCAACAAGCACGCAAGATCGCGTTAGTCTACAAACAAAAGAGAAAAAAATTCTCTTTGTGCCTTGGCGCCTCAACATATGCTGCCCCAGGAGGTCGGTCAGTCCTGGAATATGGCAGAATGGCCCAGACGGAAAGTCCCGGAATCACATCGGAGAATCAGTCTAACGAGCAATGAATTTCGGTGTCTTGGCACTGAGGACACTGCAGGCCATTGGTTTAAGTATGGCGCGCTGCTTTAGAGGAATTTTATTGCGATTTTATAGCCGTTCAGTGTACTCCTGCTAGCTTGCGGAAGGTAGAAGCAAGGTACGTGATTAGGTATAAGAATTAAGGAAGAAGACTAATATGTTTTTGCTCACAAACGACGCTGGAGTTGTGTGAGATGTCATATATACTTGTTATATAGGGATGGGAGCTCCGAATTAATTTTCACCACCTGGTGATCTTTAACGCTTTCACGGAAATCTCAGTGCACACTGGGGGTCTTCGCACTTAACCTTTGTAGAAATGCTCCTCTTGTGGCAAGCGTATATTTGGTGTGTTTCACATGTCGTTGACGTGTGCAGAACGTTCAGTACATCTTCCTGCAGCTGAGCGCGTAGCCCGTGACGGCGCCAAGGGGAGACAAGAAATGGCGGCTGCCATCCCGAATATTTGTGGGCGAAACCGAAATTATCAGGCTACCACAAAGCCACAGAGGCATCATTACAAACGAAAATTTAATCCCCACTCCTCCCTCCCCCACACCCTCTTCCCGTACCCCCATAAAAATTTCCCTACGCCGCTACTACCCGTAACAGGAATGCGAAGCCAGCTTTGCATTCGATGGGCGTATACCGGCGCTATCCTCTGTGATTTACCCGTCTGGGCTGTCAGCTCTCATCCTGCAGTGGGGATACTTTTCTCATTGTATGACGTAGGCAATACTGACGGCACAGTGCTTTGAAAAAGCGATTACTCAGCCTCAGTCATTCGAGTGCTGTATGCACATAAGGGGACAGTGTTGTAGGAACTTAGTTCTATAGCATTTTTAGATGATGATGATGATTATGAATTTTTTCTGGCGCAAGGGCATCTAAGGCCAAAGAGCGCCATGACACAAGGTATTTTCCATTTCTCAAGGTGGGGTCAACGACCCATTTTCCAAGCATTTAACCTCACATAAGCCGAGCACCAGGCCAGGTGAAAGCAATTGCACCCATTTTATCACCGGTGCGTACCAGGCGACACTGGGGATCGAACCTCCAGCATGCGAAGCGGATGCTCAACCACTTGGCCACCGCTGCGTTCGTATAGCATTTTTAGAGTTTCAGTTTTGCGTAATTTTCAGCCTTATGAGAACGTCGGTCATTGCGTACTCTGTATTATCGTTTTCTGAGAGCTCGGATATATTAATGCGTAAGCTTTACTTGGATGATGCGTGGCGTCCACGGAAAGTGTGCACAGAAAATGTCTACAGAAAGTGTTAACGGAAAGTGTGGACACTTAGCCGAGCTTACCCTAGTTACTACGTAATTCTTTTACTCGGCAGTAGCTCGTGTAAGCTCGTGTAAGTTCGGAGGAGTGCCACACAAGCTGCAGCCAATAGGAGGAAGCTCGGGTCAGTTTGGAGGAGTGTCGCTCCAGGGCAACACAGGTCGCACAATCCCTACGGGTGGCTGTGACAGTAGTGCAATGGCGCATCGCTTAACAACCTCTGGGTAACTGCGCTTATAGTGGTATGAGGACTACGACCATCTACGAGCGTTAAGTAGAGTATGGCCGTCATCATCATCATCACCAGCCTGACTATGCCCACTGCTGTGAAAAGGCCTCTCCCATGTGTCTGCATATATGGGCATCAACCAGAGGAGCTCCGAGTGGTGTGTGGTGTTGTGGCCAACGAGAAATAAGTTACACAAACGCACCAACGGAGCCAGCAGTAGTGCACAACGCTTTCGCATTCGTAGCACGTAAGCAGAATTAAGTGCCCACGGTAGTTTTTTCTTTTAATCTTGCTTTACTTAGTGCTCGTTTTAGTGCCCCTACATATAATCATCTAGCCGCTCAAGCCGTGACAAACATCTAAAATGGCACAGAACACAGCATTGTCAGGCTTTTCCTCAGGCAGCTCACGACCCCAATGACAACCATTGAACGTGGCGCATATCAGTAATAAGAATCCACGTTTCATTCACAAAACGAACCGAACTCAGTTTAAATTTCTCCTCTCTTCTTTTTGGCTTTATTCACCCCCTCCCCACTTGTTGTGGGTAGCTAACAATGCCTCACTTTGTTAATGCCCTTACCTTTCTCTCCTTCTTTCTAACCATTGCAACGCTGAACTTACGTAAGAAAACATCTTTCGAACTAAAGAGTCTTATTCATCTTTCCACCGACGAAACATCTCTCCAGCTGCCGACTCCTTGCGCGCAGTGGCCGCGCAACTACGTCCAAGTCTCTTGCATTGATTCTGTCAGGTCGAAGTCGGACGATGTTTTTCACTCGCCACTACTTGTGCTTGGGCGCTTTTGTTCACATCTCAAACTTGTGATACACGAACTCCCCTGTGCGGAGAGCTATGAGAGCAGCGCCGTTGATGCGTTCTTCGATCAGCTTGACAACTCCCATCGCCGTTTTCTCGGGGCTGAAAAATAAAAAAAAGAAGAAGGAATTCAGGCTAAAAACTTGACGTGCAACTGACAAATCGATTTTTTTTTCATTTCCATATACTTTGACGAAGAACTCCTAGCCTCTATCGTGCCTTCGGTTCTGACTCCATGCCTATCCTTCCCTTTCTTCCAGTGCAGGAAAAACAACAGAAAGACCCTTCTGGTTGACATCCCTGCGTTTCTATTTCGCATCTCTTTTTCTCTATGTGAAATGGACGAAAAATGATAAATGTCGGCCCTTTCTATGACAACTTGAGCCTCCATAGCGGGCTAAGTGCGCCTGTGCCAGAAACCTTAGTAGACACTTGCATTTGAACGCTGAACACTTCTTGATCAAGCAAACACAAATCATGAACCACCTGACTAGCTACAGATAACCTCCTAGTAAATAAAGCATCCTGCGTGTGTCATGGAATTTATTCTCTCGGCATGCGTAAAGCTACGGGAAATCCGCGTCTTACTGAAGTTGCTACAAACACAGCGCGGCGAATGTATTCTTTATTCGACCAAGAGATTCAGTAGCAGTTGAGACGCAATAATAAACTGAGTCAGTTTCGCAGTATTGCTTCGGAAAACCATCGTATTCCAAAGCAGCTTTTTATGACTGGGAAGCTGGCATTTACACGCCGAGGGTGTATTACGGTGTCGATTCACTGGATGCCGGGGAAGTCGTAATGTTTAAAATGGTTCACATTTAATGCCGCTCTGTCCACTCGAACTTTCCACTGGAACTTTCCACCCAAATGTATCTTGTCTGCGCAGTAGAGAACTTAGTCTCTCTCCGCAGGGTCTACAGCGCTGCTACGGTTGCTAACAGGCGAGTGCTACACTGTTGACTAATAACTCCAGCAAGCGTTATGCAGTCTCCGCAGCTTAAACCTTGGACTGCCGGCTGCATAGCTTCCCTAAAATGATTCGAATGTCGCCATCCGCAGCGTTTCCTGTGCAACCTCGACACAGGCATGGTGGCGAGACAGACTGACAGCCATGATGGTATGTAAAACAGTTTTAAGTAGCGCCGTATTCACAGGCGAATAATCGAGTTCTGATTTTGTTTCTCACGTCGGATGGCCTGCAGAATTTTGGCTGGGTTTTGTGCAATTACTTTTGAAGAACATATTATTCGGTGCAACCGCCGGAAACTTCCCAAACTCATAACGAATCAATATGTTTTCGAAGAAAGGCTTGTGGGAATGACAAATGGATAAACATATTTATTGAGACAAAATCTGAATCGCCATTTCTATGTACTACCGAAGACCAGGACCTCTTAGGTAGAAGCAACTAAATCGGAATGCGCTGTATATAGGCTTTGGTATCGGTGGCCGTGAGTTCGGTAAGGCGCTATTTTCGTGAGCTGCGTGTAGAGTTGGGTTGGGACGCCAGGGAGAGACAGAAGGGAGTGAGAAACTTGCGTCTTCTTTCCTATTTTCCATAGCAGTGTAAAAGAAAGTTGCATGGTGGGAGCGGCAAACAAAAATTTTAAGAGCGGCGATGGCATTTTCGGGACGAAAGTTACACGCGAACTTGGACGGAGTGTTGCAACAAGTCCTGGGCTGGCCGTATGCTTTGGCGCGGAAATTTGTGCGTGAGGAGAGAGTTGTAATGTTTCTGAGCGAAGCGCGACAGTCTTTAATTTCGCCCCTTAGAGATGCTCTTGCTAGCGCCATTGAAGAGCTTTCCATACCATGCGATGTACGGCTTGATGTGAAGCCCGATCTGTGCCCACGTTAGGAGTTCCGTGTGGGCTGATAGGGACTCACGAAACAAATATCCTTTTAAGTCCTCAGCGTGTAGATGACGGCTTCAGATTTTCTTTTACATATTTTGTTTTTGTAATGATTGCACAACAGAAATGGAGGGACCAGGATGCAGTCCACCTTGCACTTATCAAGGCTCTATACTTAAAAGTCTGAATAACTGCAAATCACAACAATGAAGCTGGAGGTACTCGTTCCCATTATTGTTAGGTTCTTTCGATGTTGTGAGGATTGAAACTGAGGCTCTTCTTCACAGCTGTAGCCATGTAAGTACATTTGATTTTTTTTCATGCACACTACGCAGCTTGCAATTCAGGACAGGGATCAAAAGACCTGCGGCCACCAGTACTTACTCCAGTATGCTCTCCTTGAAGTACTGGGCCACGGCGATGGCTTCGGGACCACCGTGGACGCATGAGTCCAGCAGTCCTTTCAGAAGCGGTGTTTCCATGGCGTCAGGGCAGATGCAGTTCACGGTGACACCCGTACGCTTGAAGTGCTGCTCACTCTAGGCGTAACCAAACCATTAATGTCGACAGCAGATTCTGAGACTGTCAGAGCTTGCAGTAAGTGTTGTATGATTGAATAAGAATAGCTCGTACTTGCGGAACGTATGAAAAGAAAGTTGTGAGGATAGTATGCAGAAAAAAGAGAAGTGAGATTATTCAGGAGAGTAGCAAGTGAATAGAAAACGCTACATGTGGCTCAGGTCACCAATAGCGTATCCATTATGATAACAGCCTGGCTTCTGGGCAGCCAATACAGAGGCGAGGCTGCGCAGAAGAGAGGCGAGGGCACGTGAGCTGCCGTCTAGGAGCTGTCACGTTAACAAAAAAGCATGAAAAGGTAACCCTACTAAGAAGTGAATACATTCGTTACGGCTGTTGCATGATAGAACAATAGGTGGGCAGGAAGTTATTGTTTCTTTCGCGAGTTTTTTGAGCGCGTCACACAGTGCTGGAAGAAAAAAAATGCTCATCTCGTCATCTGTTAAGTTTAGAAGAAATTGAGGGCATGTTAATATTAAATACAAAATACAAGGGTTGGAGTAAATGGGGCAAAGGAATAGCTCGGAAAAAAACTCTAAAATCTTTTCTAGAACGTGTGCATAAAATTAAACATTGCAATGAAATCGTGAGTTTTTGCATGGTAATTCACGAGATTCAAGGAAGTGTTACGAACACACATGATGAGTCTGTAGACGTCCAGTTGATGGTACTGAATTCATATGACGTATATTGAATACTGTATGTCATGCAAAGTTAATACAGTGCAGTTACTAATTATAACGATAACCATAAATAAGCTGATTGAAACTGAACGAATAGGCGTACGAACTTAACAATGGGTCCATAAATGTTATTTCCGGTAAAATTAATGAGCTGCGAATAGTCGTAACCAAGACAAGTACGGTTCTCACTTATCGAGGATAGCAGCTAGAACCTGTGCGTTCAGAGGGGAACACAGCAGTAGAGCGCGACGTATCCGCCAGGAGTGCCGATAATGGACACATATTTGAGGAAGTGGAACGGTTTTTTGATGCACATGTCTAGCATTCTTGGACAAAAATTTTGAACATTGGGATATTGTAAGATCCTGTTATGGAAATACTGAAGGCAATGGTCCACTCTTCTGATGCGTAGCAAAATCTTTCTTTCAAAGTTTTTCCATCGCTCACATGGAGCAGTTAAGACTGCCATAGAAAACCAAGGGGGAACGTTTTTGGCGATGGCAAATACATTAATAGCAAAAGAATGAAGCCATGCTCGCTGGATATCTGCGGATGTATTGATTGTTACAGTGAAATCTTGCAATATGAGAAAAAATTGCGTTCGTACACTTTTTCTTGTTGAAAGACGCTTTGTCCAGAATTGTTGGGGATTGAAAGGCAAACAAAGGGCTTATGACTTAATTGCAGAAAGCATGCTAGCTATAAAGCCATTAAGATATTCGTTAATGCTGTGAGTGATAAGGCGAGCTCACTTACATACAGGGAACGCAGCCGAGCTGTTCCAGCACTCTATTCTAGCTATATTTAGCAACCGAATTTGCGGTTAGCGCTGGACTTGTTAGACACAGTAAAACATTGGTGCTGGAAATAGGTTAGGGTTCCTCTATATTGCTTACAGCGCATGAACTGCGCCTGTTAAGGGTAAAACACGTAACGCGTTTCGGGCGAATTGTTGCACGCCAGCCTGACATGCATTTCTCTCTGGAGTAAGTGAGGCCAATGTGGCGGTTCCAAATAAACGTATTTAAACGTCCGCACTAGTTGCTTTACCTCTCCCCCGCCTTCACTCTTCTGAGTAGGACTGCTAGAAATCCACCACTTTGTTCTTTCAGACGTCGCAGGTCGCTTCTGATATGTTTTTTTTTCTTTCCGATTTTTTTTTTGCGGGAGCGCAGACAGCCAATTAACTAGTACTGCTAAACAAAACCCACCAAACGTTATTTTTGTACAGACATGCAAAAACTTTTTACGGAGTGTCCGAACGACTAGAATCTGTAGAACATAAATAGCCGGAGTTGTTATACAGGGTGTTTAAAAAGACTGCGCAATTTAAAAAAAAAAACGGCTTTTTGCGTCCGAAAAGCGCTTTTTCGGCATAGAATTGTCACTCGTGTACAGTACACCAGAATACAGCTAAAGTGTGATAATTAGCAGACTCGTTAACAAACATTGAATAGTCAACTTTTGAACTATTGCTGTTAGGCTCATTAATCATTGAGAGACGTGTAGCGCAAGGTAAGTAACGTGTTTAAAGTCTTGGGTTAAACACCTTGCGTGCAACTGAGGGATTGTGAAATCAATTGCTATATTTTTTTTTGTACGTTGAACTTCATGGTTGGACCCCGGAATAAAACGTTCTTTCTACTGCTTGTAATACATGTGTTACTATGTGGAACGAGGTTCTTTCATTATTATCGTTTTCAGAAAGATTATTTACAGCGATTGTTGTGAACATTAAACAACGATATAATGGCGATATGAAGAGTGCTGCATTATTCTGCACATCATCATCATCATCACCATCATCATCATCAGTCTGACTATGCCCACTGCCGGGCAAATGCCTCTCCCATGTATGTCCAATTAACCATGTTCCTAACTCTGTCATTCCTAACCCTGCCACTTCTAAGTCCCGCGTACTCTCAGAAGCTATTAGCCTTAAGCGAAATGTACTGCATCTTCTGTAATTCCCCTTTAATTTCGTTAGTTAGGTAGTTCTGGCGTCAATTTACCGCACAAGCTTCATATGTTCACATCTTGGAAGCTATGCTTATGTTAATTTTAGGCACAAAGGTACGTACGATACGTAAGTTGCTTACGACCAGAAGCCGAACGCCATAGAATTAAGGGCAACAGAATGTTACGCAGGCATTCTTTTTGTATATCACTTTCCGTTGATATATGACCCTACGGGTCGGAGCAATTATTTTCCATTGGAGTTTTAAGAATGCCTCAAAGTTTATATTTCTAGGGAAGCCATGAGGGCTGCTAGCTATGAGGGGAAGAGATAAAGGAAGTGAAACTTGGCAATGCTTAACAATCAGGAAGGGAAAAAAAATGTATCTGAGAATCCGCAAGCAGCGTCACTCACCCCGAGAGACCTCGTGAAGCTTATCACAGCAGCTTTAGCGCTTGCGTAAGATGGAACGGGAGGGCAGGACATGAAACCTATTGAAGAAAAAGAAATCAAAATGCGTCATGGAGTCTCACGGAGTGATGACGTGTCTTTTGATACATCTGCTCGCATCATGTGAACCGGTGGTATACGTATATGTCCCTAGTCAGTTCACACCAGTTGAAATCGTCTTTCAACATCTAAGAGGCTGCTGACGGACTTCTTTCTCCGCCAGTTACGAAATATGGCGACACCCCCCCCCCCCCCCTCCCTTAAATGGAAAAGGCCTCCTTAGGCATTTGCTCTTTCGCACTGTCTTCCGCTGGTTCCTCTGCATTGAACACACTGTAAACGAGCCAACTTTTGCATAGTCTAGCTTTTGTTCTGAACACTGTACATATGAATCAGCAGATATGTGGGCCCCAATGGGTGCTCTGCGTTTTCACCCTGTCCATTGTCTAGACAGCGAGTTTCCATATCCCAGGATCTGTAATCAACAACTGGCAAGAGGTACAGTCTTTGCCAAAAGTAACCGGGCTGGACGGTTTGCTTCTGAGTCGTATATTGAAGCTATTATACCAGCCCTCAAGCTCTAAATCTCTGTATGTTAAGGAGAACCCTTGTCCTCACCTTACCACAACTTTTTGATCGTTAGAGAAGCCGTAAGGGTTCTACTATTCGAATGAGAAGCCAACCATGCAGCCTGGTTACTTTTAGGAAAGGCTGTACAACCACATAGACGTATACACTCTAAACAGAAATGAGTGAAAAGGGAGAAGTTTGTCCTCTAGCTGCAGTCCATTTTTATAAAAGGGGGAGCGCTATAGCACCAGTTTACTTCCTTCTTACCCCCATATAGGCGTGTTCGAGTTTACAATGTACAAGCTAGATGGGCACCAGCCCCATGCCCCAGTACCATGGGTTGTGGTTTAATTTCAGTTTTTATTTATTGCTAAGCACTGCTCTGACAATATATGCAAGGGTGATCTTTGGCAACTTGCCTGTGATAGAGGCGACGTTCACGATGTGTCCTCCCTTCCAGCCACAGCTTTTGTCCATGAATTTCATGCCAAGTAACGTGCCCTGGTACACAGCCATCTACTGGTAGAGAACAGGGAAAGATTGGAACAAAGAGTCGATGCAGTGCACGTGCCTGTAATGAGGGAACGCTTTCGGTACACACCGCGTCCACCGCGAACACTTTCTTCCAGTCCGGCAGTTCTGGCACACCGGCGCTGTTCACGAGGATGTCGAGCCTGCCGAACTTGTTGATTGTCTCGATGAACACCTCTGTCGATGGGAACACAGATTACGAAAGACGAACAAAGGTAAGGGAATAGTGGGGGTGAAAATCTGCGCTAGAATTGCTCCCGTTGACAACCGGAAGGACTCCAAACATTCAGGGTAAAAATCTACACCAGAAATATACCAAAGTACATTGTACTACTGGGGACAACAGTTTCCGAGACGCGAGTTCTAGGAAAAACGTTTACTGTAGCTCCACCTCGCTACCCAGTCGCCTGATATTGTATGAAGGCATTAAAGGCCCTTTCACAATATCAAGCGACCGGGTAGCGAGATGGAGCTGCAATAAACGTTTTTCCTAGAACTCGCGTCCCGGAAACATTTGTCACCAGTAGTACATCGATACGGGAGGAGGCTAGAGAACAAGCCAATTCACTGGATTGATTTGTGTTTAAAGAGTACCAGAAATGCAGTAATCTAAGCTCACATTAAACTGAAGACATGATTGTTTTCCGAAATTATTTTTGCAGTGAAGCGAGCGGAGAAGCAGGCAGGGTGAGAGCGCGAAGCGCAATTTCGAACCGGCAGTCAAACTCTTATTACGGTCGAGTGCTAAATCGCTTCGCTATGGGAATATGTCTCCATTTTAATCATTATTCTACATAACTTGGAGCCACGTGACATTTGCAAATGAAGTGATATACAAGCTCGTTTCAATTTTGGGCTCTGCCACTGGTCGTCCTATAATCCATACTTTTAATGTGTTATCTCGGTAAATTATCCAGCAAAGCTACGTTAATTCAACTCAAAATACGGGTCATCGCGGAAATAAAGTAGGCATAAAATGTGGTCGACTGTATTCGTAGATACTGAGGGGAAAATTTTCTTTTGTGTAAGGGCCACAACACATCAAGTACACGACAAGAAAAAAAAAGATATACAAGCCTCACACTACTGAACACGGCGCATTATGTGAACACCGCTTGAACTTTTTTAATTTTTGAGTTCTGTTATATAAGATGTGTGAATTAAACACTCCGTGCATCCCAGTGCCAAGAACTACGGCACTGACAACCGACGTGCAAAGTTACGGAAGACTTACGTTCAAAGACCTCGTCGTTAGTCACGTCACATTCGAAGAAGACTGCATTGTTTTCCCCATACTTCTGGCGCAACTGCTTCTCGATGTCTTGGCCAGTTTTCTTGTCATAATCGGCAATGGCGACCTGGGTTAGCAAACGCGTCCCGCTGAAACTTCGTACGACGTGGCGAAGTAGCGTCTCGCCGTTCTTAGAAAGCAACTGAGCCATTTCTGCCCTGTATGCGAACTCCGCTCATGATGACTGTGTTCTCTAATAATCCCTGAGAAATGTTAAAGGAAAGATGAGGATAGACTGAAGTTTGAAGTTTGCCTGTGTCGATTTCAACGTAGTGGTGAAAGATAGGCCAGTTGTACATAAAATGAAAGATTTAAAAGCTGTAGAACTTTAAAAATGAAACACCCATCGACGCCATGGGTAGTTTTCATGGGCAGATCGCGTTTATATCAGGGTAGTATTTTGGTTGTAGTTCTCTCAGGCTGGCCCATAATGCACCGCCATCCCCATCCAGGCGGCGATCACCGAGTTCTTGATTCTTTTCAGTTCATCAACATAACATTTTTAAATCAAGTGTCAGAAAAAAATCCAGCTTGAACGCCCAAATGTTTCGCCAACAAATAGGTATTTTGCTGACCAACGAACGTCATAACAAAGAAGTGCTCGCCATCTTAAGGACTTTCTAGAACATAGACTATAAAATTTACTTATAAAAAAAAACCCGTTGGCTTCTTGTAGGCGGACACGCTAGATCCGTGGAGCGCGACGACTTGTATGTGCATACATAAGTGTGCGCTGCTCTAATAACTGCAGATATTGAGCGTTGGTTTCCAGAGTACAGACTTTTTCCCGCCAATATAAAGCACGGTCTAGAATTTAATGCTTTATGCTTCACTTCTTTATACAAATGACAACATAATTTAGAAGCGCTTTTCCTCAGCACTAGAAGGTGCAGTTTAGAATTTTATGCTGTATGCGGCGCTTCTTTACATAAATGGCAATATATTTTAGATAGCCGATGCTGAAAACTAGTATTAGATGGCAGTTTAATTACACTCAGTCCACTCAGCACAACTCCACAGTTAAGCAGCAAAGCGGAAGTTTGGGCTAGTTGGTGAATATTCATGGCGAAAAACAATGCAAACTAGACGGAGCACACAAGAGGAAGAAGACGCCACAAGCACTCGTGGCGTTATGTGCCATCGTATTTGAGGCAACAACAACAACTCTTGGTGGCCTCTTTCTCTTGTGTGCTCCTTATAGTTTGCGCCCGGTTCTTCCACTTTGAACATCCACAGTTAAGTTCGGGAGCTGTTGAGTCGAGGGTCATCAAGCAGCTCACACCTCGCCGCGGTTAGCTAAATCAAGGCAGGTCTCGAAGGGAACGCGCCTAGATGCTGAGTTTTAGTTCTTTTGTTAGGGCTTGTCGTTTAGCCCCCCTCCGCGGCGCTTGTCTTGGCTTGTCGTGTACCTGTGTGCATCGTTTTTTTTTTGCGCCGTTAAATATTTAAATATGAACCAAAACAAACTAGCCCAAAAGCAAGTTCTCTTAAACACTACGAAGTACATGCAGAACAGCGGTTAGCCGACTGTGCAGAGCCAAGGCCTTGGAAGGTCGCGTTCTAGCAGCAAAGCGTAGCCGATTCGTGCTCTGCTCGTATCTAGAGAGGGACATGAAATATTGCGTTCCACAGCGCACTGTCTGACCAGGACCAGATGTTCAAGAGACGAGAGCGAAGGGTTGAATCCCGACTATGATTTGCGATTATACGACGGCGCAAGCCGTTCCGACTTCGCGTTTGTCTTCCTTGTGTGGTCGTTGTGGGTGTCGCGTTTGTGTCTGGTGTGGTAACTACAAGTGCAGCTGTGCGTAAACGGCTTCGTACAAAGCCCGCGGTGCTCGTGGGTAAGCGACCTCGGGGCCGGCGACAATGCCATTGGTTTGTTCGATCTTGAACATATGCTGCCTATTGGTCGTTATAAGATCGTAACGACAAATTGCGGAATAATAATAATAATAATAATAATAATAATAATAATAATAATAATAATAATAATAATAATAATAATAATAATAATAATAATAATAATAATAATAATAATAATAATAATAATAATAATAATAATAATAATAATAATTGGTTTTTGGGGAAAGGAAATGGCGCAGTATCTGTCTCATACATCGTTGGACACCTGAACCGCGCCGTAATGGAAGGGATAAAGAAGGGAGTGAAAGAAGAAAGAGGTGCCGTAGTGGAGGTCTCCGGAATAATTTCGACCACCTGGCGATCTTTAACGTGCACTGACATCGCACAGCACACGGGCGCCTTAGCGTTTTTCCTCCATAAAAACGCAGCCGCCGCGGTCGGGTTCGAACGCGGGAACTCCGGATCAGTAGTCGAGCGCCCTAACTAACTAGCCACCGCGGCGGGTACAAATAACGGAACGATTCCCTTCTTTTGTTGTTTTGTGACATCATTTATTTTGCGCACTTAATCGTCTCGTGTAATTTCTCTTTAGTCCTGTGTTTGAAAAAGTCTTCTTTTATCGCTTTTTGTTGCCGCCGCATGCCTGGGCACGGTCGCAGGAAGGCTTGATCCGCTGTATAAATTTTTTTGCTGGAATTGCAGCGGCTGCCGCGCTGAAGTTTTTTTAGCTTTTTCCCCCACTTTGAATCAGTTACACTGCAACCTTCACCCATTTCAGCTTGACCTCTCATCTTGCGAACGACAGTTGCGCTTTCAATCTCCTGTCCTAATTCCATATCAGATTTACTTACATGAAAGCATCCTCTTACCAGCTATAGATCTTTGGCCACAGGCGCGAAAAACAGACGCAACACAAGGCAGAAAGACGGGACGGAGCTTTTGACCAATTCGATTTCTGCAGTACCCGCCATTATACGAGAGGAAACGACAGGAAAATCGATGACGACAACGAATTGTTCGGTTGCGAGTTGGCAGTCGTATACATGATTGTAGATATGCTTAACGCTATTTTGGATGCCACACGGCGCCCCCGTGTCGCCTGACACCCGGAAATGAGAGGGCCCTCAGTGGAAAGCGCTTCATCAACTGCATCTATTGAGTTGTGTTCAGTTGTCGTATGGTACGGGTGGGATTAGCCTTGCTTATTATGCCGGCAATTGCTCTATTGTAGCGTCACTTCTATGTTAATAATGTCCCAAAACCTGTCGGTCTGCCCCGCTATGCGCACAATCTCTTATAATGGCACATATTCCTCTCCCGCAGTCAGCATCTATGCACACAATCACTCCACACAGTCCACATCAGAGTCCACTCCAGAAATCACCATCTATGCACACAATCACTCCACACAGTCCACATCAGAGTCCACTCCAGAAGTCACCATCTATGTACATATTCAGACACAGTAGAAACACAGTCCATCGCAGTGCCAAAATCCATACACACATTCACTCGCAGTATACCATAGTCCACTCAACTGCATCTAAGAAATAGCATCCGTTGATGAGCCCGGGATTAACCAATGAAGCCCTCCTTCTTCCCCTCCCCCTGCACGCTTTCATCGTTCCACATTTTCTTTTCTTGTCATGGTCTAGCGTTCTTCTTTTCGCTACAAGGAATCAATATCGGTTCAATTTGTAAGTTTAGTAACATTTTCTTTTTGCAAGAGAAAGTACAGCGTTCAACAATGTTTTACCATTATTTTCAAGTGCATTGTATTCCAGCTTTTCGAGTCGTGCCCAGTTCATTAACGTAACTGCAGAATATATGTCAAAGCCAAGTCAGGCCCTATTCATTAACGAAACTACAGAACATATGTCAAAGCGTCTTCAAAGGCCGTGCGAATAAGTGTCCCGGCTACTCACCTTAGCTCCTCGGTCGAGCAGATGCTTGGCCACGGCTCTGCCGAAGTAGCCGCTGCCGCCAGTGACAAGAGCAACCGAACCAGATACCTCCATGGATGGATGTCAGCTGCCACGCACGTCTGCACCCCCGGCGACTGTCGCCTTCCACATTTTATAGAATGGAATAGTTTCCTCCTCTCATGCACACAGCGGGCGCGCTTCGACTCTCGCCATGCCTCGCGCCATCTGGCGGTAGCGGGCTCGACTGGAGGTCGTGCGGACAGAACGAAGATTTGTGTTGATGTGCTCTTTCCGCCGTTCCTCGTATTACACGAGCTTTCGCGTGATGTGTCACGTGTTGTGCTTTGCAGAGCCAGACTTCACAAAAGTTATTGAGCTGCACCGTTCCTTGTTCGCCTAGAATTTGAACTGGAGCTGCGTCGCAGGTTGCTGACTGTAAGCATGCCCTATGGAAGCATATCTATGGATTATGGGTTCTGATGTCCCACAGCGACTCAGGCTATGAGGGACGCCGTAGTGGAGGGTTGCGCATAATTTCGACCACCTAGGCTTCTTTAACATGTACTGACATCGAAAAATATACGGGCCTCCAGCCTTAGATCCATCGCAATGCGTCCACGACGGCCGGGATCGAACCCGCATCTTTCGGGTCATCAGCCGAGCACCACAACCACTGTGCCGCCGCGGCAGCTGAAGCGCATGTATGTTTCTGCCGATGTGTCACTTGCCTCCGTTGTTCATGTGACCTACGATGTTTTACGGGCACGTGTCCACACTTTGACTAGTGCTATGCATTGCATTTAGGGGTACATATAGGAGATTTATTAGTGCAACTCGTTCTTTTTATGATGTTCCGGAAATATTCGGCTCGTCAAGCTGCTGGAGGCTGCAGCTCTTACTTGCAAAACATCCGTTTGTGGGGTACATCTTTTGTCGCTGTAAATCCATGCACTCTGCTACAGGTCATAACGACGATATTTCTGTTTGCCGGCTTAACGACATTCAGTGTACCGCAATATGCAAGGGCTGCTAGTTTCAAGAGTTGTTCCGGCCATTACCAAGAACACCCCCTCGACTAAGGCCTGGTTGTGTTAGGTTTTCACGGTGCTCGTTGTACTAGTCATAGGAAAATGAACTTAATATTGAGATGTTTTACACAAAATTGGTAACGACGGCACCAAGCAGATGTAGTCTGATCCAGCAATAAGTAGAGCTGAGGATTTGTATGAAATGAAATCGCTCTCTGGCCCCACAGGTCCGCTTAGCAGAATTAAACTTGTTAGGTGATACGAAGAGAGGCATTCAGCGATACTTTGTCGCAGCGCTCCCACATGTTGCGAGAGCGTAATTTATTTTAGATCAAAAGTCGGAGACAAGAACAGACAGGTACAGAACAGGTGGGAAGCAAGGCTTTCACAAGGCTGTTCTCGTGCAATTAACAAAGCAGATTCCCAACATCAACTGAACGCTTAACTCACGTGTCACAGCTGCTTGTAAGTTGATAGACGCACGTTTCCAACAATCCTGTGTGGGTAATAAAAAATCAAAATATCACTCGCTGTCTCCTCCGGAATGCGCGCTACGGGACGGAAAAAAAGCCCTTCATTTATCTGGGGTCATATATCTTCACGATTCCTGTGTGGCATTAAGGTCAGGTGAACCTTAGCAGGGAGTAGGAATGAAATGTTCTGAACACGAACGGTATAAATAAAATGTACTTTTGGAACGGTACAATAATGGAGATAATAATGAAACTTCGCTTAAATATTCCGTAAGTGGTGGCAATAAATATGCCCAAAAGTTAAAAAAATTCAACATTTATCCTTAATGTACTGTTTCTTTTTAACAGATTTACCCAATTGTATAAACTTTCCTGTCATTTTCTTCAAGTATTTTTTAAACTCCCTTGCGCGGAGCGCCTCGCTGAACAATAGATGGCAACGTCAGCGCGCTCCGAATGTGGGGAGAGTCGGCATTTGTGTCAAAAGTATAAGGCCCGCTTGCTTACAAGCTGCATAGTGGGGCTTTCTAGGATCTGTAAACGTTGTCAGTTTAGGAGCAGCAAGAAGGGAAGCTCGTATCTCCTTCAAGCGATTCAGGACGTTGACGATGCATAACCAGGCACATATGGCTAAAAAAAAAAATTCCTTCGGCTCTTTACTTCTGACAGAGGCCGAAGATTTCAGAACTCCACGCGTCTATTTCCTCTCTTCTCTAAAAGCTGGCGAGGTTATTGTAATGGCGCTACACGGGCAAGAGCGCGACCAATACGAAAATCTAATGGGAGATGGCTAGCTATACCAAGGAACTAAAAAAATTCCTGCGAACAATGGCGTGCTCTTTAGGAACATTTTCGCGGTGTCTACCGCAGTCTTCAGGAACGCCGGCATGCCACTCGCCGTAGAAAATTTTTTCGCGTTCTGCGAAGGCTCCGGTTTCAGGCCTGTACACACAGCTCGATCTTTGCGCAGCAGCAAGCGTACAATCTGCTTTTCAGTAGGCCTTGTCTAATCTAATCTAGGAGGACGCATAGAAGTAAGGCATACATGCCTGCTTGCTATTCTTTTTCAGAAGCAACACTGAATCGATTGCACTGTGTTCCTAATGATAATAGACCTTACGCTTGACCATGTTCGCCACGTTTCTACGAGCACATTTTCTTGCAAGGAATAAACGACCTACTACCGCTCTTTTATTCCCAATGCCGAATAATAGTCCAGAGTGTCACGCTTTATGTTTCTATGCGCCGCTTGTGTTGTCCTGCACAATGAAGTGGCCCATAGACACGAGCCTGTGTACACAGCACAACTCCTAATGTGATCACCCGTACGCACCAGAGGGCGAGATAATGCAGCGTTTAAATGACGGGCCGATGCATAATGTGCTGCTTGCGGAATGAACCTTCTTTGTACTCTTTTGTATCGCGCATTGACTTTTCTCACCGGAGACGTCGCGTGTGTGCAAGGCTGCGGCTGCGGACGAGTGCCCAAGCGACCAATGGTTGCTGGCAGTGATGCGAACACGTGCGATAAAGAATTATGCAAGTTGGTTTCCGAGTTTTCAGACAGGGGGCGTGTCCGACAAAAACACACGCACAGTTTGCTCAACGACACACTGAGGCCCACAAGCCAAGTCGAATGCGTTGAAGGAACAAAGCGAATGCTTCTGCTTTCAGCTTGTTTAATACCGCGATGCGTGTTTGGCCATGTTGCTAATGTTTTTAGTCATTTCTTGTTCTTATTGGCGTGATCGCGGTGCTGAAGAGATTTTTTTTTGTTTAGGATATGTATAGCACGTTGGGCACGATACTTAAAGTATATTCTCGACACCGATACCATCAGCAAATGTGTTTCCGATGCCGACAGAAGGTCCAGAACCAAAATCAATTGCTGATACAAACACCCGAGACAGTATCGCCGATACTTCTACACATCACAGAAATCCAATGTTACTGAACCTGGTGATAGCTTAGCGAGGTTAAGAAATTTCTCTGTGGTTTCTGGAATGTTTTGCATTTTGGATACATCGCACTGGTTTTGAAAGGGTTTAAACCAATCCGGCCGCACGGATTTCTTTAGCCTCGAATTTCTGTAAACTCTGATGTCGGCACAGAAGGTTTAACTTTGTCATCGGACTGAAACGATAGTTAAGCTTAAACCATCCCTTCAGTTAACTGTCTCGCAAAGTCTTTGTTTTAAGCTAATTATCTTCATGCGAACTGGTCTGTGAGGGAACTATCCTATAAATACAAAAAAGAAACGTGCTCAGAGCCCATTTTTTTTCTTGTGTATTATTATCCCAGAATCTTGGCACTGCGTTACTCTGCGCTTAGCACACTTTCTTTGCACAACTTTTTTCGCCTTTGTTTATTGCTATGTGAAAGACTAGCGGGCGCTCGGCACATTGAGTGTCATAGGTGTGTTTTTGTCATGTTAAATAACACATTCAAGGCATGGAGCTTCCTTCATGCGTTCAGAAATCTGGAGTCCTGCATTAGCAACATTGCAGTAATTGTACCAATCATTAAAGAAAGAAATCTCCTTAGATGGTGCAAAGAAAGATAAAAAAAGCAGTGCTATGGTATAAGGATGACCTGCTTTAGTTTTCCGAACATTTTTCTTTCGCCTCCAGTTGAACGAAGAAGCGTTTGAAATTAGCCACGTGCTAAAGCTCACTAACAAAACGAAGCAGGTGTCGTCATACTGTCAATATTGATTCCCCACATCAGCGATGCAGAACAACGGATCCCAGAAAAAGGAGGAAACAACTTTAAAGCGTGGTATTCTCAACGCGAGCCAGATAAACGAGTAATCTGGGCAGTCATGTCCCCTGTTCAGCAAAGGAGGGCAAGAGTGTCGTGGGCAACTAGTCCTGGAAAGAAACGGCTTGCAGCTATGCTTGCTGAAATGGCGCATATGAGACTTTCGCGCGTTTTGTGAACAAGTCGAGTTATGTTTTTATTGTAAGGTGGGATGCCATTTTTACACGATGCCCCGTTCAGCGCCAGGGGCCGAATAATATGAGACATTCGGTGCACATAACTTGCCTATGCGTACCCAACAATTATGGACAAAAGCATTGTTGAGAGGGAAACCGTTTATGAGCGCAATTTTTTCGGATAATATAAGATTTCACAATAACAATCAATATATCGGCAGATCTACCAGATGGCAGTCTACTATTTTTTTTCTATTACCTTATTTGCTATCGTCCAAAGTTTTCCCCTTTGGTTTTCTACATTAGTCTTAACTGTGTGATGCGATCGATTGGAACAGTCTAAAATAAAGGTTTTGATACATATCAGAAGGACGGACCATCACCTTAGATATTTTGATAACAGTATCGTACATTTTTAAAATTTTCAAAAGTTTTGCAAGATAATTTTGGACATGTGTTCTTCAAGCATCTAGTGGCACGCACGCAGACTCGGGATCAGTCAACAACAATGAGCTGTAGGAAGGATAATCAGTAGGACATGACTGTGACATTACAAAGAAACACGGGGACAACAAGTCCAATTGAGCTTCACCGTGTGATGAGTATCCTCCACTTCGTCTTCTCCAGAGCTCGCTGTTTCGACAGCTTCTTCTCCCGAAGGCCTGTCTCCAGTAGTCTGCTACATCTTCTCTTGTCTCGGCACCTCGCTCTCTACACTTCGATGTCTATTGTTATGGGCCATCGTATGTCCATCGTATTTATTCATCACGCAGCCAAACTTACCAAGCCTTGTCTCCTCCAGCTTCATTACGGTGTTCGCGACCTAGACAAAACTTTTTATATAGTCAATCCATTATCGATCCTTCCTGGTCCCTCCACAACATCTCCCTAACGTTTATCTTAGAGGGATGCACCTCAAGTGCCGCATTTCTGTTTTCGGCTATACACACCCCTTCTTTAGCGCATATAAACGCACTGTGATGAAGGAAGACGTTCTTCCTGCCTCATTACTTTTTTTCATTCTGGAAAATGACAAGATGGCATTCATTCTCGAGATAATCTCTTTCATTACATTCACCTCCCCCAACCACACCTGTGACTTGAGGCGTCCATTCCTCATGTAACGTTAGTGCAGGTTCATTTCAACAGGTTATCGCCATGTGCCATTTTATTCGCCAAAATGAATTTTTATGTGCCACCAATTAAAACCCCAACTTGGAGTTCAGGAAGAAATTAGAAGAACTTAAGGCAGGAAAGCAGTTCTCAATTTGGGCCCATTGCAGTTACAGTAAAACAAACAAACACACATCTTAACACATTGTGATAGTTAGGCTATTTTATTTATCAGTAATGTTGCTGTATGTACAGGGACGCTAAATATGAAAACGGCTTTTCGAAAACGAATAATCTTGACGTTGCTTTCCTATATTTCATATATTTCGCGTTGCGTGAGTTTTCACTCGCAGCACATCATTGCCCGTAGCAGGGTTGTTGGCTTCATGCAGGTCGAACGAATAACAAACATTAGCGTCGAGACCTATTATTTCTACTCATATTGTGTTAGACCAGGCTCATGCTGCAAAACATGCCAATTTTGTAATAACGATAAACTGCGATGCTCAGTCTAACAGCACAAGCGGAATCAGAACTGCTCTTGGTCAAGCTTTATTAAAGCTGGCAGACTCATGTCACCGTTTAGAAGAAAAATTGTGCAAAGTTTTGTTGAACTCTAATAAAAACAATTAACATTCAGCTGCAGAAACTACGCTCGCCCCTGTATTATGCTCAAGCAGTTCTCATGACTCACCCGGCAGCGTGACTAGAGTTTAGAAACCGGTTAGCAAACCGCACAGCACTCGGTCGTGTGCACGAGTCTAGTAATCATCTGACGTTAGCGAACTCGTGGTAGACGAGCTCCTCATCATAGAGCGCCAGAAGTGCAGCGCCATTGATTCCGTCCTGGATGAGCTTCGTGACACCCTTGGCTACGTTTTCTGGCCTGAAAAGAAGGAAGCAATGTGTACACTTAATCATAAGATACATTGTAAAATAGTCGATTTCCTTCACATAGCAGCGTTGAAGTGGCTGCTTTCCTAATAACAGTTTCGGAATGGTAAAAAGGCACGGCGTTTAGGTTTCAGTGAAATGAGTGGGTGCATTTTATTAGCGTGCACTCAAAGGTTAGTCACAAAGTGTGCGCATAAGGAACACTTTTTTCTTTTTTCTATACAGAGTTCCTTGCACATAAAATTCCTGTAATGCTTTGCAGAGGTTAAACATAGTGCTTGAGAACCAACTCCGCGCTTTCGTTAACAGAGATCATGCCTGTACTCCCGAGAGACATAAATGCAAACTTGTAGAAAGGAGGAAGGGAAATAAGACAAAGGCATTATCATCATCACAGCCACCGTTACCATTGTCAGCCTAACAAAGTCGCCCGTTTATCGGGCATGGTCCAACCCAAGTCGTGAAAAACACATACAGTTGTTTGTTTTGTTTCGTGGTGCACCCGGAATAGCTCAGATTTTTTAGTTCTCGCTTCCCCCGAAGTAAACGTACCATCGGGGCCAAAAGTAGCAGACAATCCCTCCAAGTTCCGACTTGCACCACTCTGCGTAGGGGCCGCACCCGATAAAACACTTCTGGTGTCGAAGCGGGCCCACTGCGCAGGTCTCGATGCCAGAAGTGTTTTGTCATGTGGCGCCCCCACGCAGAGTGGCACGGGTCGGAACTTGGAGTGGGAGGGGGGTATTCTACTTTTGCCCCCCTTCCCCTTCCCTCTCCCGGGGATATTTTCACAACCATTTTTTTAATGCCTTGATCATTTGCTAAACAATTTACAACTTTTCCTGATTATTTGTTCATACCATTTGACGCAACGCTATGCTGGAAAGCCAGTGGATTCCATCACTGGCCTGTTTACGTGTGCGCATTTCTTCAGCCCTTGTCAGAATATTGTGACATAACTGCACTCGCTGAGTGCTTAAGCATTTGATCTATGCAGAAGCGTTATTTTACACTAGGAGCAAACGGTTCACTGACAGCGCAAATGTTTCTTCGTTTCCTTTTTGTACTTTGGTCAAGGGCAAAGGAGAGGCTAAGGGGAGAGGGGGAAAGCAGTCCGTCCTATAGAGTAGTTTTCCAAGGGAAAGGCCACCCATCCCCAATTTTATTGACGAAATAGTTCAGCAATGCATTGCACAAAAAACACCGCCCACTCCTATCCATGAATTTTTCATCAATAAGCCCTTGCCTTCAATCCTTCCGTGCCTTGCCCTTGACCCAGCAAGCGAGGGCTGCATTCAGTAAAATCAATGAAGAAAAGCGCCTCTCTTAATGTGCTTCCTAACTAATGCTTTTCGCAGCTGTTCGTAATTTTGCGATTTGTGCCTTTACTATTTGCGATGAAATGAAGAGACTACACAACACCTGTGCTAAGCGCGCTCTGTCGGGTGCTCTCTCGTGACTGCCTCCTGGCGACTAACCACGGGATACTGACGTCACTCTCACGTGATGAAGCGCACAGTAACCTGGTCACGTGGTATGTTATGCCAGTGGCGCACTAGTGAGCTGCTAACAGCTTCACTGTATAGAAGCGACTACGGCTTACTTTTGCAGGCCTCGGCTGTAGTTCTCACTGATGTAGGGCGTGCTCACTTCGATCTCCCGGCAGAAGCTGGATATCCCACGCCACATGTCCGTCTCGATGGGCTCCGGGCACAGGCAGCTCACCTTGACGCCCGTGCGAGAGTAGTACAGGTCGCTCTGGAACAAAGCACCCACATATACCACCCGGCTTTCATAATGGGGCGACACATCTCTTTAACGAACTACGAATTGACATTCAGTAGTGACTCACTTAATCACCGTCATCATCACAAATGCCACTACCACCATGATCTACGCTGAGTCACGTGCTAGCAACCTTTGTTCTCATGTTCTTCAGAGTTGCCCTCATAACGGTGAGCAGGATCAGAACTTGTCGCACACAGAATCACAAGTTGCATAGGCAGAGCGCAAAAGCATAGCACTACGAGTCTTGATTGCGACAAGATGAGAACACTGAAAGGTATTTGTAAATCTATAAAGTTTGGATTGGTTTATATGGGTTTAACGTCCCAAAGCGACTCAGGCTATAAGAGACGCCGTAGTGAAGGGCTCCGGAAATTTCGGCCACCTGGGGTTCTTTAACGTGCACTGACATCGCACAGTACACGGGCCTCTAGAATTTCGCCTCCATCGAAATTCGACCGCCGCGGCCGGGATCGAACCCGCGTCTTTCGGGCCAGCAGCCGAGCGCCATAACCACTGAGCGACCGCGGCGGCGCTAAATCTGTAAAATTTGTAATGCTATCTGTAAATTATAGGGTCTACAGAGTGTTTTAAACTTTCACTCGAGCACTCAGAAAGACCACCTCTACAGATTTGTTGTACTAAATATGGCCTTAAAAATCATTTTAGGGTCCCTTTAAATAGCTATGAGAGGCTGGTAGCGCAGGAATTTTTCCTGTTTAAATGCATGCGCACAACTTTCCGGCAAATGCCTAGTGCAAGTCCCAGCCGTTAACACTGGGACAGCTGTCAGCTCACGTTCGTGTTTATCGGAATATTCTGTCACGTGCGTGAATATTTATTGTGACTTCCAGATCTGTTTTCTCTTAATAGGCTTTGATGTTCGAAAGAAACACTTCGGGCCATGACGCTGATTGGAGTGCAGAAATGCTGACTACCTTTTACCAAAAAACAAAAAACAAACTTTCTTCACCGTGAACAGAACTTTTTGTACACGACCGTTTCCCTATTTCGCCACCATCGAAATGCGGTCGCGACGTCCGTGCGACTGCAGATACTGAAGCACACGGTCTAGAATACAGGAACTTGCTTCATAGTGTGTAGTGAAAGGTGAGTGCGGCTGACCTACAGGCATTAAGGTAAAATTACTTTCAACCAACCTTGCTCACAGGTGGGGTGGTGTCCGACATTCGTGACAGCTCAGCGCGACTCGCTAACAATGCGTTCACAGCGCCGCCTGGAACGATAGGCCTTAGTTTGTCGCCTAAATAAAATGAGCTGTTCGTCAATCTGCAAGGAATTAACCAAAAATGGACAGGAGGTCTGCCTTGTAAAGTGCTTGAATAAAGGGCGTAGTTCTCCGGCAGACATTGAGAGCAATTGGGCTCAGCTCATTGCGAAATCTAATCATTTAGGCCTTAAAGTGTGGTTTTGGTGAGAACGTCGCTTCGTGAATTGTAATAAAGCGAGGAGTAATGAATCACAGATATATAGTGTTGCCGATATTTCTTCTTTCGCAGAATTTTTTAACCCTACGGTATTGAACACTTTGCAGCACAAGCATTCCGTTGTCATTACTGGCCGCAAAAGTAAGGCACTGCAATTTTAACCCCTAAAATGTCCATTGAAACAATATGCTTGCAGCTGCTGCTCCGGTGGAAGAGTAAAACGAGTCTCGGTTAAGTGTCTAAGTGTGCTGCACATGAATTCCTTGCACGGCTATTGCTGGTTACTTACCCCGAAGGCTCTCGTCAGTCCTATTACTCCGTACTTGGACGCGTTGTACGCTGGGATTGCGGGACAGGCAACCAAACCTAAAATGCAAGGATTATTGTTACTCGTAGCCACACAGTAGTAAGCGATAATTGAACGGGCCATATTTTTTTTTGTAAATACCACTAGACTAGAGTCAGCACAGTTCGGTCATAGTGCCAGTAAGTATTTGGAAAGTGCAGGAACAGCCACCGACGTCCGAAACTTCAAGAAGGAAAACGGGTAAAAAAGATTAACTTGCAGCGTAATGAAGGTGTTTTTATGCTCTAATACCACTCTTTACAGCCTGACAGAGCTTTAGCAGTGAGTGCGCTGAGTGACTGTCAGCG
This sequence comes from Amblyomma americanum, assembly GCA_030143305.2. Taxonomy (NCBI): domain Eukaryota; kingdom Metazoa; phylum Arthropoda; class Arachnida; order Ixodida; family Ixodidae; genus Amblyomma; species Amblyomma americanum. Next base: position 47,180 of record JARKHS020033941.1, read on the forward strand.
CAAAACCTCCTGGTAACGAAGCTTACGCAAGTAAGAATGATGGGAGCAGGAGGCATCAAAAATCATGTCTGTCAGTTTGTAGGCGAGCCTTCTTGAAGCGACGTTGTGGTGGCAGCTATAAGCTTTCCATGGCTTGAAGAAATTAAGTGCACCCTTCAGAAGGTTGAAATCTTCGGGAGCAAGAAGGCACTGGGATTGTCGTTGCAATCTAAACCCAAATACGCCTATATGACAGTATAAAGGGAGTAAGCGGTCCTCTAGCGCACTCTATATTATAAAAAGAGAGTGCTCCAGAGCACAGCTTACTCCCTGTATGCTCATTTATGCTTAGAGTGTAGGTACCTTAGACGCGATCTTTCTAAACAGTGACGTCCTAAAGAAGTCAATCTTATCTTAATCTGCAAAACAAACTCACCTAGCTTCCAGCTTTATCAGATTCGCCGCTGGGCACAATCCATTGATTTTCGTAAAGGCAGACCTGTTGCTTGTTGGTAACATGCGCAATGTTTTCAATGCTCGCAAGACATATCACGAAAGGACTGTGGCGGTTGCTTGACGGGCTTTAGTGTTAACAGCATGAAATAAGTAAGGAGTTGGATACTTTTACACTATATGAAGCGTTTGAGCTGATTGATTGCTTAGGTCGAAATGCAGCCTCACATGCGGTATCTGCCAAAGTGGCGTACCTGCTATAGAGGCGATGTTGATCACGTGTCCTCCTTCGCCACCTCGGTCCTTACCCATGTACTTCAGTGCCAGGAGGGTTCCAAAATACACGGCCATCTGCGGGGTGAGCGGATGCCAATAATCAAATGATGAATAAATACAAATACAAATAACAACATTGAGGATGTTAGGATCTTACCCGAAAAGCCTATGAATGGCTTTACAGAGGCGTTCACCCCTGCATTCTGATAAATCGCGGCTAGATTATTAAGAATCTCATTATTTATCAATATATGCGCTGTTTAGGTAGGCATAAATAGAGTTTGAGCAACGCCTCTGGAAAAAAAAAAAACTTGAGCGGACACTTACAGCTCCTCCTTCCGTGGATGACGCGATAGTGTTTATGGGTCTCTTCAGTGGCCTGAGGTCGTCTTTACGGATCACTTCGCAGACATGGTCACTCTGCATTTATAGATCGCGGGGAGTTCTGATACCACTCCTGGCGCAGTGGTGCAGGTGGCCGTTTCAAGTACAGCCACTGGTGGGGCTTGTGAGGCCCAGGTTGCTCTCCGCGGGCAACCACTCGCGGCCAATCATTAAATTAACTGCAACCTGCCACAGCTGGGCAGTTTCCTAACAATCCGGGGTGCAGGTTGCCACCTGTCACGATGGGCAGGTTGCGATCACGTCACAAAGTCACGTGGCAAGCGGGCCACCTGTTTTTCGCTCACAACACCGACGCGGGATTTTGTGCAGAACGGGAGACTTAACGATGTTGAGTTAAAAAAAAAAGAAACCCACAGAGAGTCGCTATCGGCAGTTCCAGCTTAGAAGAGTGAAGCAGCACAAAGGCTTAAGTTGCTGCTGAAAAGAATGATAGGAATTGAATAATACCAAAGCTGCATGCCTTACCGTATTAATCTCGAACACCCTCCTCCATCGCTCTTCGCCAGCGAGTCCAGCGTTGTTAACCACGATGTCCAGGCGTCCGAATTTCTTCTTCACTCTCACGAAACAGTCTTCAATAAAGAGAGAAGATGACTTATCACGGTGTAGTACCCATGTCGGTTGAATGTGTGTCCAAACACGACAGCTACCATCTTTAAATTTGCGTAAATGTCTGCTGTTCGTGAAAAACAGATGGGGACATTTTGTAGCGAAGATCGTCAAGGCCTCTCAGACTGAGAAAGATAAGTTTGTTTTAAAACGAAAACCGCCACCATTTCCTTTTAGTGTGTAGTCAGTATAACAGCAAGGCTCCCAGCCAATATTAGAGTGATTGATGCAGCATTTTGCAATTCTCTCTAGATGGGACCCCTGACCTGGCGTTTTGCAATCATCCCTTTTTAGTGCAAAAGGTCAAATGACGCTGAAGATTGCAGAGACAATTCACATGAGAAAACACCAAGAAGAATGTGTAAGCCTTAAGCCTCTACGATTCTGCACCATGTCTAATATGTCTACATACTACGTGACAACATAATATTTTTCCATGTTAACATTTTGCTTTTTGCTCTTAAGTTGAACGTATCAATGTTCATTTCCGTCTAGTAAGCGTTGTTTGCTGGTGAGTGCTTGTGCGTGTGTGTTCTCGTTTTGTACGATCTTCTAGTGCGCTGTGCAATTACAAAACCGTGTAACAACATTCACTACTTTTCCTCCGTGTTCAGCGCTGGCTACATGTGTGGGAATGAGGGTTGCAGGGCTACCGCGTTTTAAGGATGCATTGCTGTGGCGCGCAAGTTATTCATTTAGAAAACGCCGAAAAAGAGAAGACGTTCAATGACGTTGGGGACGTCAGCCCGGAGCTTTGTGACAAGGTGCACGAAACATGGTTTCTGGCATACCATTTGCTTATACCCCATTGTTTGGCACCCATAGAGGTTGAAATTAATATGGTAATCTTCCTGAATATTTGCCTTAAGCATGCGCGAAATTGCTTTCGACCGTACTTGGAAAACGGTGGAGCAGAATGTTGGTTAGATTTCTGTAAAACAAAAACGAAACTGTGGAATCGGTATGTTGAACGCAATGTAGCGGTGCCCCTAAGAAATCACTCCAACTTCGCTTGCCTCCATGTATATTTCCTGCTAAAAAACTTTGAAAGTGGTGCTGGTGCCGTTAAATCTTTCCCAGTGCACGTATCCAGCAAAATTCACCGAGCAAAATATAGTTACGACATTGCAATAAATTAGGCTTCTTTCGTCTGCGTCGTCTTAATACTTCTATCATGAAATACTGCTAATCAGACCGCAGGTCACAAATGGGCTGCCTGTGATTTTTTTTTTGTTCCAAAAGCTTACGCCAACAATTAAAGAAAATATTTCAAGACATATTAACATAAGGGTTGAAAATTGGGCGAGTTGGTACGAATCCATTGTCAATTGTCATTTTCAACGAATTTCCAGTTGATAGCGAGCACTTGAGTTTCGTCACTACGTCTACATTCTTGTTCTTGTGGTGCCACAGCATTATGGATATTACGATAATCTTGCACGCGTTTCAGCGTAAACTGGTTAGGGGTTCATTGGGTCTCATGACCCGTTAATGTGGTCATGTACGCTACTAATGAGAATAAATCATGCGACTTCGGTGTGTGGTAATGTCATTTCATGGAGACGATATCAAAGAAAGAAGGCGGGGGTGGCGCAAGTTTCATAAATAGACTGTAAAGATTTTTCCGACGCGCAAAGACAAATTCTAAGCCTTCCTTCACCCTAATCGTTGAGCTGCATTATCGGGGGTTCATTTTTCATGTTAACATTTATTTGAGCACAAAATCAGTGGCAATCTATAACTCAGAGAGTAAAATTACTTCCTCGTAAGGCTAACATTAAGTAGCAAAGGACTCACCCTCAAACGCTCCATCATCAGTGATGTCACATTTTATAAACATCAGCCGATCTCCAGGGAACTTGCTCTTCAAGCAATCCTCTGTTCTGATCCCAACAGATTCGTTCAAGTCTGCAAACGCAACCTGGAAAATATTCGTTGCCGGATTTAGTGTCATGGACGGTGATGTGGCGTAATATGTTGCTGCGCTGTAAACATAATTTGGGCTGGCAACCAGGACAACATCCTTAACTGACCCCACCATGAGCGCCTCACATATGCCAGTGCATTTTCATCCTACCTATAAAGACCATATTGAACTGAAACTAATCCGCTTGAGTTCGATAATCGTAATGCGGGCCGCTTCATAGAAGCCTTTTTGCTATGTAACACCCTCGTAACACACAGAAACCTATTTTCGAAGAAATACAGCCACCTGTCACGTGTTAATTCCTTCAAACATTTATTTTAATCCAGTAACCGTACCACTCATTTAACAAGTAGATGACTATTCAATCTTTTGCCGGTAACTTTGAATACAGCTTGTTGGGAATATTCATTTTCCTGTGCATCATGGCAATTATTACCACTGTTCTGAAGGTTACACGATATCATAGCGCCCTTGGTACTTTTGTTTTACCATAGTCTTCAGGCATTGCATTGCCGCCTGTTTTATTCATCGGGCCCTTGCCCGTGATTTGCTTATCTTGTATAACAAAGGTAGATTTTGCAAGGAATTATTCCTGCAACAGCTTAACAGAATGATCAACAAGATAGAAAGCAATCTAGGAGGGGATATACATGCAGAAATATAGAAACGAAGGAACTCTGCAGCACGGTCTTAATACAGTGACCTTTAGAATTATGTCATTTCTTAATCAGTAAATTTAAACCGGATAATAGTTTTGTATTGGGGGCTTGCGTTATGAATTTGTTTCTTTCTGAACAAATATTTTGGTGCTAAACTTCCTTTGAGTTACAAAACAGTTTACAAGAATTGTGCTTGCCATCGGTTTAGCCGACTTCGTGAAGTTGTGTCCGCGAGTATTTCTATCACTAAACTTACTTCAATAAAACCCTCCATAAACAAAACAAATGATATCATTAGCATGCTTATCGCACACGTATAATTCCTTTCTTTATTTTTAACAGCTGGGTCGGTGTTATACCCCTGTCAAGGGCACAAGCACACTTGCGGGGAGAGCGCTTCGGCATCCCGAGTGACACTTTAGGCTACGCGTTGCTAAACGGGAAAGCAAAGTGCGCTCGTAGAAAAGAAAAAAATGGCGACACGAAATGAGCGAAATTTTTGAAGTGGTCTACGAAAAAAAAAGTTACAAATAAAGATAAGGAAAGTGCTGAGGGAAAGGTACACACAACCCTTGCACTGTGAGCGGCTTGTGGAAAAGTCCATGTCGCGTCACAGAAGCTCACAGAAAAAGGAAGACTTTGGACTCTGGGCAGGCTCTCAAGTACACGGTAGACACAGCATAGGGCACGTTGTTCCCTTCCGAAAGGTCAGAAGACTAAATGAAGAAGCCATGCTGAATTGTTTTAATTTTTTTTGAAGAACAGGCGTAGTATGTTTCCATATACTTGCTTTTTTGAATGGCGTGCTGTATTGACTCTTCTTAATGAGGTTCTATTGTTACTGCTGCTTTTTGTATTTGTGTTATCTTCATTGATTATGCAATAAAGCTAATCATTTTAATTTGGCTTTTTTTAAGTACGAAAGTTAGGAACAGCTCAAGCTGCATTGAAAAGCTTTCGCCTTAACTCCTTTGTAATGAACAATGAACGAGTAACAAGACAAACATATAAAAGCAAGACCAGCCAAGACTATTCAGAATTTTGAGTTGCATCTGATCGCGTTCCTTTTATTGTGTTGCTTCGCTTGCAGCTATAACGAAGAAATATTTTTAAAAACAGTGTTATAGCAGGCAAAGCAAACTTCTGAGTACTTTTTGTGCGCCATACATATTGTGCCTTTACAGTCGCTGCTGTCGAGGTTGCGCACTCGGCCCTCCAACCGCTCCAACCGGAGTGCACTCTTCTGCGTGTCACTTGCGACGGTTACATTTTACAAAGTGCACTTATAGCGAGCGACACTCTCCGTAAGTGCACTCAACTTACCCGCTTGACGGGGGTATTATTTACAGCCTCTCAAACACGGTAAAATAACGTTGCGCCGACACAACTCGTGCATGTAGAAACAGCGCCATATTTAGGCGCGTTCCTTATCAGCAGTGTCAGATAAGTCCAGCTGCGAGCCATTACTTATCTGTTTACTAAGCGTGCTTATCGCGGACACGCGCACACGAAAAAAGAACAGCCTGAATGAGGACGTAAATGGACTGAAATGTTGCAACAAATGCGGACACACAGCAGCATTTCCGTAGAGAAAACTGGTCCAAGATAATGTTACTACGGCATCAAGCCGTTCCTTGCTCTCAACGAGACCACATAGAGAACTGAGCAAAAGGATACGATAAGATACAATAAAGGTGGGCTGATTTGATGAAATCAAAAAGTAAACGATGATATGGACCCTTTGTCCAGGCAATATAGGAATCCGGATTCCTATATTGCCTGGACACAGGGTCCATATCATCGTTCACTTCTTGATTTCACCAAATCAGCCCACCTTTTTTCATTCATTTAAGCATCTTACTCATCTGTCACTTCATAGTTTTTATGCCCTGATGCAATAAACATCGCTTTAAAAAAAGATACAATATTTTAGTTTTAGAATTAATTTTTGTTAGCGCACTAACCATTGCGCGGAACCTTCACGGAAAGAAAATATCACGCTATTTACACCATAGCAACCAATAATTATCACCGTATTAAGGCACAATTTGTTTCAGCTGAAAATTTATTGAACGTGCTTTCTGTGGTACGTGAAGGTGCCGGTGATCCTACAGGTTTTTCATTATATAATGATGAACAGATTTAAAAAAAATGTCTTTTCGCAATGATATAAAATTTTCTGTACTTCGCCCGCAAGAGCTTTGCATCCGTCATTGGTAGCCAACGTCGACGCATGGTGGCCAGGAAGCTGTCGATGAACGCCTAGTCTATATCCCCCCACTCCTGGAGCAGCTGATTGAATTTCTTTACGGCTCTCCTATCTTTCCGTCTTTTTGGATGGCGTCGCGAAGCTTATACAAAGGTTTTTATTTTAATTTTTGTAAACATACCAGCCTGCCACATTAAGACCTCCACTGTCATCTTCTTAATCAGTTTTTCACAAGCGCAGATGAGTGCTTAGGGTCGTAGTTCTGCTTGAACGCATGTTCAAACCCTCAATTCTTGAGCGTTGAAGAGCCTTTACCTTACCAATAACTCCCCGATAAACCTCTTTTGTAAAGGTACTTTCAATTGGTGAAGGAGGCGGTCTTCACGAACGCGGTATCTGCCCCGTGACATTACGTTCCTGCCCCTACAGTTTAATGTAGGAAGTTGATAACGAGGACCACATAAGTGTATTTGAAGCAACGTATATAACGAACCCATCGCTCCCACGGAACAATAACTTCGATGCTTTGTACGCAAAAAACTTTTTTCCTTGGGCCACATGTCCACATCAGGTGTTTGCTTGCATACCTCATCCTGGCAGCAAAATTCTCTTCACTAATATGCAGAGTTTGAGCTGGGTTCTCGGAGTATTGCTGAACACATTGCACCTGCTTCCTCAGAGTCGATGGCGCCACTTTACAGCCTGATACAGGGGTTATATTTATGGCAATGGCGATAACAAAAAGTCAAGAGTTTCTCCGTCTTGCTCGAACAATGTGATTGTAGACATTTTGGTTGGTCACTCTGGCTGTTTCAGTAGAGATAGAGAAACCAAACGCTCTCTGAATTAATCTTTTCCTAACTTTCGAAGCAGAAGAGTGTGATAGTCGGAACCAGATGGAAAGCTGGTGGTGTTTCATCGCAGTGTTGCGGTCGCGGATAACCACCACTTGAACAATCTTGGTGGCGTTACGTTAGAAGCAACAGGCGCACTGTTCCTGTTGCTTCTGAATACATGCAGCAACACGTGCAACTGCGGAATCTCTCACTTCAAAATGACAGGAACTAAATAATAATTTAGATTGGAAGGCAAATTATTACAACGGAAACGAGCAGGAAGAGACGAAAAAAAGACTGAGAAGGTAAACAGTTACGCCCAAAACAACTCCTGGCGGACAAGAGATGTTATAGCATAAAAATATACTAAAGAAAGCATAAAGGCTTTTTATTCCAGAACTATTCTGAATTTATTGAATAAATGACAAATATGGTATGTTATGTTCATTACTGTATGTGCGTTATTAATATTTTAGGTAACTAATGACGTAAAGACTGCACCAAGAAAAAGAGAATGACCATTGCTCGGAACTCAATACACAAGGCTTTATACAACGTGTAAGTATTTAGTGGAGTCCAATATTTCATATATTTAGTTTTTACCCTTGTAGCAACAGAAAAGAATGAAAGTAATTGCTATTCGTGCTATTCGTTTATTATTCTGTTCGCGAATTTTTTTTTGTGTGCTCTCGTACCCAGCGATGCAAGTAAAGAAAGCCTCGAAGCTGGCTTTTACTATTGCGTACTAAAGGCAAGGACCCTACCCAAATCTCTGACAACATTATGCTTCTTTTTGCTGAACCCTTCGGCTTACCGCCACTACTCTCACGTAAATGATACGCCATTAGTTGCATTTTGTAAAGAACAGTCTCAAGCTGAAGGAACGGTGACGCCTGGAGCTGTCCGACACCGAACTCACCTTGCTGCCTTGCTCAAGCAATTGCTCAGTGATGGCTTTTCCTAGCCCCATGGCACCACCCGTCACCAGGGCAACTTTTCCATCGAGAAGATCACTCATCGTCAAAGACCCTCAATCGTACGTTGATGCAAGGAGAAGCAACTCCGTTGGCGGCCGTGGTTTGGGAGCGTGTTCACAGACGTCCCGCTTTTAGCAACTCTACACGGACTATCTTAGAGTTGGTCGCAAGCGCGGAGCGGAGGCCCCGCCGAAGGAAGCGCTATCCTTCGGGGCTGATAAGAAGCCAGCGTGGACCCTTGTCTCCAAAGGCGGTTGCGTTTGCACCATGACCCTACGCGTCACGGCACACGGTTGTTATCGCTGTTGTTGGAATCGTCGGCTGCCTTCGGGAAACCCTCGAAGTGAGCCTCACAGAGAGAGGGAGGAGATAGACATTTATTCAAACACAGTGTGTTACGCTACAATGGCTTTCGCAGATGTGAAGCATTGAAAGCTTACTGCGGTATCTCTCCCAAGATGTCTCGATGATATATTGCGTCATTCGGTCGCCCTCTCCTTGCACCATTTGCTACATTATACTTCGCACTTAAGACTGGTCTTTTCAACGGAAGTGCGTTTTCTGCCCAGAAGCCTTTTTATTAGAAGCCTTTTTATTTTGGTTTTTGCTGGTATATTATTTACTCTCTCACTCTGTATTAATGTTATTAAATTGAAGCTGTCGTATTGCACAGAATTCGTGTCTCGATAACAAATGCTATGGCTTCCTTTCTCGTGCGTTAGGTAACGACTTTTCAATAAATGCCTTGTGTTGACAGTACTTTGTAAGATGTGAATGCTTTTCTTCTTTCTAACAAATCCGTACTTTTAAAGCTAACACACCACACTGCTTCCTTTTTCTTCTGAGCGTTAAAATATTAACGACAATGTTTTATATATTTTTGAGACTTTTGATGCTTGCACAGTGGATTAGAGAGAAGTTAAGGAAGAATGAGTTTAATGCACCTTAAGGTGATTGGAACTTTCGTACTTAAATCGGCAGAGCTTGCAATAAAAGCCAAAATACAATAATTAGGCATATTGTATAAGAATTGAAGATAAAAGAAATGCACAAAAATCAGCAGTAATATTAAAACGTGACCAAGAAAAGAACAAACAGCATGCCATTAAATTAGCAAGCATGTGGATAACATACCACACCTGTTCTTAAAAAGAAAGTGTAAACTATTCAGCATGGTTCGCTTTATTTAGTCTTCCAACCTGCCGGCGGACGCAACGGGCTCTGTGCTGTGTCGAGGCTGCCCTCAAGAGCCTGTACAGAGTCCAAAGTCTTTTTTTCTATGCGATTTTGTAACCCGGCAGGGACTTTTCCACAAGCCATGTTCAATGCAAGGGTTGTGTGCTCCCTTCTCGTCAGCATTTTCCTTATCTTTATTTTTTGCTGGTCATTTATTTATTCTGACTCTCCAGTCATTACTAATCTGCCACTCCCACTACTTTATCACCCTTTGCCTTCTCTAGTTTATCTCTACGTTCCCTTCGCACTTTCATTCCCTCTCTTTCATGTCTGCCCTCATGGCCCGATAGCAGTGTCCACTCTGGTTGAGGCCGATAGCACGATACCTACTTCTGTGTAAATTTGTCCACCTTATATTTTCTTTTTAATTCCAATAAACTGATTCCGGTTCTGTGTTCTTTCACTCTAACTAAACATTTATACTAATGTGTCGTAACTGCACAATAACAGTGTTCTTGTGGAAGAGTGGTCGACACAGAATCATTCAAATCAGTGGCTCACACGGAGCAATTGCCGACAGGCCGCTGTAAGGCTAATTCCGCTTGTACATTTATACCATCACCACTATCTCCACGGGAGACCAGTAAAGGAGGACGCGGATGAAGAAGAAGAAGAAGAAGAAGAAGAAGAAGAAGAAGAAGAAGAAGAAGAAGAAGAAGAAGAAGAAGAAGAAGAAGAAGAAGAAGAAGAAGAAGAAGAAGAAGACTTCTATGAATTGAAGGCTCGACCTTGGCCAATACCCAGCGTGGGTATGTGCCATATTACTTGAGGAGAAGAAGAAGAAGAAGGGAAGCCGCACGGGCACTGTTAGAAGAAGTGAAGAAGATCTTTGCGTTCAGTCGCGTCGTCTACGCTGCAGTACTCCTGCCTAGTCTCATCGCCAGAAGCAGTTCAGCTCGTCGTACTGTGGAGCCCCGGCATCATGGCCCGCGAGTACGACGGCCGGCTGCACCCGGTGGAGTGGGCCATCCTGGAGGCCAACCGGCAGCTGGCGGAGGAGGCCGAGAAGCCGCCGCTCTACCTGCAGGCCTTCCTGGACATGGTGCAGCTCACCATCGCCTTCGTCACCTGCTGCGCCGAGGACGACCGTGAGAACAAAGGCCCGCTGCTTTCACCCTTCGCCGCTTACTGTTAGAGCCACTGAGGGCGCATTGAGTGCCCGCTGGCTTTCGCGTAGTTTTTACTTTACGCCGCTGCTAACAGCGTCAGAACACGCCGAAATAGCAAGAAATTATTTCTACTCATTCGATGGAGCCTATGCAGCGTCTCCTTACCTGCTGCTACATTTCGGTAAGAGAAAGTTACGTGCTCTCGGAGACCAACTACGCGTAGGATAGATTTGAAACAGGTAATTTTCACAGGCGCCCCCACAAGGCGCCCACAGCAGGAAATGCCATTGCAAGCATGAGAAGGATTACGCAGAAAGGAGAGCAAAAGGTGACCCCTTTGCCCAGTCGACTTTTCGATGAAGGAGTGTAAATGCGTGCCTGATTACAAGAACACGCGCATCCTGTTCCGATACAGCGATAAGCTAACACGAGAGATAATGGAGGCCTTCTATATTCACCCCAAGGATACCATGTGTATCAAGCCCAGCCCTTCCATTGCGTTATCCGAGAGGGAATAGAGTTATCTGACCTCCAACGTGCCTTTCAGATAACTTTTGTGGTCTTGATAAGTAGTTCAATGTCTGTACATATACGCCTTTCGTTCTTCAATAAAAAAAAACAGTTGATAGTCAGCGCTTGTTCGTGTTAGTCTTTCGTCTTGTGTACCGTTCTTGTTGCGCTGTGAGCAAAATGATGAGTACAGTGTGAAATCAGGCCGCCATGCTCAGATGTTTCCATGTCTTTTGACCAAATGTTTTCGTCTTGACTTCACTTGCGCATTGCTGTTACTTGACGAATCTTCTCTTTCTGCACGAAATTAATGAAGCACGTGTCTGCGTGGAAAAGAAAGCAGGTCTAGGGCAGCACAGTACACAGCTCAGCGTAAGCTACTCTGCACACACAACTAGCGTCCATATTTTGGATAGGTCACCAAATATTTACAATACAGCAAAGATAATTACATTGTTGGTTCAGAATTTTGAATACACATATAACTTTTTTTACTGTATCGCGCACTTTTGCACAATTCAGTATTCAAATGATTACATTTAGTTCAAGTAAACAAAAACAAGTTTGAGGGATACTTAATCTGCTCTTTCAGGGTATGACGTATAGCGTCAATAGGCCCTGTCAGCAAGTCCACTTAATCTCATTAGTATATTACCCGATAATACGTTCTGCCAATGTTACGAGGTCGCATGAGACACCAACGTCACGTAACACAAATATGCAGTCGTTCTCGTACGCTCACCCGTCACCAACATGCACTTTTCTTACATGCTTAATCACTACTCCTGCAATTAGTGCCTCTTTAATCACACACATACTCATTACCATACTGTCGTAAGCTGCCACATTACGTGAAAGGCCACATGGCATACATATAAAGCCTCGCTTTAACGAACTCGTAAAAACTTGCCTGCGTGGCCTAGGAGTAACGTGTCTGACTCATAACCTATTTGTGAGAGTTTTGCTTTGCCACTAAATACCCCAATTTTCTTTTCCGCGCTATTCATGTACTGTACATATTTACATGTGGCAGTGACGTTTCAATGATGTTGTGGCCTTGTAATCACAATTTTTGTAAAGTTTTAATCACTTTTCTATTCCGCCGCTCCACGTGTGACGTCGATCCTTTTCGACCAATCCGGAGTTTCGCGACACAACGCTGGACTCCCACGGCACGCGTCTACTTTTTCGTTGAACGGGAGCCTTGAAGCTATGGCTTTAAAAAGGCTGCTGTAAAGCGTGGCAGAACACTCAGGCTCAAGAAAGACTTCTTGTAGTAGGACAAAACATAATTTAACGCCTATAAACTTTAATAGTCGCATACGTTCGGGTGGGAAACTACAGTTCGAACTAGGAAAGCTGCTGGGCTGTTTCCGCTTCATTGTTGTGAACTATGAAAGCTATAGTGCCACCAGCCTGGGAGATGGTTCCACTGCCACATGAAAAGGGTACCACTACCGCAAAATTACTTTCATGGGCCAGTTAGAGGAGTGCGTAACTTCTTTGAAAGCTTGCTGACAAGAGTACGAATTTCCATGAAATTGTTTCTATGGTTTTTCTTTGCAGGTTTTATTCAAGACATCGTCGCCAGCAAGTCAGAAGGCGAAGACGCGTACTATTTTGCCTACTTATCGGCGGTGAGTATAAACGGAGCCTCTAAATATTTTTCCTGAATGCGGTACAAGAGTAAGCTACCTTAGTCGTGTTAAGCCCCGGGCAATTCGTTTGGCGTGTGTTAAAATCGGAAGGTGACAAGGCGGATGCACCCCCAGGGGCACAGAGGTAGAGATATTGGAGTCCTTGACGCGAAAGCCACTACGAATACAAGTACTTGTAGCGGTCTAACTAGTACATCGAACCGGCGTGTGTACGTTATTGATAGAGAAAGAATACCGTGAACAAGATGTTATAAGTTGGAACAGCTTGAAAACTCCATTATGGCAGATTTGTTGCTAGAGAACGGGAAAGTATATGTTTAGAGGTACTGTTTAGATAGCGGGCGTGCTTTGCATTTTGTAGTAGCATGAAGTATAGGCTGCATAACTTTTGGAGCAAAGAAAGTGACAGAAGGAAATCCATATCTCTGAGGCGGGCCGTAATTGTCAGCTGAAAAGGTAGCAGTGTGAGAAGCTAGGTGATCTGTTGAATGTATTTGGTCACAGCCATGTTGGTTGAGGAGTGGTCGCTTTGGACTGTACTGTCTGAAGTCACGTGACTGGAGCGCAGCTTGTTGTGTGCGAGCTCATGGAGGTGGGATATCCCTATCGCTGTCCCTTTCACAGCGCCCGGGGAGCGTGAAACGTCGCATAGTTGTTTGAATGCGTTGCGCTGGAAAACTCGTGCCCAATGTTCTTGTATCGGGCTGGTGGGATTGTAGGCGCATAAGGTAAGCGATTGAGAAAATGGATATGGGGCGGAGGCTTTCGTTTATGTGAAATTTTTTACTCATATCTCCTCTCTTTCTTGCGTCTAAAGCTGTGTAATGCAATGCCCCTAAATGCCCTTATGTAATGCTGCAGAAAAGGGGTCTTTAAGAAAATGTAAATGAAATGAAACAACGTATAGCAAAAAATAAGAGTAGCCTTTAGTGCACTTCCATACTTCGTGAAACCAACGTGGGTTGTATACTTCGTCTATTATCAGGTTGTTAATCTTCTACTTACGCAAGGTTAGAGTAACCGCAATTAGAGAGTATGAATGATGAAAAACAACCAGGAAGCTGTTAGCTGTGGGGTATACATCACATTTGATTGTAAGCAAAAAAATTCAAAGGTTCACGCTTGTTGAGTAAACCGCAATGTTAAGCGATATTAATGGCTTCTCATACCGCACCGCCATTCGTCGCTCTCACTTGCGGTTTCCGCGCATTTTCCGCCCGGCGCTGCTCGGGATTCGCACGCAATACCTTTTCCGCCCTTCGGTTGCGGTGCGGCGCACTGCTGAAGAGCTATCTCCTTCGATATGCAAGAGCAGAGTGACGAAAACCTTAGCTCGTCCACTCTCTATATACAGCCAGCTGTCACCTGATACCGAGACACCAACGCCCTTCATGTCAGCACCCAAGTTTTGCGCATTCCTTCTTCCTAGTTCGCGACATTAATGAGCGCCAGGTGAGAGAGCGGAGCTCCGCCCACATCGGTCGACGGTCGCTCGCACGCACTGAGCACAGTTCGCCGCTCCAGCTTTGATGTCATAGCTTTTAACGTCATAACAGTTTGATGTTTCAAGGATAACAAAAGCAGTTATCTCTGTAAAAAAATAATAGCATATATAAGCGTGCTACTCCGGCACCTTAACCCAAGCCATTTACTCGACCATCTAGGTGTTCATTTGCTGCTCGTTTTGAGGTAGCTTCCGTACTTCTTGACGGCAGTGGTACTTTCGTTACTTTCTTATGATGACGGAAATTGTCGGGTTTATCACCGTAACCTACGAGACTACAAATATTTACAGGGCCCCTACTTCCCGCCTAGCATGGCCCCACACTATTAGCACTCTTACAACCAGTTGAAGGCAGTAGTTTTTGTTCATGAGCCTGGAGGAACAGGCTCACTGTTACGTCTTTTGCACCGGAGAATGCCTTCCAATTACCCACAGCAGCAAATAAAACCGCATAGCTTAGCGGTCGAAAGAGCGACAGCGGCTAATTTTTAGCTCATAAATGAACTGGAAAGGATATAGTGCTTCTCATACCTCATAGTGGAACTGCTATTCTCTGCCCGGCATACCGCAGCTGTTCGAATACGAGTTCCTGCTGGGCTTCGTGTTTGTACTGTCGGGGTTCCTCTGCCTGGTCTCGGTCTTCTGCGGCTTCTTCTTCGTGCTCATGCGCATGGTCGGTGCCTTCGGAGGACGCAAGGTGCAGAACATCACGGCCTACTACATGCTCGCCCTGAACCTGCACACGGCCTCCATGACACTCACAACGGGACTCAACGCGTGAGTGAACGGTTACGACGCTGTGGGCTCCTTAATCCGAACTTCAGTTTTTAATGCGTTAGCATAAGAGCCCATGTCCTAGCACCCTAAGTATACAGTCCGAAGGGTTTGCTACCGGGCCAAGGTTTGCGGATCGTTATTCATTGTATGCGTTTCAAGATCTTCTCAAGGGGAGTAAAACTCTTGTCCTCGACCTGCCGAAAGTTATGACTTCCACAAATGAACCAATAGTCCCCAGACATGAATTAGAAGCAAACCTCTTGGGCTCTTTAGTTTTGAATAAGGCTTCGCGATGCTTATTACGGCTCGTACGTCACATATTCGTCTCCTGGTCGTTAAATGCGGCGCCATAAAGATGAGCCTTCCCGTCTCGTCGAGAATTTCCCCCTACTTTCAAAGGAGCTGTACTGTTGTATCCCAATAGAAAGTTTGGCTAATTTCCATGTCGGCATCATTTCGCGCTGGCTCAGTGGTTAGGGCGCTCGGCTACTGATCCGGAGTTCCTGGGTTCGAACCCGGCCGCGGCGGCTGCGTTTTTATGGAGGAAAAACGCTATGGCACCTGTGTGCTGTGCGATGTCAGTGCACGTTAAAGACCCCAGGTGGTAGAAATTATTCCAAAGCCCTCCACTACGGCACCTCTTTCTTCCTTTCTTCTTTCACTCCCTCCTTTATCTCTTCCCTTACGGCGCGGTTCAGGTGTCCAACGATATATGAAACAGATACTGCGCCATTTCCTTTCCCACAAAAAACAATTATTATTATTATTATTATTACTATTATTATCATTCCGCCGCCCTTAAGGCTTCGTTAGCCGCCACGGTGGCTCAGTGGTTGTGTTGCTCGGCTGATGACCCCAAGGTTGCGGGTTCAATCCCGCCCGCGGCGGTCGCATTTCGATGGAGGCGAAGTGCTAGGGGCCTGGGTGCTTTACCACGTCAGTGCACTTAAAGAACTAAAGGTGGTCGAAATTACCTGGAGCCCTCCACTACAGCGTCCCTCATAGACTTAGTCGATCTGGGAGGTTTTAACCGATAAAACGAAACCAAACTTAAGGCTTTGGCTCTTCTTGATGCGCCATACTTATCAGAGACCACGTTGGAAAACATTTGCTTTGCTGCCGCTCTTCCCTCCTGGCCGTTTTAGCGACGATGGTGACATCTACCGCGTCCACAGAAATGTATTTAATGTAGTGTGTAACTCCAACCAAATAGTACACCCTGAACTAAATTATGAAGCGTGCCAAAGACGTGGGCTGTACTCTTGCAATTTTTGCGTTACATTCACTAGAACTGTGCCATTACCAAGTTGTCCACGAGATCTTTCTCACGGTATACGAAGACATGCGCCGATTTTTGACGACATGATGGGCGCGACAGTCAAAAGTCTTCATTCCATAATAATAATAATAATAATAATAATAATAAATAATAATAATAATAATAATAATAATAATAATAATAATAATAATAATAATAATAATAATAATAATAATAATAATAATAATAATAATAATAATAATAATAATAATTGGTTTTGGGGGAAAGGAAATGACGCAGTATCTGTCTCATATATCGGCGGACACCTGAACCGCGCCGTAAGGGAAGGGATAAGGAGGGAGTGAAAGAAGAAAGGAAGAAAGAGGTGCCGTAGTGGAGGGCTCCGGAATAATTTCGACCACCTGGGGATCTTTAACGTGCACTGACATCGCACAGCACACGGGCACCTTAGCGTTTTTCCTCCATAAAAACGCAGCCGCCGCGGTCGGGTTCGAACCCGGGAACTCTTCAGTCCATAGGGTTTGGTTTTCGGCTATGAAGAGAATCTTTGCTCTCACGTCTCAACTACATTGGTCTCTTGGAGCGGCGAACAATGCGGTCCGAACACATTTCTCTGAGGTGGTACCGTGCCTACGTGGATCCTCTGTTTACTCCTCGCAGAGTGTCTCTAGCCTGGCTTTACGGCAGCTCCAATCGGCTGCACACGGCACACGACTACAGCGTCAAGGTGATGCACGAGGGTCACGGTATCTTGAAGTCGCACATCACTGATGGCCTCAATGTGAGTTGGCCCTGCAACACTCCTCCGTGTGGGGTCGGTCAGAACAATGGCGATTGACTGCGGTTTTCGCCAGAACCAGACTAAAATCTCTCACAGTTTTTGGGCAGTGACTTAGCTTGCCGGATAGCAGACCGCGAGAAGGAAGTGGCTTTCTGCAACGGCTTCTTTTGACACTTCTCTCTGCGCATGCCTGAGCATGGCTGGGTGAGAGAGTGGCAATGGGAGTAGGAGGAAGGAAACAGAGCGGTGCAGTCGTCTGTTTCTGTAGGGAGTATTCACTGACGTCACAGCGGCCGCCACTTTGTTGTCTATGGAGCACTGCAAAAAGCGGCGGGCGTGTCTAATGGGATTATCACCGCCTGCTCCGGCGATAATAACAAAATGGCGCCCGTGACGTCACGTGATTTCCCCCTACTAGTGTCACTGTAAGCTCTAGTGTCTAACGTTGGCGTTTACGGACCGCGTTGCAATGCGGCTTCTGACATAAAGCGTTTCGCTTTATCAAGTTTACTCGACGGCCCGGGCTCAAAGTCGTACTGAATGGAACACAAAAAACAGAACCGGAAAGAAGAAAACTAAGGTAGTGGCCATTTTCGCGACAAAGAGGCGTCGGCTCAGTTCACCCTACGTGTCGGCGCCAAAAAGGACTGCTCAACAGTCACTGGAATGACTGCTTCTAAGGTCAGCCTAGGTAGAAGCATTGTTTTTAAATTTCACGATAAGCGTTTCGTCGATAGTGACAGGTTTGTGCGATACAAACGTTCTCTTTCTCGATTGTGCAAAGAAATAGACAAGAAATAAGGAATAAATTGCAATCACCGTGTGCCGTTTGAAACCACCCGCTGTGAAAAGGGATCGCTAAACAGACGACGCGATTTGGATAGAATCGTCATGCATTGATATCGGCGATGATCAGTTCTGTACAACGGACGAATGAAAAAAGTAGAAGTGGAATTTTTCTCATAAGGCATTAGAGGCCAGCAACGCCTACAGCTATTATCATGTAGTTGCGTAAAAACAAAGTAGGCGGGTTTGTCGGTCACTTTTTGTTCGTCAATTTTAACTGATACATTTGCGCCCTTTTATCTTTGTGCTCATACATTTCGTAAACCACATCAGCATCATCATCATCATCACGAGCCTGATTACGCCCACTGCAGGGCAAATTCCTCTCCCATGTCTCCCCAATTAACTCTGTCATTTGCCAGCTGCACCCACCATATGCCCCCAAAGTTCCTAATCTCATCCGCCCATCCGCACCCTCCTACGCTTGCCATCTCTTGGAATCCACTTTGTTACCCTTAAGAACCAGCCGTTATCTTGCCTTCGCATTACATGCCCTGCCCAAGCCCATTTCTTCCTCTTGATTTCGACTAGGATGTCATTATCATGTTACCTTAAATATAAATGTTCATTTCTAGTCGCGTGTGTAAAAAAGTTTGGAAAGGAATTGCAATGAGGTCGCCTTCTCCGGCGGCTACTTTCCGCGCTTGCTTTCAGTTTGCTGGTAAGCAGTGCTTTGGAGCCACCTAATGAATATGGGGCCCCTATAATACTGTTCAATTCCTTCGATTCCATTCAAACCTTTCTATGCTACCGCTGATAGCTAGCGATCGAGGGTATGGGGAAAGAAGGGAATTAAAAAAATAAAAGAAATCAGAATGAAATTGAACCGGAATGACGTCATTATATCTCTGTTCGCTCTCCGTTGACAACGGAGCATCACATGACCACTCACGCATACCGTAATAATTAAGGCATGCCATTACAAACATAATCAGGCACAAAGCGCTCCGCGCTTGTACTGTGCCTGTTAGTCATGTGTGCTCAGCAATGTTTGTTGACTAATACCATCTCGTAATTACTGTAACCGTAACAAGTTTAGATTTACGCTCTTGGCCTAACGATGGCGGATGTGTTAACCTGGTAGGTGTTCTCTCCCCCTTTCCTTTCTTTCGCAATCAGAATCTGAAGAACGCCGTGGAAAATGCTCGATTGACCAGAAAGGAACTCGCCGATTCCGTTGACACTTACCATAAAGGTGGGTGGACTCTCCCGATTTCAGTATACATCAAACGAGGGGCTTAATTAGCTTCATTATCAGCCTGGCTAAATTCACTGCAGGACAAAGACATTTCTCATTTTCTAAACGTCGCCGTGTCCTCCGCAAAGCCGTACCATCGTATCCTATTAGAGGGGGCTCTTGAATTCATTCTATTTTTTTTCTTCTTACGAGCTGTGTCTTTGTTCTGGTGTTGAGAACGAATAATGAAGAAATTCGCGAACCAGTATTGTTCACTTCGATCCTGCAAATACCAACTATATACCATAAGCAGAAAAATGAGCCCTGAAAGAGACTGCAGCATTCGATGCCGAGAACCCTGCTTCCCCTATACGCTCTCGCTGACATGGTGTTGCCTGCCGCTTATTGCGTCTAAAGGAATACGTTGACGGCGCTGATGTAGCTGCGGCAGCTGGGGAATACAGAGGTGTCGGTAGTACGTTCCCGGCTCATAGCGCCGATGCGAGATAAAGACGAGGATAAATAGGGGAATTGATCACTGCCTAATTTTAATTGACTACCACGACGCGGTTTAGTGAAATCTTCACAGCAAAGAGCATTTTTCTGAGCAGGATGCACACAGGAGTCATATAAAGACTGAAAACACACGAAGAGCAGCTGAGAAATAAGATCGCAGTGTTGGGACGTCGACTTCGATTTAGATTATGAAAAAAAAAATCGTAAGCCAGCTATTTTGAAGAAACCGTGTCAAATAGAAGCTTGTATAGGTTGAGCCAAGGACAGAAAGGCAAGGGCATCTTTGAAAATTTTGAAGAATACTTTCTAATGTGAGAAAACAGAATGCCATCCTCTCCACTGAAAAAAAATGACTCATGATATACACCTTTGCAGAATACTTGAACGACATCCAAAAGCACTCCAGCCTAGTCCTCGAGAAAGCCGGCATTCCTTCGGAGAAGCAGGCCAATGATCTGAATGACTGTACGTAATAAAAGTGGAATTTTTTGCCCTCTTGTCGCTTTGTAACGTTTTAGTTAATGATATTACACCTGAGTTTAATTCTGAGCAGCCTTGCTCATTACTGAAAGACGGTTCAGTCCGCAGTTGTGCATTGTGATTAGCTTATTTTACAGGCTTGATATACGCAGAAAGTTTGCTAAAAGTTTGCAAAAAAAATTGATACCTTATAAGTTTTGGAGCCTTAGGTTTTGCGAATAGAAAGGCAAGGGTGAGTTCCAGACATGTCATAGATGATAAGAAGAAGAAGATCAGGATTATATGCTGATAAGAATTATAACATGATAAGCATTGGCATTGTGTACTACTTTTCTTTTTTAAATAATGTATTGCAGTTCGGCGATTATTATTTTCCGCTGCAACGTTCACTATTACAAGGCAGTGAAATATACCACATTAGGAATCACATCGATTCATCTCATTTTTTTCTTGCATTGTACCTTTATTAAGCTTTAAATGACCACAGTAGCATCCACCTCAGGATCAACTCGTATTCCATATGACCGACCACGCTGACATCTGTGGGCATGGTGCAATAGTGTTTAACATTTTTCAACGTGCGCTTGTACGCGACCAACTTTGACTTCTCTCTTTCCTTGCAGTCTGCGATAAAGTCAGCCAGGTAAGTTCTATTATTCTGTGCACGTTATCATCGCTTTCCCTGCACTGTTACGATTGCCTCTTTTCCTAAAACCTTTCATATTGACCACTGTGTTTTTCGGGCCCCGTGAAAAATACTTTCGCGTCTGGCACGACACCTAAGTGCCTAAGCCGCTCCAGTCTTCAATGGAAGCTCTAACAGACAAATTTTTCTTCGGCGAAACTATAGTTCTTATCCACCCTATAGTAAGGGTCTGTATTTTCAACCTGATACCCTTAGAGTGCGATTGGCTTATCTTTTAAGCTCTTACTTGTGCGTAATAGTAGCTATAAAAAAAATTCTAAACTAGGCAAGGCTCCGCTAAAACAATTGGCGTGAGATGGTAACCATTCGGCGGCGACGGGTGCGGTTGCTCTACGCTGGCGTATCCAACGCTCTTGGCCGTTCTTGTTTTTCTTGTTTATATCTCTCGTCTTTCTCTTCTGGTCAGTTCTTTTATCGGTTCTTTCAAGCCCTCTTTCTGGAACAGTTTCCTTCCACATTATCTGCCTACTTCCCTTCTGTCTGCCGTCGCCACCCGTTCATTCGTTACGTCACCTTTCTTGACCATTTCAATCGTTGACCTTGGACGGGCTTCATCGACGCGTCGGCTGCGTATAACGGCTCAAACCATTCACTGGTGATCCTGAGGTGCAGCAGGCCTTAGTAACCAATGGCGAACATTTTCCGTGGCGTTTCGAAAACTGTCGCGGTGTGAACGCAACATTACGGCTACAAAAAAAAAATCAATTTTTACGAGCACGCTTGCTTTAGTTTTCGGTTTTCGTTTTCTCCGGGCTGTAATGATATTCCTCTGTTATCGTTGTTCACAGTACTCGCTACGCTTTTATTGCTGTAGTCAATTTTTATGAACACACGGTGTTTGGAATGATGAACCAAAATCCTGTTACCTTGAAACTTGCGTGCAGTAATTCAGATTTTTTTCTTCGAGCGAACGTGCATATTCTGTTTCCAAGATACACTTACATTTCTTAATGCAATTAATGAGTCACCCCAATCTCATGGAGAATGTTCTATACCGATACTCAATTTCTCTGCAGGTTGAACAAAACAGGCGTTCTGTTACCGTTCCAAAAGCAGCTATAATGTTTTTTTGCAATTTCTGTGACTTTCATTGAGTGCAGCATGTCTGCCACAAACCGCGAGCGAGATCTGACGATCCTTGTGTCATTAAGGCTAGTTGCGCGTAACACCAAACAACCAGTTTTGTTAGCGGTTGGTACCTTTTTAAATGCCCGAACACAAATA
Source organism: Amblyomma americanum (assembly GCA_030143305.2). NCBI lineage: Eukaryota > Metazoa > Arthropoda > Arachnida > Ixodida > Ixodidae > Amblyomma > Amblyomma americanum. Next base: position 69,313 of record JARKHS020033941.1, read on the forward strand.
ACAGCTTTGGTACTTGTTTCCAAAATTTTAAAATTATGCTACCCCACCATCTGGAATAGTGGATTCGAGCATATAAATCTCCCTATCCTGTATAATTATTCACTATAAAAGAAGTGGAAATGCTTCAAATGTTCTGAATTACGGCGGTTTTGAAGTTAGTATTTCCGTGCGCAAATAACCGCACGGGGTATTTAATTGGTTGTTAGTGTTATTCCCCACATTCATTCTGCCCATCCTTGTAGTTCATGCGGTGGTCGTTTATTTTATATTTCTTTTTTAGAGTTCGGACTGGTTTATTTTTCTGCGGGTTGTAGTCGAAACACCCAACTACATGTCTCTGGCCTAATATGTTACTTCTCAATATTATCGGTCAGGTTCCAACCAGAGCGCTGCGTCTACAAATTACTCGCTTTCGGATGTGTTGCAGGACCAGCAAGTGCCTCAAGAGGACCGCTCCAAGTACAGCACGTGCGCTACGGCCAGCGCGGATCTCGTGTCGGTAGAGTGGATCACCTTTGTTGGTTATTTATGGACACACGTGTCTACCAAGTGTTCATTTCATACAGCTTTCTTCCTTTTTAAATGTATATGGAATGACGACAAAAATCATGTACTGTTTTCAGCGCACACGTATTGGCCTGTTCATTTAAAATCAACCCCTTCTCACTCAAATATTCGTTAGTTTATAGCAACTACTCATTCCTTTCAGTTATAGCACACAGATTTACTTCAAATCAATTGCATTAGCATGGTCTGACGCATCAGTGTGATTTCTAATCCTGCTGTTAGAGTCGTGATGTATTAGTTTGTCTATTTAGGCGTCGCAAATTACTCTGGTTACTTTCATTCATGAAGTAATCACACATCTATATTTTTTCTTTGCTATTTCCGCACATCTTATCCGATCCATCAGAGAACATGCCCCTCACCTAGATGACATTGAAGCTAATGTGGATAACAATGCAGATCCAACCTCGAAAGGACAACATTAAAAAACATTCGTATCTCGGTATGTGTAGGTCGTATGCGTGGTCATGTGCAGCTTACAGGGCACACATGATAGTTAGGTAGGAGGGCAGGTTATTCAACTTTTATAGGTTATCTTGGAAAGCGATGAAAATGAGGAAGTAGCAGTCTAGGAAGGATAGGATAGACTCGAAAAAAAAAACGTGATGAAAGCGAAGGAGAAGCGCGATAATCCGTGCCTTTTCCTTCTCATAAAGACAATAGTGACGGGCTAGAAGACGACACAGTGGCACTGGCGCGGCACGGAGCACATGCGCGAGGCCCGCTGCCATTAAAGTATTTTATCGCCGTCTGTCATGTAGTCCTGTCTTCACCTGCTTGCCGTCACGTAACAATACGGCGGTTTCACTCCAGTTATCCCTAAAGGGAGCTAGTGATTAGCGTGGCACCGGCTGTGTTGCTGCAGCCACCCTCTCTTGTGATCTGTACCCCGCTAATATCTTGAGCGTCTCGTCTTAGATAAATTTTCCTAGTAAAAGCTTGTGACTGAGTAGATACGCACGTGAACTGCGGGAAACCGAGAAGAGCGGACGCATTGAGAAGGTTGGAGTTGGGGAAAACATCGACCCGTACAACTGGCCGGCGTGGTTCGCGATGTACATGACTAATGCCCCGCGTTGAATTTAAAGATATCAAGGCATATGTTGTGAACGGTTTAAATTCAATGGCTTGAGAAAAAAATTAAAGCATACAAATGAAAGTGCTCAGTGTCCAAGAGCTGCGCGTGAGTGTCGTCGGCCAGCGCGCCGTTTCCGGAGAGCTGATCAATTTGCACCTGCCTGTTGGCTTAATTGGCTAAAACTGTCATTTCTGTCTAATTCTGTTTGACGTTTTACAACTAAATCTAGCAAAACCACTGCGCAATGCTGTTGCACCGAACAAAGATTGCAGGTCATTTGGATTCTAAGCAGCCTATGTGGCAGCAGTAACAAAACCGCAGAGCATTCTCGCATCGTCTGCAGTGCATGCTTCGAGCGCGTGACAGTTTTCACTCGGCCGCTTTCTAGCACAAATGAAGGCGCTGAAAAACATCGCTTTTCTGCTGCAACAGCATCTATGAAGCTTCGTCGTCCACATCCACTGAAAATATGCCTTTTTGAGCGCGAGTTTTGGAATTGGGGCTATAACTAATGTGCTATTTGTCGATGATGTCCACCCAATAAGCAGCTGACAGTTCTCAACTGGTTAGAAAAACGGAAAGTCGTGCTGTTGTGTGCGGTGTGGTCAGCCAACTTCGCTGTCGAGCTAACGCGAAAAGGGTGACCGGCAAACCGCGACGCTCAGTAAATAGCCCGGGTACATCACGACTTAGAAATGTAGTGCCGCAAATTTCTTGCTCGCAGAGTTAGAAAAATAAAATTGGACGTGGAGGCACCTCACAGCATGTTACAATGTTTGTTTCCGACATAGCGTGGGCACATTACGACGCAATCGACCTTATACGCGAGTGACCTTATAAAGGAGGACGGCGAACATGGCGAGCTAGCACCCATTACGCCTTATAGAAGCACGATTTTGTTGGTTTTCGAATAAGATTAAGCAGTAGACTAAAAATAAGATTAAGCAGTAGACTAGAAATAAGACTGGCCAAGCTGAATACATGCGATTATATAGAATTTATCGCGACGGTAAAAAAATGAGAAATATTCACAAATTCTCTCGCCTAACTTGGTGTGTTCAAAGACAGTGCTCTACTTTTGTATGCATGGCAGCATAACGCAGCGTAACATACGTGGATTTGTGCTGGTCGGTGTTCGTGCTGACATAACTGAAAACTCGGATGCTTACTAGTAAAGCGTTTCTGGAAGCAGCTGGCCTGTGGGCACCGAAATACTCTCGCAAAAATCATCCGGTTGCGCGAAAGCTTGGCGCCGGCTAAGATTTTTTGCTCGCTCTTCGCAGGTAGCGCAGACCGCGGCTCAGCAGATCGAACCTCTTTTGCGGAAGGCCGTGGAAGACTACAACAGGGGTGCGTTGTACAACGTATCTCACTTCGCCTGCCAACATATTACTGTCAATAACGACGCATGTGTTTCGTCCATGGAGTTCTTACCGCCTAAAGGTTTTCATGAAAACAACACATTGATATTGAACCTTCGCTTTTGCTTCATGAATGTCAATCGGCTTTTAAAACGTCGACAAGGTACAGTCAAGTACCACATCTAAGAGGTTCAAGGAACGTGCAGCCAAATTTCGGTTCAGTGAAAACTCACTGAGCTGAAAAAAGCGGGCGGTCATTAACTGTGATGAACGGACAAAATTAGAAGCATTGCGACGGTTTTGTAAAGGCAATGATTTTACAGTTTTGAAGGATTCACGCGCACTGATTACTGGGAACTTGCGGTAAAATGCAGCCTTACCTCTGAAAACATTTGTATTCAAAACCACCAACTTCCTAAACCGGTGTAATTAGATGTTTCTTTAATATTTTGAAGTGCCGATTTTGTTGCAAAGCCATTAAACTGCTACGAATAGTATAATGCTTATATTTAAGAAATGCTTAGTGCATTTACTTCAAATGTATACTGAATTTACCACGTTTCTTCATTCTGTGCAGGATATGATTTTTCGTGTCGTCCTTTAGATACTTTGCCGGTGCAACATAAACGTCTGCTTCTAGTCAACAGTTGTCCTGAATTCATCTGTCGCCTTTTCCACGTGTCTTAAGAGGCGAATATTGCGCAATACCGCATGTCGACTTCATTTTTGAGCCACGAAAAACAGTCTGGGAAGTACTTATAGTCACACTACTTTTCCACGCCTATCGCAGGTGGCCCAGCCTTCAAAGATTTGCAGCCCAGCAACGTCTGGAAAGACTCCACCAACAAATTAGTCTCCCTAATCTCGCAAGTGAGCCGAATAAATAACACACAATAGCTTTCTCCGTGGAGATTGTCGGACGAACGTGCTTCCACAGAATTTACCATCGGGGTGGCTCGGTGGCCGTTGTGTGCTATAGTGACACCAGATTTGGCGTTAACTTATTTTGTGCTCTATAATTCTAAGAACCTGAGTGATATTATAGTCAGATGCAGGTCAAGAAAAATGCGGCCTTTTCTATAGACGGATACAACTCAAGAACGTAGCGGCTTTTCCCCGTCAAAGGACCCCTTTCCAGCCAGTGGCGTCGGCCGATACCTATGACCCTGCTAGCCTGACAAGGAGCGGCGCCACAATAGAGAGAGGTGTCTATCCCCGGGAAAAAAAATTGTCTCCTTTCATCTACCACTCCTTGCTTTGTCACACTAGCAGGGTCATGAGAATCGGCCGACGCCATTGACTGGAACGGGGTCCTTAAACGGAGAAAAGCCGCTGCGTTCTTAAGTAGTATCCGATTGTAGTAAAAAAATTCCTCCCAGCCAATTGCATCGGCAGATTCTCATAGACCTGCTACCTTGAGCGGTGTGACAATGCAGGGACTGTACTCTCCCCGAAAACCCAGGGAGAGGAATATCCGCTTCCATACGACACTCCCTGCATTGTCACGCTAGCAGCTTCGTGAGAATGGGCCGACGCCGTTGGTTGGGAGGAGGCCCTTTGACGGGGAAAACCGCTTTTTTAATTGAATCCCAAGCTAGCTAAACTAAGTTTAATTTGATGCGTAGGAAAAACTTGTCAAAAGTTTTTGGCTCTCTACTTTACTGTTACTTTCGTTTATTGAGCGCGAGCGTTAATAATACTGTGGCTGAATAACGGAATATTTAGTTTGCAGCTTGGCCTGCCTTGACGGCCTTTTTAAATTTGAAGTAAGTGCAGTGGTTTGGACGCAGACCCGATATGTGATTCTCCTCGGTACGCTGAAGCCATGAGCCAGACGAGAAAGCTCTGATATCGTCGTGGTGCACACTTCATTAAAACGAAGATTTAATGGGATAACAAAACAGTAGTAGGGCATGATTTTAACTATTTAGTTATTCACGTTGAGGTTGCCCTGTGCTTCCAGGTGTCGTCGGCGAAATTCCCTCTCATTTCCGACTTCGATGTCCTTGGTCGGCTAAGCCTCTACGATGGCATCTTTGAGTACGGGTGAGAGACTCGCACCATTCGACTCACACTCATATTAGATATGTTTGACATTAGGAAAGTAGATGCTTACGTAGTGCTGCGAACTTAGAATGGAGCAGCTCTGCACTTGAGAAAATGTAGCCCAACACGCTGAATATATTTGCTGTCTGGGCCGGTACAGTGCAGGGATTAAATTACAATTTCAATCGATCCTAAAACTCTTTTTTCCCTCATTCGCTTTTTCAAGCAACATCACGCTGTCGCTATCGCCGGAATCGGCCACTCGGAGTGGCTGGCAGTAAGGATGTAGTATAACAGATATGATAGACATCATTATGACATGTCGTCTGTCGGCAGAGATAATGTAAGAAATCCGTATCAATTCCATACGACCTTCACTCTTGTTTCTGCCTCTTAGCGAAAACTTCTATTGACGCCATGCTTCACCTTTAGCATGAATTTTAAACTGAAAAATTGAAAGAAAAAAAAAAACGAGAGCCGTATTGTTTTGCGCTAAGCATTTTAGTTCGTTTTATTCACCACCTTAATTTTTGGTAGGTACCGCCTCCCAGGTAGCGCCGAAACTGAGATAATGGTACGAAGTTTTGTGTAATTTAGAAATACAATACATTATTCGTTTGTACATTGTGTTCATATAAATATTAACAAATATGTGCTTACGTTGTACTGTAGATAATTTAAAATTTAAAATATACAATATGATAACGCTGTGCTGTGAACAATGTTCTAACGTTCAAATCGTAACTATAAGCTCATTAAAACACGTTGCAAGCATTGTTCCCCAGTACTTCTCTCACTGTTGCAACAGTAACTGTTATTCAGCTATACCGGAATTAGCCATAAGTCTCACAGATGGTGCCTCTCACAGAGATTGCACACACTGCGCCAAAACTTCACCAAGAAACTTGAAAGAAAAAGATCGAGAGCCGTATGTAACGAACACTACCGCTTACGGAACACCATTCCTGCCTGCCATCAAAAACTTTGAAGCCATGCTATGTTTTCGAAGGTGAATGTATAAGTGTTATGTACTGGCTGTATCCTGCTGCTCAAGTGTCGCTCTCAATGCTCCTTGCTCAGTGTACCCTACTTTATTTAAGTTTTGGCTGATCAAGACCTGCAGGGTTATTTTAGCGGAAGCTTTATATATGTAGACTTTAAGTGTTCAATTAAGAAAAAGAAAAATCATTACAGCGTTTGTTGCAAATGTAAGTTTTACACATGTCAGAAAAACGGGCATCAGGAAAAATGTAAACGTTTAACCAAACAAAAAAAAGTTGCATTGTTTTAACGTTTCGGTGCTACCTGGGCTTGGAATCAGCTGACGGCCCGCAGGCAATGTACAGCTCAAAAATCGGCGGCTAACGAAACAAGGCCCCGCCGCCATATTTCGTGACCATGTTGCTTGGCCCTATATCATTCCTCGCAGCCTGGACTACATCAGTCAGGTGTGCGTCGGCGCCTGCCTCCTGCAAGCGCTGGCCGCCTTCAGCTACGCCGTGGGGACATGGGTGCACGACCCCGAGATTCCGCCCAACAAGCGAGGGTTTGTCTCCAACCAGGCCGGCATCACACTCGTCGTGTGAGCTGCTAGTTTTACCTTCTTCACTGAAAGTTGTGATGCGGTGACAAAAAAAAGGAGAAAAAGCATGAAAAAGCACCAGCACTGATTTTCCATGCCTGATTGTTTCATGCACTGAATTTTAGATTTTCGTTAGGTATTTTGTTTCCACTCATTTTACTGAGACAGCAGTTATGGACACGTTTTGCGTTTCTGTTGCGTCGTTGGCTTTGGCGGCTTACCGCACAGAGGAGAAACACTGAAGAAAAAAAAAGTTTTAGGGTCTCACGTAGTTAAAGCGAGTAGACGCAGAAGGCAAGGGTGCGAAAGCAACCCTTGCTTGAAAGGTGCGAAAGCATCTTGAGGGTGCCAAGCTCATTCTTCCATTTTCTACAGCTGGTGCGACGCTCCTCCGAATTTACCCGAGCTCCGTTCCATTGGATGCAGATGGCGCGACTCTCCTAGGGAACAAACCCGAGCTTATCCAAGTTATTGCGTAGCTTCATAGAAGATTTTTGTTTTGAACCTTGTGAAGTAGTGCTTCCGTACTAAAGTAGCACCCAAGAAGGTTATAAATAATAACCTCCTTGGTAGCACCGCTCGTCGCGCGACGGATTAGTGGCGTCCACTGTTGGCAGCGGCGTGAACTAGCGCTTGCGCCATTCGCGCTTCTAAGCAGAGAGGGCAGCACTGTGTAGTGAGGCGAACGGGCGCGTTTGCCACTAATAATAATAATAATAATTGGTTTTTGAGGAAAGAAAATGGCGCAATATCTCTCTCTCATATATCGTTGGACGCCTGAACCGCGCCGTAAGGGAAGGGATAAAGGAGGGAGTGAAAGAAGAAAGGAAGAAGAGGTGCCGTAGTGGAGGGCTCCGGAATAATTTCGACCACCTGGGGATCTTTAACGTGCACTGACATCGCACAGCACACGGGCGCCTTAGCGTTTTGCCTCCATAAAAACGCAGCCGCCGCGGTCGGGTTCGAACCCGGGAACTCCGGATCGTTTGCCACTGCAAAGACCTGTTTCAAGAGTCTCGCGTTATAGAGGCGTGGTAACCGTTGGCGAGTTTTAATGCAGAAGCAATGCTAGTCCCATTATGAGAAAGGGCGACGGCGTGTGTGTACGTACAAATAGTACAGAAAATCTGAGCCATGAAGAGCAAAAATGGTGATGCCATCAAGCGGCCGTATGGCGCATACATCAAATCGAGAACCGCCAACTCAGACGATTCTATACATGTCATTCGTCTATATACCAGGTGTGTCAGGGAAGGTGATCACTCGTGTTTAAAAATAGGTTTTTGAGGTAAGCAGAAACTTTTTCCGACATAGTAATGCCAGCATTGGCGGACGTCAAAAAAAGAGGCGAATCATTTTAACTAGTAAGGTGATTAACTAAATTATATAGTTAACTTTTTAACTATTACCGATAGGCCACAGGCTGCAACTAGAGATTTGTAGCCGGCGGTTAGTAATAGTCATATCAGTTTTTAGAATTTCGAAAACGCCATTAATCTCGCCGCTGTGGCACGAGAAAATTTCGCTACATAATGTTAAAATACATGCTCTTTGGAAAACTACGCAGGCAAAGCAACGCCTCCAGTTGTCGTAACCAGTCTAAACCAAATTTTTTCGTGCCACAGAGGCAAGGGTAATCGGGTTTTCGAAATGCTAAAAACTCATATGGCTATTACTAATGGCCGGCTATAAATATGTAATTGCAATCAGGTGCCTATTGGTAATAGCTAAAAAGTTCACTATTAGAAGTTAGTTAATCACTTAGCTAGTCAAGATAATTCACCTGTTTTATGACGTCCGCCAACACTCCTAATACTATGCCGCAGATTGCTTCTCGTTACATTAAAAACCTTATTTTTAAAAATTTGTGATCACCTTCCCTGAAACACCTGGTATACTCTCCACTGGCTGACACCCATGTGGCGCCAGTTTTCCCGACATTCGTACCAAAATTATGACGCAACCGTTTGTTGTACAGCTTTCCGTGTGAGCGTAATATTTATTGTAGCGTATGCTTACATGTGTTAGTCAAGTGAGAGTCTTGCTTGCGACAGGAATCCGAACCGACGGCATATGCACCTTCAATTGTGTGCTTTCACAGACTTGCGCATCAAAATCGTAATGCAACCTTTCGTCGTAAAGCGTTCAGGGTGGTGTCATACATGCGTGTTTGTGTGTAGGCGGTGTCATATATCGAAAAAATAACTCATTACCTGAAATAAAGTGAGTTTGCAGACCGAAACCAAACATATACGTCTTGAGTCGATTGCAGGCTTTCGCATTCCCAAACATAAGTAGTCTTAAGTGCGTCTGCCAATTTTTATTTTTCAATCTTGTGTTCACTCGGTTTCAAAGGTCAGTGTATTCTACTGTGCGCCTATGCTTTTCTTGCGCACAGGTGCACCCGTGTGGGCACCGAGTGTGGTGAACACCTCTTGTGCACCTACCTAGCAGTGAAATACATCATCTAATCATTACAGCTCCAAGCTCGCCAGGATAGTCGAGGTGCATCCATGTATATAGAGTATAAACAATAGCCTCGAAGAATGTTTCGGACTGGATAGCAGGTCCGTTTAGTGTAGCGCAACGAGATTGTCTTCACTGCACAAATTAATTTGCTACTACATTTATTGAGGTGGGATATATCCAGCTGTAACGCACATTAGCATGCAAGGATTTGCATGCTAAAACAACGATGGGAGCTACCTCTCAGGCAGAGAAAATTGACTGGTCCGGAGCATTAAGTTAGAATAGGCTAACACCATGGTCCAGAGTAATTAATAACGAGGGACTTGTATTCAGGTTCCCTCGTATTCTTTACGGTACAATCTGACCATACACGTGCTAATGTAATTCGTCTTGACCGAAGTGCGGCATACGCTGCCAGGACAGCTCAGCCTTGCTTGGGCTGAGGAGCGCAATGCCAAGTCCACTAAGCCACTGATCCCAAAATACGCCACAGTGAGGGCGATCATTTGAACTGGGTAATATGTTTAACATGAGAAGGCCGAACATGCTTTTTTATTGGAAGCTTATTGCAATTAAGGAAAAGTCTAGGTTACAATGGTTTTTATGCTTTATGGGGGTTTAACATCCCAAAGCTACTCAGGCTATGAGGGACGCCATAGTGGAGGGCTCCGGAAATTTCGACTACCTGGGGTTCTTGAACGTGCTGTGACATCGCACAGTACACGGGCCTCTAGAATTTCGCCCCTATCGAAATTCGGCCACCGCGGCAGGGATCGAACCCGCGTCTTTCGGGCCAGCAGCCGAGCGCCATTACCACTGAGCCACCGCGGCGACTTTAGGTTACAATGAATGACCTTAAGATGCGCCTAATGAGCATTAAAGTTAACACTTCTGACTTCGAGCTTGAAGCGACTAGGTAAAAAACACGTGCTGTACAATAAACGGCATCCGAAGCGATGACGTCAATATCATATCTTTTTTCCCGACGCTTGAGGGGATCTCGTGAGCCTATTAGCCTCCGTCTCAGTAGGAAGGCGTTTTGAGCACGAGACTAAGAATGCGTTCAACTCGGTCGTTTTTGCCTGCAGGTCCACCCTGTTCATGTGGGTCTTCACCACCTTCATGATTCCCGCGAGCATTGTCTACATGCTGAGCGGTGTCATTGCTGCCAACTACATATGCTATCCGTACCAGTATGGCGGCGACGGGGGCCTCAGTCTTCTCGACAACGTGAGTGGCGACATTTCGCGAACGACAGGTTTTTGACTAGTGAATTATTAAATAGTGAATACCTCTAGGCATGATCTGCATTCTCTTGCAAAGCGGTGGAGGAAGCTTGTCGCCAGTTGCAAACAAATAACGCAGCGATTTTCGAAATCCATCGACAATGTGAAGACCCTCCTGTCTTTGTGCTGACATGTATATAAACCCCTTGTGAATCGGCAATGCACTGGCAGTCGAAAAGAAAAAAATTACTGGGAAACCTAATTCCATTATGCGTTGGAAATGCGATAGCACTAGCGGCTGTTGATTTATCTACCGGATGTGACGTAACTTCCGTTCTGGTGACATCACTTTACTTCAGACAATGGGAATGCTCCGGTCTGGTGGCGTCACTGCCCTCCAAGAAATCAGCGACATAGTTTCATCCGTGAGACTTCTAATGCTATGGGGTACCTGCGCTGCCAAGGTGGCACTGCAATTGTTCCATTCGGTCACTCAAAACTGCTTTTGTCAGCCGCTTGGGCCGCTGCAAACGCGAGAACACATTCTGCGCGATTAGATACCCGCGTTTGGCTGACAGCAATCATTGCCTAGCTTATCTCGGCGTAGCCCAGATAGCTGACGCAGGGCACGTGTGCCTTCGACAGAGCGCGGAGGCTCCCGCCAATAAGCGCCTGAAGGTTGCGCGGAAAAGTACTAAGAGTACTACCCAAAACTGCTTCCTCTTCCCGCTAGGCAGTGTGTTATGGCGCTGCAATCGGCACCGCAAACTTCAGCGCAAGTTCCCCATTGTATCGATTATCCGACACGGAGCGCCCAAGCAACATCTGCCGTTTGCTCATTCACGTGTTTTGCTTCTTCAGATTGTTTCATTTGGTACCACACCCACAAGAAATGTGGAAGAGTGTAGGGCGGGCCTGATACCACTGACCTTGATGGCGTCAGGGTAAACGTGCCCAGCTCGGTTCCTGTTATATGAATGAAGCGCCGAAATGTTACCAGGGTGAACAGTTCTATCACGATCGACTATGTTTAAGGATTGATTTCTTTGCTTTTTGGGATTAGATACCAGCCAGAATAGACAAGACTAAAACACGCGATGATGAAGTTTCTATGTTATCCTCAGGTGCTGTAGAAGAGAGGTGGTACCACGTTCTTGCCGGAAAAGTAAATTTGGCAAAATCAATGAAACTTCGCTGATGTTAACTGCAAAAGGGACGACTGTGGGGCCAGTTGGCTCATGATTCAAGACTGAAAACGGCGCGAAAAACGGGACTAGATAGAGAGAGGCAACATACACAGCACCGAACTTACAACTGAGTGTATTTCATGCGAAAGCGCAATAAATACAGGAAGTACACATAAACTAAACTAAAAGAACACTCTGATATAAGATTGATACTATTGCAGGTCAATATCTAAAAAGGCTATCTCTTTTCTCGATAAGCGAAGAGACCACACGCTCAAGCAATTGTCACCTCTCGTGTGGATGACGAAAGCTTCGTACAGTTCTCGTTTTTGTGCTTGCGTACGTGCGTAGCACTTTGCTTTTGTTGAACTGGGGAGTGCATTTACATGCTGTCACATGCTTGGCGAGTGCAATAGTATCAGTCTTATATCATGGCGTTCTATTAGTTTATTTTATGTGTATTTCCTGTATTTATTGCGCTTTCGCATGAAATACACTCAGTTGTAAGTTCGGTGCTGCGTGTGTTGTTTCTGTCTATCTTGTACCGTTTTTCTCGCCGATTTCAGTGTTGAATTCGCTGATATCAAGCGGTTATGAAGCGGATTGCTTCGTGGAACTTGGCTAGAAAGGAATAGCTGGCTAGGTCGGGGGACTGATAGCCAACGCGAGTAATTACTGGAGCGTACGTAAGCCGCATGGCCGAACTAATCTGGATCCTTATGATGGACCCAAGGGTGCGGTAGAATTTGACATCCCGTCCGTAATGTAAGAAGTAAAGAAAGCATTACATGAAATTAAAGGACAAAAAGTGGCGGATGAGGATTAGATAACAGCACATTCTTTGAATGGCGGTGAGTTTATTCTGCCAGAAAGACTTGCCACCCTGCATACAAAATGCATCATCACCGAAAGCGTCCTGGAATCTTGGAAGAATATTACGATGATGAGAAAGGGGAATTTAATGACTTCAAAAATGACACACCGATAGGCTTAGTGTTTGTTGTTTACGGGTATGTACTAAGATTATCGCTAGTCGAATTAGATCAACCTTAGACTTCCGTTCCCGAAGTACCACCCTGGCTTTCGGCAACGCGACTCGACCATGAACCATATTCAGATCTTAAATGAGATGGTAGGAAAAAGGGCGGAATATACCCATTATATCTAAATAGCCTTCGTAGACGCCAGTCAAAACTTCAGCAGTCAGTGCGTAGAAGAGGCATACATCGCGGCGTTTGAAAATATATCGCGGTTGCGCAGAGGTGCATCTTCCTGAACTGCGAAAGTAATAAAATACCCATCAGGAAGGCTGGCAGACACGAAGACGCAACTTCTTCAATGCTGTTCGCTGCTGCTTATAGTACGTGCTAAGATACTTGATTGGGAAGAACTGGGAATAAAAGTCAGTGGAGAATACATTATTATTATTATAGGGTTGAATGACGTGAGGGGACAAATTGGAAAACATGATCGCGGGCCTGAACGGTCAAAGCTTTAGGGTGGTTCTAACATGCAGAAAACTAAAGTAATGTCCTATAGTCTCGGAAGAGAACACGTGTTTACGATAGGCAGCTTGGCGTTTGAAACGGCAAGGAAACACATCTACTTAGGGTAGGTGGTGACCGTACACCCGTACAAAGAGAGTTAAATAATTAAGAGAGAAAGAATCAGTGGACTACGTTTGACAGGCACTTTTAGGGGATGAATATCAGTTAACCAGTATACCTCAAGGGGAAAGTTGTAGCACGCGTATCTTATCGGCGCTCAGCTATGGCGAAGGTACATGGAGGCTAACGAAAAGGATCGGAATTAAACTCATGACAACGAAGGCAGCTTTGAAAGAAAAATAATATCGGCGGAACGTTAACAAACAGAAAGAGAGCAGTCTCCGGAGTCAGGTAAGAGGCGTAAGTTAATGACAACATTGTTGATATATAGAAGGGGGTATGAGCAGCTGATGTAATACGAAGAAGACAACCGATGGTCATCTAGGGTAGCGAAATAGATAGCGTAGATGGGGGAGGCCAGCCGTCAATTGTGCGGATGAGTTTATTAAGTTTGAGGGAATAACGTATCCGCAGCTGGCATACAAGGCAGGGTTAACCGGAGGGATATAGGAGAGGCCTTTGTTCTGCACTGGGCGTAGTTAGGACTCAGATGATGAAGAAGAATCATATGCCACTGAATAAATGATTCCAACAAGTCAAACGAAAAAGTGGAACTAAATGGCCCTTTTTAGCTGAAACTGAATGTCTCATTTTACATTGATTGCGGCTGCACGCTGTGTCACGCCTGCCAAGAGCGCACTGGGCTCCCGCTTCCACGAGCATATCTAGACTGCCATTAGTTTCATAACACAGAGAACGGCAAGTATGGTTCTACCCATAGGTGACGGAGGGACCACTGATGTATCGCTCACCATTCTCCGCCCTTCTCGTATACCGACGACAGTTTTAAATTTTTGTGCGAACTCACAGGTCACGGCGTCCTTGTATGTTCAGGGAGAACGGAACTACATCCGAAACACAAATTACGCCCTTTTCAACTCCACCTACAAAATGGGACGGGTGCTCAAGTAAGCAATATATTTCAGCCTTTATATTGAATCAATATCTGTATGAAACGCTATCCGATGTAAACAGCGCCAATGTGACTCGCGGCGTAGTATCGCGCGACGCAAAACTGCCGCTTTCACGTACTAGTAAAAATGCATAAACCAATAAACGTGTTCCTTGTAAGGATTCTATTCCCGATGCATTATTTCCATTGCCTACCATTGGTTTGGCGATATGTGACACCTTGAGTGCAGCTAAGCATGGGCTTTAATTTGCCTATCATGGTAAGGTATGGAAGAGAATCACTACAGAATGTGGCCTCTGGTATCTCTGGAAGTAGGCACTGTCGATGATTCAGCGTGTAACATGGTCACATGATGTGTAGAGGACACTGAATAGACGCTCATATATGTGCCCTGAGGGTGAGGGGAGGACTTGACGCAGCTGTCAAGTCGCTTGCCTTGTTTCTGGAGAAGGGCTCAATTGGTCCATTAGTTAGTCCTTGTTTTATACTGACACCTTAGTGGCAAAGAGCGCGTTGAAAATATTGTTCTTATTACACCCTCAGAGCCGTTGGCACTAGAGAGCGGTAAGATTAGAGTTCAGTATAAAATAAGTAATCGACAAGCAGTAATTGATAGCATAAGAAATAGTTGAGCTCCTGTTAATGCCAAGTTTAAAATATATTGTGGGCACGAATTATTGCGACCTGGACAAGGAAGTGATTCCACTCTTCGGAGGTTCGAGGTGAAAAGGTCCGTAACGAAGCGTCTGTTCCCCATAAGGGAATCCCAACTTTGAGACCATGATGTACGTAAGATAAAATATATCGGGGAGGCAACATGAGGTCCTCATACTATGAAACACGGTTAGAAACTACGTGATCCAAGGAAGAGTCACTTTACGATAATATGCAAGAGCAGCTTCAGGCTGTGTATCATGGGCGGTCCCACCAGCAGTTCTGTAGCAGTTACTAAGAACAAAACGGACAAAGCGGTTTTAGACCAGTTCTAATAAATATGTTGAATAATTTTACTGGGGCCATAAATTAATGCCTCGTATATTCGAGTATAAGAAGTTATTGCGCACTGATGATGCAGCGGCCCCAGTACCGTGTGCTGTCACTGCAGGTCCGTTGTCTCTTACAAAGCCGGCAGCTCCAGCAATATGGAGTTGCTGACGCGATTCATGGAATGCGCGCTCTTCGGAAGCAAATCACCATGACTTATGTAAAGCAGGTTTCGTACATACAGTGGCGGTATATTCGGAATTCTCCGAAAAGTGATTCCACAAAAATGAACGTGAAAAGCGACCGAAAATGTAGAGCCCTTAAATGTGAAGGACTTCGTTAGTATGGCACAGCACGATAGGCTCCAAGCCATTGCTGGCTCTGGTATCAAAGATCATGTTCCCTAATAAAAATAACCGAAAAGAAATAAGAGGGAGACAGCATAGCTGAAAAATACAGTCACAACTTAAATATCTCCCAACAGCACAGGTAATTGGCCTAATATTGGAAATTGCTGGCTTCACTCTGGTCTACTGTAGGACCAACCTTTGCCAATCTATCTCCAATGTTGGGCCGATTAGCTGTGTCGCCGAGGAGCTAGCTGTAGCGCTCTTTTTGACATTTCACTGACCTCGCCTCCTTCCCTCCCAGGAAATGCAACATCACCATGCCGCTTGTGAATCTGTCGACGCACCCTGACATTGTCATGTCTTCCATTGCCTTCACGGCCCATGTGAGTGTAATGGTGAAACTCCGAGGAGGATATCTCAATCCCATCATGCAGATGTTTGTACCGAGTAGAAGATTAGATTTCCTTTTTGTGTAGCCGCTGTTCTCCTAACCCACTGAACCCTGAATTTTTTCCAAGACCAGAAATTTTTCTTGCCTCCTATGTCATAACCCTTTAATAACCCTTTGTGCACGAGTCTGTACAGTCAGGCCGGAATGAAACGCGAATGCGGGATTAAGCCATAGCTTTCTATTTCGCATCCAGATGTTCCTTTACAACTGTTTCTTGAATGTGTACTTTGGTAGAAATTTTACCCAGAAGCAAGAATCAGGCTAGTTGTGCACTGCACCTGAAAATAGAGAAATCAAACATTGTGTTTTGCTCACGGGCACTGTTCGCGTTTTATTCTGACCTGACCGTAAATTGCCAATTCACAGCTTTTTCTCAGTGTGTGCTCTAACTATAGCACTAATTTTATAGTTTTTGGTGAGTTCAGGGTCCCTAACCTCGCACATTGCGCTTTTTTATTCCAACTAGTGAACGCATCAAATGTATTGCACAAAAGAGTGACCTTAGTGGCGAATGTTCCGCCATTTTCTTGCTGACAGATTCTGCCACCAGTAAAAATGTCTACTTTATTTCATAGGATTCGTGCGCATAGTGCACCTTTAATTAAAGTAATAAAGTTGCTTCGGTCTCTAAGGTGTTTAATTCCTGGTGTTTTAATATTGCAGTTTGCAACTATTTTGACAGGTGGCAAAAATCTTCAATGTGCCTTTAGAAATTGACCATCGGCGTTTTCATTCGATTGGTACGAGAGTGGGGAGAGGCCAGAGCGTTGTCAGTGCACGTTAAAGATCCCCAGGTGGTCGAAATTACTCTGGAGCCCTCCACTACGTCACCTCTTTCTTCCTTTCTTCTTTCACTCCCTCCTTTATCCTTCTCTTACGGCGTGGTTCAGGTGTCCAACGATATTTGAGACAGATAACTGCGCCATTTCCTTTGCCCCCCAAAACACCAATTATCATTACTTTCATTTGAAAAACGGTGGGCAGGTTGTGGCGTCATCTCAATCTGCCCACCGGATTGCGAGCTAACTGACCGCATTGTCAGGTGGCAGTTATACTAAAGACGGGTCGCGAGGGTTGCCCGCGAAGAGTTATACCTGGTTGTTCCATTAAATGGCCACGAGGCGCTATTTACCGTCACCAAGTCGTCAGCCCAAGCCACTGAGGATTACAACCGCACCCTTTCCATTCACCCCTTCGCATACATGGCGTTTAATTCCCATTAGAAGTTTTTCAACTGAAAGGTCTGGGTGGTAGCGACGGAGATGATGACTGCATCACGGTTGACGCTGCGCTGCATCATCAGTTACGGCAGAGACAGTGACGTCACCGTCGATCTTTGCCGATCAGATCGGTTGAAGATTGGTGGGGGGGGGGGGGGGGATAGTTTCAGCTTTGGAACCCGCACCGATATCATTTCCTTCCGCTTCACAGTGCATACTGAATCAGCGGGAGTAGCGCTTGTGCTCAACTTCCCGCGCTTCTTGAGTCTCACTTTCGGTTTGGTGGAAAGAGAACTGGTGTTTCTTGCGCTGCAGTACTTTAGGGAACGACATTTACTCGGTGTCAAAAACTTACATTTCGTAGTCTTCTCATTGCCTTCGAACTCAGCTTTGCCACTAACCGTCGTTCCGTCATTTTAAAAGTTAATCAGATAATTTGAGTCAATTATCTAACTAAACAGTTTGATATTTATTGAGCACACGGCTGCTGGGGTAGAAGGCATGTTTGAGCAATTATTTTCTTCTTACTCCCCCTTATTTTATGAAAAATTGGAAAGTGTTCGTATAAACAACCGGTATATCGGTTGAAGGGCTTATGAGATAACAGTAGCAAAGGCGCAGTGGGAAGAGTAATTGACGCGGTTTGTGTCAAGAGAAGCGTGTGAATGCCTTTATAGCAATACTCCACTTACGCAAAGGAGGAAGTAATATCACTGGTCAACAACATCGAAATCGCACTAGTTGTCTTCTTTTCTTCCCTTTCCATTAGGCTTACCCCATCTACTTCACCATGCTTGAGGAGAACAAGGCCCTGAAGGCTGATAGAGGCATCCCAGCCCCCAGCGGCTTGGTAGTGAAACTCAATGACGCGAAGAACGCTCTTGACCAACTGGGCACGGTGAAACGATCGGCCACTGTAAGTGAAGTCCGGGCTCTCCGCTGTTCGCTAGCCTAAAACTGCTTAAAGGACTACAGATGCGTAATTTTGGCTGCATGTTTACTTCTTTGAAGTGATGCGTTAGACATTTGAATACATTGTTAACCACGTGAAATTCGTCTAGGAAGATTAAAAAACTTATAACTGAATTTCTTCTTTCATGCTGTTTAGGTTTCATCGACCGAACGATGGGTTTACGTGTATTTTTGGTGTTTAGGTCACGTGAGGCACTAAAAGCCTGAAATATAGCCGCTGATGCATAGTTTTATTTCTCCATAACCCTTAAGCCCTCCTACTTGAAGATTTTGGAGTGACAAAAACGACGTACCATTAATTATGTAGCCGTTTTTTCATGGGTCACTGGACCTAACACTAACTACACCTCACAGCCATTGTTCGACTGATGAAATCGAAACAGCAGCAAGAAGAAATTTAATAATTATTTAGCGGCCGTATGCGAGTATCACGGGGTTTCTAGTATACTAATGTCTAGCACATCATCCAAAAAGAAAACATGCAAGCGCAAATTTAGTGTCTATACTAATTTGAGGAGCATAAAAATTGCTTAGCATAACTGAGTAACTGATGAAGTGATCACCTGTTGGTCATCCCGGGCAAGGTTAAGACCAGGACAGAAAAGGAATGAATGGAGAAGAAAAGGACAACCTATCATGCTATCTCAGTTGCTTACCGCTCACGCTAGTATTATGTTCCGAGACTCGCGTTAAATTAGACGGGGAAAACTAACAACGTTAGCATTTTGCGTAAATTCAGTTGTAGCTAATGTAAGCGCTGTTAGTTTTTTAAAATATGCCCCCTTTCCACCCATTTCTTCATGGCACTGCAAGGGTGTCCACTTACCGTGATGGCTCATAACGAGGCCTAGTTGGCGCTTCGTGAACTAGCGACGCGAGCCAAATTGAAGATACAAGAGGTGAAACAACACCACTAAACCATTTCGATTCATGGATGCAGCATGTTAAGTGGTGCTAGGTCGTGCTTGGCGATTCCTGTGAGATCCTTGTGCTACTGCTTCACCAGGTTGGGCATTGCCTAAGCGTCTGCTTATATTTTATGTCCTTCGCCGCAGTCGTCAAAAAGGGGGGGGGGGGGTTTAAAGGTACCCTAAAGTGATTTTGATGGGCATATTCTAGTGCAGCAGATCTGTAGAGGTGATTTTTGTGGGTATTCGAGTGAATTTTTAAAGCTCTGCGTGCACCATGTAATTACGAAATAATTTTTAAAAATCGCTGCTCGCATAGTAGCTCGCTACCGATTAGGGCGACACACCTCACCTCGCATTCCCTTCTCCTATGACGTCAGTGGCAGACGAGCAGTGGGGCAGAAGCTAAAACCGGTCGATTGGGATCCTTGTAAGGTCATTTTAACATCCTCAACAAAGTTTCTTTTTTTTGGACACACAGACCAGCGGTTCTATCAAGACCACCGAGGACGCCAAGGTAAGCCACGGTGCGAGGCGTATACATTGCATACATTGCAATGTATAGTACATTGAAATTTTGTCAATACATTGCAAATTTGTCAATAGCCAGAGCAGCTATTGTCGTAGAGTGAGTTGTACAAATGATGCACCTAATGCACTAAATTAAAAGGCAAAAAGAAGCGAGATTCTTAAACTGTATTTGTGTTTTTCGCTTTGTTCAGAGCTGCAGCTTAACGCACCAGAAGAAACCAGATCGAAATATATGAACGAGGGGCAAAGCCCAAGGCTCCCCCTTTCTGAATTACGTTTAATGCCTTTGTTATATGCGTTTTTTTCTTCAATTTATAGAAAGTGCTTTGAAACACCGAGAATGCAACGGGAAGCTAGGACTGAGGAGGAAGCCACAATGTTTTGTTGGACATAAATTTTTGCTGCGTTCATTCGTCAGCTTTTACCCGACATTCCTGTAGATTTCGGTTTGATCCGATAGTAAAAATGCAGTAACACTAGCTCGGCTGGAGCCACAAAGCTCTTAGTGTGCAAATGTTAATTCTTGGTTTCCAAGTGCGGCTGCGAATTGCAAAATATAAAAAAGACCCTGTAATAAAGATAATTCTCTGGGGCGTTTCATTTTTCTGGTTCTACATTTCCTAAACTTTGCGGAAAAACCCAACGCTTTTGTTGCGTTTACCAATGGACAGCAATGACAATTTTTTGTTAAGCATACACTATTAGGTTGTTTTTTCTAGAGTATTTTGCTGTTAAGCCACTCGGCTGCTGAGCCGAAATACGCGAGCTCGATCCCGGTCACGACGGTCGACTTTCAATGGAAGCGAAATGCTAGGGATCAGTGTGCTGTGCGATGTGAGTGCGTTAAAGAACCCCAGGTGGTCGAAATTTCCGGAGCAGTTCACTACGGCGTCCTTCATGGCCTGAGCCGCTTTGGGACGTTAACTCCAATAAACCAAGTTACCTTTTTTGCAGTACGCAAATACGCAATTTAAAAGACAAGCTGAATGATGTCTTTAGGATATTTTCACCTTACCACATCCGTGCTGATGCCTTAAGTGCAGAACTTATGCTGTATTTAACCCGCGGATGGACCTTTCAGCGTTGCATCTGGCATTTAGAAGGCCGGTCAGTGCTAAAGAAATAGCATTCGGGGCTATCGCACATGATCTACGCATTGCTCCGTCTATGACTGAGGAAGGGGGGGGGGGGCTGTTTTCCGAAGGCAATGTGTGGGGGCTTTGATGTGGCTTTGTTTCCAGAGGGGCACCATCGGTGTATAATATGTCCAGTAAGAACGAGTAACAGCAGCACTGGAAACTATGAATTCCCTCCGGTCCTGTCGGAGCTGTAGACCGGGCCCCATTTTCTTTGGCTACGCAGACTTTATGAATAAATTCAACATTCACTGGAACAGAGGTAGAGGTAGGACAGTGTTTCAAATTTTATTTTTGGTTTTGGTTAATGGGAAATTAGTAGTGCACTCATTTTTTTTTACATCAACAATGAGTGATTATAAAGTAGAAGAAAAACAACCAAATGCCGTAGGTGGGATGTAAACTCGGGACCTCTCTATGTCGCGTGCTGTGCTCTATGAAGTGAACTGTACGGCGGGCTTCTAATCTTGTACTTTTGAGTGTATTTACGTTGCATGTAAATTAACCTTGAGAATGCCAATCAGCGCCATCCCGGATATTAGCGGTAGATTTAGGAATGTCTGTTACACGATACCAAGAATACTAGAATTGATGCCCTCTTGGATCTATTAACACACAAGGATAGGGAACTGAAGGGCGCGCAGAGACAGCTGCTCACGCCGAGTAAAACATAGGATAATGTTATAATTTTTTTATGATCCTGAATAGCTAATATTTAATGTGTGTTGCTGCATTTAGTTGTATTTCATTGGTGCCTTTTCTGGTAATTTCAATTGGTACAAATCGTAAGCCTGACAAAAGCAATGCTCGAGAACGAATATGATTAAATGTCTTATTTTGTCGGTCGAGGCTATCCATTACAGCTGCGCGAGGGAAAGGGTTACGGCACGAGTGATATATGAGAGTTAGTCAGCTGCAATACGTGCGTGGTCCCAGAAGCGAGTAGTTGACAGAGACATAGAAACCGTAAGTGCCTCGCTTTTAGGGACCTTCCATAGAGCGAATTTTTCATTGGCGCAATTATCCTGAGTGCGTAAAAGCTCACCCTTGCTCAGATCGAACGACAACGCTACATTTTGGGCTACGGTTTTTAAGTGATCTCTGCGCCAGGAGACATTAGAAAATGCCTTAGCGTTAACTGCGTCCTAATTTCACTCGTGCGAAAGCCTTTATGCGCGTCTTGCGTCTTTTTTCGGTTGTTTGTAATTTTTTGACGCCAAGAGTCAGTATACCTGCTTGCATATTGGATACCCGTAATAATTAGTTGTGTGCTTCTACCGTCGTCCCGCTTTCCATTACAGTTTTAAACCATTGCGCACGAATTCACTCGTTTTGCAATGCTCGTCTCTGGTTCAAATATTCATTACGCTCCAGCACTATCTCACTGCCAACTTGCTCACTTGGGCTACTGCCTAATAACTAAGTTCACCGGTTACTGATCAGTTCATCTATCCATTGGTCCACCCATTAATTTCTCCGCCCGCAAACTAACAGCCCACCCATCCACCGACCACGCTTCTTCTGATTTTCTGATCTACTGTTCCATTATTTTCGCTTTTTCCCCACAACAGAAGGTGTCCGCAGCTTGGCGGGAAGGTTTTAAGGCACTAGCAAACGATGCAGAATACAAGGGAGCCATAGAACGGGCCATGAACAAGGTAAGTAAGATGTCCGAGCACTCTAAGCACCCCAACTTTGCAGATAATATGAAACAGCCTTCCTTCTTTGCATTGGAGCAGAACCTGCTAGCATTCGCGAGTAAAAGCTTTTTTAAGCTCCTGCAGTAGTACTGCAGTTCATTGGTACATTTATTTTTCAGGAATATCTGGGGTCCTTGCATCAACACAGCGAAAAGCATGTGAGCAAACTAGGGAACTTGACGCAGCAGGTAAGTCCCTACTACTATTATCAAACCAAGGCACAAAACGTGACATATTACTCAAGACGCGTGCTTAACCTACTTCACAGAGTTTAAACAGAAGGCGGCTATGGATCAGGTTCCTTTGATTAGCACTGCTAAGGCACTGGTTAACTGGTGCTGTATCTGCGCATTCCTGCACGCTACTTGGACACAGAAAAGTCGGAGAGTATCAATGTGTTTGATGCGACAGAGTATGCGTTAGCATTAGTGTTTACCCTTGAAGCTAGCGGGTGGCGTTATCCAGTTCATCAATCACCATGTGACACTCCGAACTCCCTCTCTGCACGCCCCATCCAGTGCAGCATTCGCAGCGCGCGCCGCTGTGTCCTCTCACCACTCCCCGTCCCTCGACTCTGATTGGCCAGAGGGGTTTCATCTCTCTACTCGTCGGCTCCTACCGACTCGCCCTGTTTCCACTTTCTCACTGCCCTCCCTAGCCCTTCTCCCTCTTCCTTTCCCCTGAGGTTGCACACATTGCCGCCCAAAGCCGGACATTTTTTTGTGCTAAAGAAGGTTCTTACGCTAAAGCAATAAAAACGGTCTCGAACACACGAGTAATTCTTGATTCAAGTTTTCGACATTTTGATCGTTGGCGGTCGCTTTCTGCAGGAGGTACTACATGTATAGCGACAGATAAGTGGGCCTCAATTGACAGAAACATATATTCTGCTTCCGCCCAGGTATTCGGCACCGTTGGCGATTGCAAGCCCCTCCACGATTTCTACGAGAAGTGCCTCGATGCCTTCTGCAATGGTACCTTGCTCAGCATGGTGAGCAGCTTGCTGCTTTACTCCTGGTATTTATTAGGGGCTGTTAGCACACAGGACTTAGTCACGTTGGTATGTGGCAGCGGAAACGTGTATCTGGGCGCAGTTATGCTTGGATTTCCTGGTTCAAGCATTATGTTGAGCGTTACTACGCAAGACCGCCACAGTAAACTCGATGTCATGTGTGTATTTAGCGGGAGCATGGATTAGCGAGGTGAACATTCGGCCCGTAGAAGTGGGAACACTGGCCTAAGGATGCTTATTGTGCGATTGATTCTTTCGTGCATTGCTTGGCTGTTTGATCATGCCATTCTATCAAACAGTTTATGTGCAAGAAGGCAAAAATACAGGCAGGAGCGTTGGAGTAGTATTAAGCGTACGTGCTTTGAGGAGCTCTCTATAAAGCTCGCATACTCGTTCTTAAGTAGGGATAGGTCACGAGTGACGACCATCTATCGTACAAGAATAAATCTATGCCAGCCATGATTAAGTTAGATTTTACCATAAGGTACGGTGCAATAAAATTGGCGGTGGTTTAGCTCTGGTTAAACCTGGAGTGACGCGATAGCTACAGCTGGCCGAGTGGAACTTGGCCACATGACCAACCACGGGACGAACCACGTGATCAGCCCACGGCGCCGCGCCGCCGGAAGCTTGCTCCGCATCACGTGACCAATCACGTGACAGCGTCTCGGCGCAGCCACAGGTGACAGCGCAGCCACAAGGTGGCAGCGCCGCCACAGGGTTGCAGCGCCGCCACCGCCACGCCGAAGGCTCGAATGCTACCGTAATGTAACTATCGCTACAATGTATAGGTGGGCAGACAACACGCAAAACACATTGTACGCCAGCGGCTAGATAAAGTAGCAGTGTTCACCTCCAAACCGGACCTGTGATCGCAGTGTGTTCTATCGGCTAAGCGGTGAAACATCGCAGGCTGAGAGACAAACATACACCAGCTATCTCGTTTCCACAAAACCCGCATGCTAATGCGCGGCTAGTTTTTTGTCGCTTGGCCAGCTGCCAACGTTTCATGCCATCCACGCCTGACAGATCTGATCGCAGCACTTTTTTCTTAACCTGGCTTTTAGACCGGGCGCGCAGGGACGGGCGCATGAGGCGGCGACGAACGAGCGGCACAAAGTATGGGATGAACGAAACGACCAGAGAACATCAAGCGAGGGTTACCCGTTTAACCGGCTCAAATAACGTACTAGAATTGGCCTCTCATGCGGGGAGCCATCTCGTGGCGCATAGAGCAACTAGACCATGATCTGCCAACGTCGCGGTTCACTGCGTCGTCACCTATATATCTTATACCGAGCAACGCAAAGCGCACTGTTTACAGGAACTTAGCCACGACCATTCGGAAGGCGAAGCTGGCTCACACAGAGCTCCCCCTTCAGCGCCAGCTGATCGGCCTGGCATGGAGGGCCGTATTTGCCGATGGTTTCCCGGAGCTGCCTGGGGTGAACGCCCCGCGTAATTAATTTATGTTAATGAAGTTTATTCTCTCTCTGTCTTATGCTGTGCCTTAAGACGAGCAGCTTTTCGCTCGCTAAAGCAAGAACAGAATAGTAGAAAAGGGTCTGTATTGTCTTATTTGCCCGTAGCGATCTTTTAAAAGAATACAGTTAACACCATTTTTAGTTCTTAAGAGATGTTTTTCTATGTGGAGGAATAAAACATTCAGTGCCAGGCACCCCATGACGAATTTCTGTAAAATGAAAGGTTTGATAGTTTTCTTACAAGTTAAATTACACTTCCCGCGAATTCAACGAAAGAGCGGGTATTAGTTCGTGGAGGTGGGCGAAGAGTAGAAATGAACACATTCCCATCCATCAAAAATGCTAACACTTGGAAGCGAATGTGCTGTTTACATAGACGATGCAGACTTCGCAATTACCTTATTAAAATTTCTATAGGGCGTGGCAGCTTGTATATGCAGAGAAACGCATAAAAATGCTCTTATGAGCTCTGCCTGTTAAGGCAGTAGTATAGCGGACAAGGAAATATATGGTTTTTCTTTCTTTATGCCTTAATTTTGTCTTTCTATCTGAAGGAAAGTGCCATGTATTTTGTGGCGCCGCATTTTTCGCATGTTCACGTGGCTTGCTTGCCACAATGAAGAATGACAGGAGAACTTATGCATTGTACGTTGATCTGTGCACTTTAGTTGGGCAGATCGCCTGAGACTTGAACCTCCCACGCTTGTCGAACTCGCGGACTTGCTCAAATTGCGTGCAAGAAAAATATGGTGTAGTTTATCCACATGCGTTGTCTACAGTTTTAAGGGCACGAAGATGCAGCAGACTGTTGTCACGAGCCTGTAAAATCGATTTCACAAAAGATTGCGCTTCGCCACCGGTGCGGCGATGCATTCTGGGAGTTGTGTTGCTCCGGTCGGCGCTTGCGCCGGTGCGAGATTGGTGCACACGACGGAAGCACGCCTGTTTGAGTCACGCCTCACGGTGTTTTCGCTGCCTGTAGACTGGCTTTGGCGGGCAGACGGCTTACCCTGATCGGCGTCATAGGCTTTTAGAACTGCACAAAGTGGAGCGCCCCGGATTTCGCGTTTTATCGGAAAGAAACCCGCCGCGGTGGCTCAGTGGTTACGCGCGTTCGGCTACTGATCCGGAGTTCCCGGGTTCGAACCCGACCGCGGCGGCTGCGTTTTTATGGAGGCAAAACACTACGGCGCCCGTGGCTGTGCGACTG
Organism: Amblyomma americanum; assembly: GCA_030143305.2. NCBI lineage: Eukaryota > Metazoa > Arthropoda > Arachnida > Ixodida > Ixodidae > Amblyomma > Amblyomma americanum. Next base: position 95,367 of record JARKHS020033941.1, read on the forward strand.
CAGTGCACGTTAAAGATCCCCAGGTGGTCGAAATTATTCCGGAGCCCTCCACTACGGCACCTCTTTCTTCCTTTCGTTTTTCACTCCCTCCTCTATCCCTTCCCTTACGGCGCGGTTCAGGTGTCCAACGATAGATGAGACAGATATTGCGCCAGTTCCTTTCCCCCAAAACTAATTATTATTGTTAATATTATCGAAAAAAAGGTTATCAAAAGAGCCCACACAAGTTTGTCAGACCGCCAGCTGAGAAATATGTTCAGTGCATTTACTCGCCCATTTACTGATGTGCCTATAGATCGGTGCGCATTAAAAACAGTAAATTTTTATGGTCTAGACCATAACGGCTTTTATTGTCCCGGCATTTAAGTATGTTACAGGGGCTTAATTTAAAGGGGACGCAGTCAGTTTATCCTTATAACGGTTTCGTCAAGGCATTTCTATGCCGATTTCTGCATGATACAAGGTTCTAGGTGAACAACTGCGCGTATAGTTTGTCATATTCTGGATTACAAAACGCGTGAGTGTTGGATGTATGTACGTGTTCACTGCTCATAACTCGTCTTGCTACAGTAACATTACCACTTTTTTTAATTGAGTGAGAAAGCGCGCGGCGATAAAGGCGCGGAAACGTGGAAATATTTCCAAATAATTTGTCGCACTAATGTTTTTGACTATTCGTGATATTCACGTTTTAGCAACTTCCATTCACGTCAGGCTATCACCTACGTCCTACCCAGTATTTTCCACAACAACAATAGAGGGCGAACATTTCAGTTTGGTAACGCGATAACATTAGAAGCCTCATCAGGCAAAAATGCGTCGTCGCTCGTGAAATTCGTCCATTGGCTGAAGCGTAGTGACGTCACCAGGCGGGAGCATTCTCATTCGCTTGAGAGAATTGACGTCAACAGACTACAAGGGATGTCACTTCCGCTAAAGGCATCAACTAGCTGCTAATTCTATCGCTTTAGCAGTAATGAAATTAGGTTTCGCTGTGAACGTTTATTACACCTATGTTTAGCCCTCTGTCCATTGTTCGGGCTAGGGCTGAGAAAAAATGGAGTAGGATGAAAGCGCCCGGCTGCTGCAATCATGTTATCCTTGAAACAAAAGAAAACTCTGCATCTTAAGCTCGTAGAAAAGTTAAGTAAACGTCACGAAATTAATAACCATTCCACCCAAGCACTGCGCACTTAGGATCCCTCGATGGTTTCTTCCTTTCACAGTTCACGCTGAGACGTGCGTTTATAACAGACTGAAAGCATGATAGCTCGCTCGTACACTGAGCTTTCTTCATCATAAGCAGGCGAAACACTAAGTGGATATATTTAAATGTTTTCTCCTGTGAGAAAAAACAAAAATTGTAGCTCGTAACTTTTTTTAATGAAAACCGAACGATGAAGAAATTTAAACGGCAAGCATGCATGATCTAGGTGAATGCCTGAATTGACACTGAAAATTAACGCGGCAAATCAAGCGGCATGAAATGACATTCATTTTATGATAATACAAAACGCTGCATCGCTATGTGCAGCAATGTTCGGCTGGCGAAGTCCGCGAAGGTGACGGTTATGCTCAGACTGCGTCAAAACAGAGATAATAAGCGGATAGAAAGCGCGGTGCTTTCAGTATTCGCCAGAATTCTATGACAATCCTAGACTCCTTCATCACTCTTTCTCTCCATGTTAATTATGTTTAAAAATGTCTCTTCCAGAACGGCGTCTGGTTCGCCCTCTGGCTTGTGTGCGGGATGTTCACCTCCCAAATAGCCGTCGGTCTGAAGCTGTCCAAGTACCTCATGAGGATGGACGACTACCTGTACGAAGGAGTCGAGGTTGAGGAGTCCGTGTGAGTAGATGGGGCAAGCATTCTGTACCCGAGAAAGCTGTAGTACGTTTTTGCCCCAGCAAGTGTCGGTGCGATCGTTTGCGATTAATTTCGGATATTTCGTTTCGATCCGCCTCTCTCCTTCACATCAGTATTCGCTGTTTAAGTTACGTTAGCTATGTATAATTGCGTCAAGTTAAAAGGGACACAATCGTCGCGCAGGTGTTATGTTTTGTTGTGCGTGTTCTATGGCCCTTTACGAAAAACATATTTTTTTTCGCTTCCTTGCGACGTTTATATTTGCAGTGCCAAGTGCTAATTTTGTTCCATGAAAGCAGATAACAAATTTTGTTGTAGTTTATGTTAAATAAGGGCCTTTTCTTCTAATTCACCTAGTACGATTGCGCGAACGATGCAAGAGAGGACTCGTATCAACAGACACGCGTATAATAAACCAACTTAGAACGGGTCTTAAGGAATGCGGACGCTACTAGGATATTAAGTTAATCGTGAAATGAGCAGCCGGGTATGTCACGTGCGAAATGTCTTCTTAGAACAGACGTGCTCGCAATCGCCGTTTCTCAGAAGCCTTCTGAGGTTTCAATTCATCTCGATTCACCTTTATTTGCATGAAAATCCGTGAAAATTGATTTCGTGAATTCGTGATTGCGTGAAAATTATTCGCGCTAAGATTTGCGTGAAAATTCGCCTGCCGCACAGAAAACTGCTTCGAAAGAAATGATCGCGGGCTCGGTAGGTGCGATCTGCTTCCGCAAGCCACCAACCCGCCGCGGTGGCTCAGTGGTTAGGGCGCTCGACTACTGATCCGGAGTTCCCGGGTTCGAACCCGACCGCGGCGGCTGCGTTTTTATGGAGGAAAAACGCTGAGGCGCCCATGTGCTGTGCGATCTCAGTGCACGTTAAAGATCCCCAGGTGGTCGAAATTATTCCGGAGCCCTCCACTACGGCACCTCTTAATTCCTTTCTTCTTTCACTCCCTCCTTTATCACTTCCCTTACGGCGCGGTTAAGGTGTCCAAAGATATATGAGACAGATACTGTGCCATTTCCTTTCCCCCCAAAACCAATTATTATTATTATTAAGCCACCATAAGCGCTTGCGGAGTGGCAGTTGTGTGCATGCAGCTGACGCTTGCATCGGGTAGCCGTCACTGACTGTACATACGCACCACAAGCTGTCGGCTTTTTTAAAGCTTTGGAGGTCGGGATAGGGCAGAAAAGGGGAGCTGCTAATGTGTAGAACGGCCGCGTGAAAAAAAGATTTTTCTTTTTTTTTACAGGGACAGCCCTGAAGACGACAAGTCTTCAGGATTCAGCGTGAGTTACGCACCGAGGTCAAGTATTTTGTCGAGTGTTTGACATGTTGACAATGTAGAAACACCGGATAAAATTACACCACAAGAGCTGAACGGCAGGGTTGAATTTAGTAGAGGGCCGACTGAGATGAGGCTGAGCGATATATTCGGAAATGTTTATCTGGTCTAAAAACTGATGCACAGAACTCGGACGTATGCAAGCTTTCCTTGAATGAACAGTGAAATGCACTTTGAAGTGGCTTTTACGCCTGACTATGCACATTTCACACATGTCCAACATTCTGGGACAAAAATTTTGAATATTAGAAATTTGCAAGGTACTGATATGAAAATATTGAAGATAATGGTCCATTCTTCTTATATGTAGCAAAATGTTTCTTCTGTAGTGTTTCCATCGCCCGCATCGAACAGTTAAGTCTCCCATAGGAAAGCAAAGGGGAATGCTTTTTGACTATAGCAAAAGCGTTATTAGTAAAACAATGCGAGTCTGCCGATGGGAGATCTGCGGATATATTGATTGGTGTAGTTAAACCCAATTATATAAAAAATTCCATTCATACTCGTTAACGTTAACAATGCTTTCGTCCAGAATAGTTGGGTATGAACACGTATTCTTGTGCACAATACATCTAAGTATCGGGTTCTACTGCTTTGTGTGCACATACCTTGCCCCATGTTACTCTCTGCAGCGAGTTAACGTGTACTCTCACCTCTACACCGTCAGGCGCTAGCTAAGCTTGGGCATCGCGACCCCTCACAAAAATTTCTTTTGACAGTCCATAGACTGTCATAGCTTCAGTCTATAAAGTCTATAGACTTTCTATACGCAAATTCTATAGGCTAGTCTATTTACAATCATAGATTTATTGCCATACACTTCAAGTAGAATTTTGTCTATAGGTGTCTATTCCTATCTCTACTAAGTCTTGAAAACACAGATCTATAGACAGTCTATGGAGGATCGATAGATTTATGGCCTTACACTTCGCGAGTCTGCGCTTGTTAAAGTTAATCTTTCGTCCTTGTCTGTGTGTGTGCAGTATCCTTTATTGAAATGTCTGACCGACTCGCCCAATAAGCTCCTCAAACTTCCTGTTGATTGCTGGTCTATCAGGCAGCCTAGTGAGGGCAAACAGTCTACTGCGTCGACAGCTAGACGGATCAGGTCTATAGACAGTTCCACTAGGTCGTGACGCTAGCCAAGTGCTCTGATCGTTTGTCTATAGGCAGTCTATAGACCTTTTCTACTAAACCATGAGTAGAGCATTGAAAAAAGCCACACACTGTGTTCACAAATGACATGACGATCAATCTACCCTCAAATTTAGTTTATTCCAAGCTATCCCGGCTGGAAATATGCAATAGATGCACCACATAAGAATGCACCACATTATACAAACAACTGTTGAAAGTAGTGGTCCGACTAGTTTCCTCAGAGGCATTCTTGCGGCCTGTTGTCTGCAGTAAATAAGCCAGTCATGTTGACGTGTAGGTACAAAGGAAAAAAATATAAGGGGAACTGAAAAAAAATTCCACTCTATCTCTACACGCGTGCTTTACAAAGTAAGTCGAATCTTGGCTACCACGCTCTAGAAAGGTAATCGATCTTTTGGTTTGGTTATATGGGGTTCAAAGACCAAAGGTGGCTCAAGCTATAGAAGGACACTGTATTGAAGGGCTGCGGGCAATTTCGACCACCTGCGGTTCTTTACCGGGCACCGCCGAGGCCGGAATGGAACCTGCGTCTTCAGGTCACCAGGCGAACACAATAACCACTGAGCCATCGCAGCCGGCTTCGTCATTTCAGTAAATACGCATGACAAATTGTAAGTGGTTTTCATAAACCATTGTAACAAAGATCCATGATTCCTGGAGCACTCTCACTCTACACTGAATACCTACTGCCAATACTGATTGCTTATGGCATTCCTTTTAAATTAATTGGAAGAGAAGACTTCGAAGAATTGTGCCACATATCAGCATTGACTCATTACGAGCTGTTGAGAATGGCACCCCGACAAAATTTATGTACAATGCTCCTTACACAGGCATCCCAACAGGAGAATATTGCTGGATTTATTCTTATACCCGCTATTAAACAAGCGCTTCAAAATACTCTGCCTGAAGCAGGATACGTACGCCGATACTCAACGGGCACAAGCCATGCGAAACCTACCAGGCAGACTGCGAACCAGTTCGCCACAGTTTTGCGCCCCCATAACTTAAGCGCAAAAACGAAACAGCATAGTTCATACACCAGCAGCGCGCATTATCCACAGAAAACTCAAACAGAACATAATGGCTGCAGCTGTGCCGTTTCAAAAGCAGACGCGACATTGAGAGAACATACGCATTAATGTCACGATGAAATGGCGTCTCAAATTCACTCAGTTTTTTCTTCAAGTGCAGCCCGAACAGACTTGTAGAGAGGTGGTTCTTGCATGCAGTACCCTAACCTAACGCTGCTAGAAAAATCAACAAAAGCAACAAACGCGCTCAAAGTAGGAACTGTTTCAATGAAACAACGTCTTCATCAACATGCGCAGCCATAATAACACAGCGCGAGCTGAAGTGCATTCGTTTGCGGAAATAAGCGCCGAGTTACATTCGCGTTTTCATAATGTACCAGTCTGAGATCAGAAACGCATACTCTGCCTCTCGCAGAAATTCTGCTTGAGAAATTTGTGCACGCGTGAGTGGGGTTGATGACCGAGCCTCTTGCAATGAAATGTAAGCTATCTCTTGACGAGACGACCACTACTCAGCTTTGAAAATGAAGTGCCCGCAGGCCAGCGGCGGCGGCCAACGGCTCGGATAACAGGGATGGACGAATCCATACGTGTGCAACGAAAGGGGAGACGGGATGCAGCTCGTAGGTTCTTCTCGGTGTTTGTACACGCTGGTCACTAGCGCGGGCAACTTTTATTCAACCATCACATTATCAGCATTCCTCCAGCGCCGCTTGACCAACTTTTACAGACGTCCCGCGCGTCAGTATCTAGCGTTACAAAACATCTTTGGCAAAACGTAGCAGTCCACTATACGCGCATCGAGCGATCGTCTACACCTAACAAGCAATGCACACCTCTCAATGAACAGCATTCCACTGTCCGGACAGGCGATAACACAAAGATTAAAAATAAATGTGTTCCACCTTAGGACATGAGTGTGCGTTTCCGAAAGTGCCAGTAAATCGAGCTCACAGGGCGCTGACTAACGCATTGTTCCATTTCGGCCGTTATTCACGGGCTGAGCGATATTTTGGCAGCGCATCTAGCTTGAAACACGAAAAAAACAGTAAACAGCTCGCGAGGAGCGGCATACCATCACGGGTTTCACACCGACTGCTTTTGCGCGCGTACGGGAAAGACAGCGGCACAGTCATAGGCGGCATTAGTCGGGAACCCGGTGCCTTCCGCCGCTAACAACGCCGCTTACAAACGAAGGTATAAGTTGCCGCTGCGCACATAATCTGTTCTGCACACACTGCTCTGCTTAGAGTGGTTTAGGAGACCAAGTGAATAAAACATGATCGTGTAGGCTTACCGTCAGTGGGCGATTTAGCTGGATTTCGTTCGAAACGTAATCCACGGGAGAACACGCCGTTGACACTGACACATCTTCGCACACAGTTGCTTGCAGCCGAGATGATTTTCCGCCGTTTCGCGGTAAAATGAGTAAAACGTGAAAGAGGAACCCATTTCACGATCGTATCTCTACCGCTCGCACTCTTGCCGTGTGTAGCTTGATCTGCTATCCAAGACGATAGAGGGCAATAAGGGTTTATAAGCTTAAATTCTCCACTCGCGCTTTAAAAAAATAAAGGTGGTTTAGCTTTGAATAAACCGAGGGAGAAGCGGTAGCTTAGGATGGTTTAGCCTGGCAAGGTCTCGTTATGCTATGCTTTGGTCGTCTCTTTGGTCTTTGCCGGGCTAAACCATCGCGAAGCTACTGCTTCGGCCTCGGGCGAACCAAAGCTAAACCACCGTTAACTTTCTTTTATTGAAACGTCGAACTAGTTACGTACTCGGTTTAGGAGGCCGTGACGTCGCGGCCTAGCACGTGAACAGCGCATGCCGACTTCGTTCCTAGGCGCACCGACGCTCCTCCCGTTATGTACTCGGTTTAGGAGCGCCCTCTTTCGAGGGCGTGGGTTCGAACCCCCACTTCTGACAGCATGCATCGTTGGGTTCCGTAGGCGAGGCGTGACCAGAACCATTTGCGTGGGGAACTGAAGAACGCCAGTTTATGGGGAACCTGCGCTGCCATGGTGGCACTGCAATTGTTCCATTCGGTGACTCAAAACTGCTTTTGTCAGCCGCTTGGGCCACTGCAAACGCGAGAACATATTCTGCGCGATTAAATACCCGCGTTTGGCTGACAGCATTCATTGCCTAGCTTCTCTCCGCGTAGCCCAGATAGCTGACGCACGGCACGTGCGCCTTCGACAGAGCGCGGAGGCTCACGCCAATAAGCGCCTGAAGGTGGCGCGGAAAAGTACTAAGAGTACTACCCAAAACTGCTTGCTCTTCTCGCTAGGCAGTGTGTTATGGCGCTGCAATCGGCACCGCAAACTTGAGCGCAAGTTCCCCATTGCACAGCCGTCTACTTGTATACTGGAGTGGGAGAGGGAGTGTTCCCTCAACACCAAACTTCGTTTGCGATACAGATATCGGCCGCGTCACCCGCGTCGCTGACGAGAGGGCCGCGCCGCACTGGATACGATACAATCGTTTTGGAGCTGACTCGTCTCCTTCAGGGATGACAGGGGGTTGTTTGGTTTGCAATTTAAGTTGAAAGACATGGTGGTGAGTATAGGGGAAGGCTGGGAATGGTGTGTGGGAGAGGTAGGAAAGGACGCTGACTTGTTCTACAGCTGTGACTCACCGGCACCGTGAGTCACAGATTATGTTTCTATGCTATGTTAGTCTGCAGTGTGAATTTGGCGCATTAGTCATAAGCTTATATTAATTTCATCAGTTAGCGCAGCACAAATGTTTGCCGCATTATACTTCCTGTGTTTCCTTGCGGCGTAGCGAATGTAACGTTCACGTTTTCAGTGTTGGATAAGAAATTTAAGTTAATCTATAAAAGACAGAACTGCGCGAATAAGACGGGACAAGAGACAGAAATGAAAACGACACCATAGCCGCATACTTCCATCTGTTGAGTGAAAGCACATGCTACATAATCACGGAACCGAAACTTGCAGCCACTTTATTATTCGCTCAGGCAATGATATATGGTTGCACACAACGATCACAGCCTTTCTTTCTCGAGCAAGAAAAAAAGAACAGAATAACCAAAACCCGCTAGAACGTTCTACTCAAGGTAATCTCTCTTCGCAGTTATTGTGGCACCACATATTCGTAGCGGAAGGTAAGAACGATGTGAGCTTCCAAGAAAAGTCAGGAAACATCTCTTGTCTTTCGCAGTGCTCAGACGAAAAACTGAAGGTAATAAGGATGTGAGCTTATAAGAAAAATTCAAGAAACATCTGTTGTCCTCGGCAGTGCTCAGACGAAAGACTCGGAAAGTCCCTTTGCGCGAAATGTTCAACCGTTTCGCTCTCCTAAAAACATTCATACCAGTCATTACTTAACGTGCCCATCGTGTTTATTTATTTATCTATGATATTTCTTAACTATTGCTCATTCAGTGTCGTAGCAGCACCCAGTGGCCAATACAAGTGGAGGTAAGTGCGCACTGAACGTTTATCCAAAAAATAGTACACTAGCTACGTGCTTTACATGGCTGCAAATGCTTATATTGACTTGTAAGATTTGCTGTGGTAGCATTTATCAGCAGTTCCTGTACCAAAGGTCATGCCTGGCCTAACTGCAAAAAGCATAAACAATAACGCAACAACACCATGTCACCGCGAAGTTCACAGTATGGCGAAACAGTAGATAATAGGTTTAGCTATTACGTTGCCTCGCATAGTCAGGCCCACTGGTATATAATCACCGCATTGACTGATGCACTGAAATACAGGAATGTGTCACCTCTCTAGAGGAAGATGATACAACCACTGCTGCGCATTTGCAGCTCACAAATCTTTCAGTAGCGCCTTGTTACAAGAGAGAGCAAATATTTAGGAAGTTTTGAGCACTGAATCGTATATTCTTCTATTCTTCGATCATAATTCTGAACACTCATTACGCTTCAAAAAACACGAATATATTCTTTAGTTTTCTATAGGTCTTTGAGTATTTAGTTTGAGGAAATGCCGCAGTTTTGTTCGGCGACTATTTTAAAAGCAGCACCACTACGTCTGGTCACAGAGGAGGGCTCTGCACTGCACCACAACCCATTCGTGTGGCAGCATAAATAATATTCATCAATGAACTACAACATTGGCGGTGCGACAATTAGTTCCCTGTGCTGATGGCAGGATGGTGTTGCGTCCCCTAGCGGAGGTCATCAGTGCTGCGCCTGTTGAGTGTTGTATCCACAAATGCACTTGTTATAGCGCCATATGCTGCTGCACTGTACTAGCGCTTCGCTGTTATCGCTCGCTGCAGCAAGCAGCCAATATTATTGGACTTATTCGAGCAGTATTCCATGTTATTTTTACCTACAAAGTTCGTGTTCGATTCGGTTTTGAAAAACAAAAACTAGAAGGCGCACGCCTCTACTTAGAGCAAACTCAAGACATTTTACTTTCATGCAGAAAATTCGTAAAGCACGTTGTCATACATGAAATGTTTGCTTTAAAATGACAGTATCACTATAAGAAAAAAGTGTCCTCCCTGTAACCTCAGAGCGAGCAAGTGATGGATGGAGGCGTCTATAACATAGTTTTTTTGGGCACTCATGCTAATTTACTGCACAAATATTATGGGATGGATGACATGATATAAAGAAATAATGAATAGCAACGTTTTCTCTACTGCAAAACATAGGTCTCCCCGATGATACTGGCTAGAGGATGCATTCGTATTATGAAATCGCTTACTTTAGTTCTTATTCTGCCAGCGCCGATAAGTGTGTCATAATACTGCGGAAAACAGTGAATTACATGCGCTGTAGAAAAATAGGGTACCTTGCATGAAATGTAGGGCACACGTGTCTCTCACTGTCCGACATTGTTATCCCATTTCAGGCGGCCTCGATATGATCCGTGAGTACCGTCATTTCGGACATTCTTTTTCAGTTAATTTCCTCCTCCTTCCTTTTGTGACAATAAACTGGTAAAAAGCTGAGCCTGGCGGTCTGAGTTTTGCACAGATGTTAAGACTGTGATTTGGCAGAGTGCCCGTAGATTGATGGGAACTTGGGTCCTATTTTTGGCGCTTAAAATATAAAAATTGAGGCAGCCAGAAATGGCAAGGCATAAAAATTTTCACAGCACGCTGCACCCTAGCGATAACTACACAGATTCCAAAACATAATGGTTGCTATTTTTTTGTGAATGCACGACCAGCTTTAATTTTACCGGCCAACACTGCAGCCATGCCGTCAGATCTATGTGGCCCACAGCCTACACCGCATGCGCAATTTGTGCAGCGCGGGGGTGAGCACCTGTGACGTAACTGCCTACGTGCATGTCCCACTAGTGATTCATGTAAGCACAGAAATGCTCAAGACAGAAAGAAGTGTAGATGGTTTAAAGAAACTCTGCGTATGTTCGGCGTCGTGGTAAAGCGAATTTTAACTACAGCTGGAGTGGTTAGGATTAGTGGTGCCCTTCGGAGCGTTTAGTAACCCTGGATGTGGGTGTGGAGGTGGAGCATGGGGCTAGGGGTGTTGGCTAGGCCTGCGTCACGTGTGGTCGCCCATTCATACATCTAAGCGTGAGGTGGGGCAGGCGGAACGGGGGAGGGTTTTAGAGAGGGGGTGCGGCGTTGAGAGTGTTAAAGTAACTGGATGCCGATAAGCAGTAATGGGGTGGGGCGTTGCGAAATGGTGGTTTAAAGGTGAGGGGGGGGGGGGGGAAGTGGCGGCATGCATGGACTGCACCGCTGCAGACGAACGCACCACGCTTTGGTCGTATGCTTCCTTTGCAGTTGTTGGTGTAGCAAAAAAGGAAGCACTCTAAAGAACGATATTTCGGCGGAAACCAATGGGAGCAAACTGACATCTGCAAGACACTTAGAGTACAGGACTGCTAACTGGTGCCTTGTCAACGTTGCAAAGTGTACAGCATAAGAGAGCAACTGAAAACGTGTGCTATAGGGCAAAAATGAGGAGATGAGTTCAGAGATTAGCCTGGATAGGAGTGGCGCAGCACAAGCCCCAGGGTAAGGGTAATCGGGGATCAATGGTAAAGTGTTTTGATGAGTTGCGTTGAGCTGCCTGATCAAGATGATGGAAGCATTCGTAAGATGGTCTAGCCATGCCTTGCTTATGAGTAAAAAATGAGCGGTAGTGTAACCGCAAGAGAAATCCCCAATGTGTCACATACAGGAGCTCAATAAAATGGGTCAAACATACACTAGGATACAATTGAAAGTGCAGTGCCATGCTTGATATTACGTACACCATCTGTTCGCGTTGATTTGTATTAAAGAGCTCCCTCACACGTTTTCGACAGTCATTGCACTTCTGCTAAGCCCTATGGACGGGCTTTGATCGCCACCTGAAGTGGAGACGTCACGGCGCTTGTGTCGAGTGAGGCAAATGGAGGCTAACTTGCTATTCGGAAAATTTAACATCATTAACACAACTATGACAATGGCCATGCCTAATCCAGGAGGAGCTCTCATGCAAAACACTAGCCAACTCACTAAGGAATCATACAAAATTATGTGCAAGTTTCCGATCTCTGATAGCTAAAAAATAAAAAAGCAAGCAATAATAATAAAGAACATTGTTTTTTACCTTTGGCGTAGCTTTGCTAAACTGAGATTTTCTCCTTGGTCGACCCTCCTGGACCAATAGCGTCCCCTTATAAAAAAAATCTGCAGTGGAAGCACCCGGCTTAATGAGAAAGGTTTCTAATGAGAAAAGGTTGCTGCAACAGCAGTTTTTAGTGCCATTAATAACATATGTGCTTTAACTCACTGTGCGGTATAGCATGACCTGACGGTCTCTGATACCCACAGTCTCACCGGAATAGTCAAATGCACATCTGAATCTCGGAATGAGAAATGCCCTGACTCAAGCTGTTATCACTTTGTACTACATGTTGTTGCCTTTTGCGCCATTTCAGAGAGGGGAAATTCCAGTAAGTCCTTGTCTGTTCATATTAGAGTTTGACGCCAGCTCAGTAGTTACCTCAGTATGGTGCTATGACGGCAAAACTGAGTGGTGTCTAGAATATAGCAGCCACTTACACGTTGCATAAACCAACAGGCTTTTCTGACTTTTTGTCGTTTTCAGGAAATTTGAAAACAACCCCTACCACATGCCGTAAGTCAATTTATTTCGTGTATGCGATAAAATTCTATGAAATTAAGGACTTCAAATCTTAGTACGTACGAATGTAGGGATGACATACAAATTTTAATTATTCGTTAATGAAGGAATTTAAATTTATTGCTCGTCTTAAATTCAAAATAACTAGTTTATATAATGCTTGCCACTGTGGCTGAGTGGCTGTAGCTTTAAGTTATCAAACATGAAGTCGCTGATATTATTCTGCGCTGGGGCAGCCACATTCAGTAGACGAAACGCGAAATGCAAAACCACCAGCATATCTATTATCGCCGTTGTTGAATAGACAGAAATTGTCGAAATTATTTCAGAAACCTTTACTGCTTCGTCATTTATTAACTGGGTGTAAGCTTGGAATGTAAAAATAAAACGAACTACATGTTACTGCTTCACTTTAGGTAATTTCCCAATTGCTAGCAAGTGCTTCCCCTGAATTGATGCTATTCGGCCTAAAGGAACATTAGAATGTCTAAACAATTGAGAGTCCCTTGCACTCCTTACGCGTATTGCAAAGCAGTCCATCACCGTAAGAGCACTGCATGTCATAAAACAGGCAAGCAATGCAATTAGGAACCAGTGCTGAAACCTTGGCCTGTTGAGGCCTGCTCTGTTGAACGGCCACTTGCGGGCCTCTTCAACATATGCGTGTGCTCTATGCCAAAAAAAAAAAAAATTGCGTTCTCATTCTGATACTAAAGATCCGCCCTTTTCTCGCGACAGAGAACTCGAAGCCTCCGCCATGTAAGTACAGCTCGTGAAGTGTTTCTACATCCATCGATACTATAGACACATATTTTTTGCCGCCTATGGCATTAAAAGAATGCGACTAACGAGTACCAGGCAATGGGTTTACTCGCAACTTCTGAAAAAGCAGCTTCACAAGCGGAGAAGGTTCTCGACTGCTTTATGTTGCGTGCTGACGGACCAAAACAACGAGAGCGAGACATAAACTTAAAACTCATTGATGTCTAATTAAGGTTTCGCTGTAACATTGATTATAATAATATAATACCTGCATACAATATCGAATACCGATTTATTTCCGCATTATAATGACAACGAGTCTACGGTCACGGAAAACAAAAGTTTTCCACATTATAATGTTGCCCAAAGCTTAACTTATGTTTGAGGCTGGTGTCCCGTGCTTACGCAGCCACTAGCCTTTTTTCACATTGTGTGTGCGATCGCTATATCCCCCCCCCCCCTCCCCGCCTTTGTGATAGTAAAACAGCTTTTGCCTCATTAGAAAGATAACGTTTTTTTTTACATCTCACTGTTATGCGTTGTGAATAACAGTAATTGTTGACATGAGTAGAGCTAGCAAAAAATGTACCACACAAAACAATATTTTTGTTAGACTTGTATACTTGGATGCAGTGTTTAAGAAAAACTACTTCACCAAAAAGAAGGCTGCTTTTGTAGCTTCTAAATAAAATGTTGATCTAGGCACGTTAATAGCGGTTTTTGGCTCCAGAAAATAGTTATTTGCAGCCGGCGGAATAAAAAGATCAAGAATTACAAAAATAGTAAAATGGCACACATTTGGGTCGCGCATGTTTAGTTAAATATGCAGAACTTCCTGCAGCCGCACTTTTGAGCCGCACTTCGATGTTCACAATTAACTAAAATCGCGAAAACGCGATCCAGGCTGATCACTAAGTAGAAGATAAACATCGATTTATAGACGCAACTAAAAGTGCCCATAATTATTCCGAAAACGCGAACAAGTTCGCCGATTCCGCAGTAATGTAATTCCATTGCTCGTAAATAAATAAAATTAAGGCCACATTCTTCCTCTTATCAAGAACACAACAGCGCTGCATTGCGCCCAACCTTTTCGTTGCGCCAATATTGGCCCTTCACTGTGGAACTTTCTGAAGGGCGACTTTCTTCCGGTGCTCATGCAAAGAGTGAGGCTGACGCCGGGCTCGTGCACAATGCGCTAATATTAATTAATTGACTTGTGAGTTAAACACAGCGATGTTACACTAGAGGAAAATTGGCCACTAATCTATCCTTCAGCGTTCAGTTGAGAAAGATTAATTCACAAATGTCAGTAGGCGATAAATGCTTGCGCTGCAATGAAGAAACTGTGCAGCACGAAGCCCACCTTGCAAGAACCTCCGTTCCTTTTTATTAAGGCGAAAGCCTTTCTTGGCTCATGAGTGTGTGCAAGACCTGTCCGCAGGAAACGTGTACAACATGTGTCCGCTCCACCTGTCAATCAAGCGAATAGAGAAAAATCAAAAGAAAAGGAAATACAGAATAAAAAGAGAATAGAAATGAAAAGTAAAAGATAATAATTAAAATGCATAAAATGAAAATAAAACAAAAATCGAAATAAAAAATGCGAACATAATATAAAAAATTAGAAATTGACGGACAAAGAGAGGACCGGGAAATGATTTCGCATTTCCGCTTGTAAGCAGCCTTAAGTGCAAATGAATTTGATTTCAATGCGAAAGCATTACATGGCCCAGCGGCAACGAAACTCAGCGTCGTTAACCTCTAAAGTAATCACAAAAAATCCTACGTGACGTCACCGTGGTATCAAAGAAAAATAAATATTTCTTCCGAAAGTGCGCAGAATATTAACGCCCGGGACTTTCAGATTATGAGGCCACCACAGGACCAATAGATCACAAAACCGCAATGCTTGTTGGCGAGGAAAGGTGAACCTATTATATGCATTGCCTTACAGCTGTATGCCAACGAGTAGGTCTGTCATTTGGAAAATAAAAATAAAATGAATTAAAAATGCAAAGAAAATCAAAATAATAAAATCTGTGTCCCACTTAATGCGCGTAAGTAGTCCTAAGTGCTCTTCCTGCTCTTCCTAAGTTTTCTTTTTTTTTTCACTTGTGACCCACTTTCGCGTTTAGCATAACTATCTAAAGCGCCTTTGTCACTCGGCAACACCAAAGTTATTGCGAAATTCTGCTACGCGTGCCCTTCCGTACATGATATTCAGCCCCCTGCCATGTGCGCTTTGCCGTACTTGACATCCGCACCCAAAAATTGACCTTCTCGCATTGCAATTGCACAATGCCTGTATTGTTTCGTAATCGGCTTTTTGTTTCACATGAACATTCCTTCCGGCAGGATCAACAGTGCCGACGACAGCGACCTAGACACGAGGCGCTGGAAAAAAGACAAAAAGAGGGAATTCGTCATCGATTCAATGTGAGTGCTGTGAGGCCAGTTTGCGTGAAGTTAAGCTTTCCGTGCTGACCGGGCAATTAAAAATAAGACAAGCATTCTGACTAAGGCCGGGCTACTTCAAAGCGTAACACATGTGACACTTAAAAAAAATACGCTTTCAGGACAAGTGTCTACACCCAACTGTTTATTTCAAACAACGCGTGCAACGATATACGTTATGGAAATGTTTCGCGAGAATAAACAAACAAAACATCACACACATGTTGTCAGCAAACGTGTTGTCAACGTTTAAAGCACACTGACGTGGCACTGACACATTCACCAGCACTCTCTCGGACAAAGAGGGCTTCAAGGAACACGCCCCTGCCACAACATCGCAACTTCTACCCAAGATGTTTGTATCCGTGAATATTGGTTCACAGCCCCTACATTTCTTGTAGTGCTTCGGCAGGTGTAAATTTTATTCCTTTCTTTATCGATAGCTCAAGCTCGCGCTCTCTATCGTTAACACATACACCAGTTTGTACGAAATAGACTTTTCCGTCCGAAGGAGGCAATTCGTGCACAAAGCCGACAGGCGTAGTTCATATCCGGCTTGACATGTCGCTTCCCAACACAACTTTCTCCTTTTCATTTGTCACATGTGTTGGCCTATGGAACAGTCCGCCATTAACCGTGAGGTTGTCTCGCAGTGCATCGAGCGAAAAAAACAACATCGAAATGCGTTATAAAGAGGCGTTCCTTCTCTCCGTTCGCATTAAAGAGCGGGCGGTCATATGCCCGATTTGATGCAATGAAAATGGTTTTGTGAAAACTCATTCGCAGCATCCATGTGATAGAACAGGTGGAAAAAAATTGCTGCGAGCACAAAAAAAAAACGCTATTCAAACCTGTCGCCATTTATGAGTATAGGCCTCTTCTGTTTTCCGCGAAAATCACGCTGTTGCCTCGATTCGTGCACAGCGAAAAATGTTTTAAAGGTCCGGCTACAGACGCGACGCCTACCGGAAATTGCGCCTTCTAGGAACGCACTTTGCCCGTGCGACGATGACTGTGCAAGCAAATCGGCGGGTATCGCGTGATTACTTTAGTTGCGCAGTTTTCACTAAACTAATCATTTTGAACCTCTTGAAGCGCTTATTATTTGTGATGCTGCTTAACTTCCAAAAAGAAGCGTTGCAGAAGCCAGAGGTCAAAAGACGGTTATCGACCAGATGTCTTACCATGTGTTAAGCGCTACCCACGCTAATGACGTACCGCCCCCCCGCCCCTCCCTAAAGGCTGTAGTGTGTCTTAAATAGCCTCTGCGTCATTGAAGGAATGCTTTCACAGTGTATACAGACAGGCAGGTCTTTCACGGACATGTAGGTACTTGGCTGGAGGTAGTATAGTGCATCACAACATACTTGTAAAAAGGTAATAAACAAAGTAATGCGTGATATGCCGAGAAGACTATTGTATCTTTCACTTCCCTAACTTTTATAAATATAAACATAAGAAAGAAAGAATTTTCAGGGCAACAATGCGCGCTATCAGTAGGTTGCCCTTTACTGCGGTAAAAGTACCCGGGAAAACCTGAATTATCGAAATGTTTCCTGAATAACCCGAGAAGTACCTGAATTGAGGCCCGAAAAACATCGCCGCATTTTTGACTTCCAGAATTCTGGGGAAAACAAAAGAGTCCGATTAGAACATATGCTTGACCATCGCGGTCTGATGGAATGAAGACCTATTTGGCTGCTCTGTCAGATGATCGAATTATTCATCAGGAGGAGGATTCATGCAAAAAACAACTTTAGTGCTTAGCTCAGTGTTGGGTTAACGTGTCTGTCTCTTGATACGATCTTGCGAGTGGTAGATCAATCAATGGTAGACTTATTTACGCGTTCTTTCATTTTTGCTTTCTTTTTCTTCATGTTGCCTTTGCAGTGCCGACGAAGTAAAGCGAGCAAAGGAACTTCGTGCCCAGGCGCCGCCGCCTCAGCAGCACCACTCCTCAGGAAACAAGTAGCTGAAGGCAGGAGCCCCCCCTCCCTTCCCTCATTTCCTCAGATTCCTCCTCTTTGCGTTATTTATTGACTCTCTCCACCGTATGCATTTCTAGCGTATCGCCACGCCACCACCCTTTCACTCCTATGCCTGATCGCGCACTCGCTCTTCATTTAGAGAGATTATAGTTTTTCTGTAGTAGTTTTCATTGCAGCCTTTGGAAGCCATGCAACAGCACGTGCCGATTATTCTCTTCTACCGTAATACAGACGGGTGCGGTCTGTACTGTGCTCTACCGCCTCCGCCTTTGCGGTGCGAACTGATGTGTCCAGTCGTACAACCGCTGTAGACCCGCGATTTCCTCCCGTCGTAGATGCATTGCCTTTGTTTTGCATCCTACGGACAATACGGACTTCGCAGTGTCAAAATCGCTTCACCCTTGTGTGACGAGCTTCTTTCCTAGGGTGCGTAATTCTGGCACGCCCAATCTGATGGGAGCGCGAACCTTGAGGGCGCTCGTGTTCCTTTATTTCGGACAACAAATTAAACTCTGCCACTCCTGCAGCAAAACTTTCGCGACCGAATGGGATGGCACGAGAGCTGAGCGCTCGCTGGCGCTTTTCGATCAATTATTCTTTTTTGGCTCAAATCGGGGATGGCGTCGATTCAGAAAAGGAAGGATCAGACACATGGAGTCGCCGAGCCGGACGCTCACCAACGTCACCTTACACGCTCTCTGCAGTTAAAGATCTCATGCCTCTGTACTCGCTCTTTTAAAAGAAGTCCTTCTCTTCCCAACTCTACTCTTCCATGTACACTGACTGGAGTGCTCTGTGGTTTCTGGAGCTGAAGAGGAAAGACTGGGCTGTGTTAATTCGACGCAGGAAAGCCTAAATGAGTTGATGGAGTCGCTTCGTGAAGTACGAGGCGGGAAAAATGGAAGGATTGAGTAGGATCGGAATCGTTATCACTACAGACCAGGTCTTTGAAATCCGCTGCGTAAGGTTCGTGCCCGACGGCAGCCTCTTTCCTTAATTTAGGCCTTCCAGTACTATTCCTCTACAGTCCAAAGAGTGTTTCAGTGTCCCTCGCAGACGCGCAAGCCGATTGCGCAACCCGGGGCTGAACAGTTGGTTTGAACAGCCAACCAACCTGAACCAATCTGAATAGCAAAGCGATTAAAATAAGTCCATTTCATCGCCCTATACCTTAACGGTTACGCTATGTCGTAGCACGCATCAACGTCTGGACTCTACACTTGTAAGTCAACCCATGACCGGCTGCCAACATGGACATATGAGCATCTGTGGACGCCTTCAGTCATTGTCTTGAGTTGAGTGCTGTGTGTGTTTTATTGCATGTGTTTCGTTTAACAGTGAAGCACGTATCAACCACATTTGTTGTCATAGGGCAAAGAGCCTGCGGGAGTGCGCACCGGTGGCTCTTTGAAACCTGTACAGTGCAACTGGCCGACCATCTGAGTGTAAAAACGTTTCCATACATCAAAACTCCTTGTCCTACTATATAAAGGTTACATATGGGACACTTGTGTTCGGCATGGTAGACCAAGCACGGCGCCCGTACAAAAGCGTTCTATGAGACGCCAGTGCTTATTTCAAAAGAACTGTTCGAACGAGTTCAGCAGGTGTCGGAAGAGTTTACATGGGAAACTAATTTTGTTGTATGAATATCATAATCTGAAAAGCGCTGCGGTGGGAAATATTATCCGGACGAAAAAAAAATAGCATACTGTTTAGCATTGCTAAGCGCAGAATATCGTGCAATAGCACTCGATGTTCACTGTTGTTCACGCCGTGTAGAACGGCGAAGTTCTCCTTTAGACGATCCTCAAGTCCGCGCTTCACACTGCATACGTATACGGCATGCGTCACAGCCAGCGTACGGTTCGAGCACCGCCGGGACTGAAGGCTGCTGTACGATCGTTTTTTTTTCCGCATGCGCACGCGTCCTTGCGACCATGCGCACGGCCGCGTGAGGGCGCGTTGCGGATGAGGTGCTGTACGATCGTTTGCTGCATGCGACCGAGCGGACGACTCTGGCGTTCTGATTGGCGCGCTCGTCAGTGCCGTCCGTGCGGCAGCACAGGCATGGGCCGTAGCAAAACACGAAGATATCTTGATGTACGAAGTACACACACATTGATATTGTGGCTCACCCGAGACATGTTTAGCTGTGATTTTTCGTTGCAGGTAAAACTGCGATCGACTGTGATAGCCATGGATCTCGGCGCGGCCGATTCTGACGTCCGCGAACGAAGTCGCAACAAACTTTGCAACACCGCAGGCGAGGTTCTGAAACAGCGTCGCGGGAAACGGTGAAAGTTTGCTCTATTTCTGCTTCAGAAAGTGAAAAAAGGCATCACGCAGCGATCGTGACACAACTCGTTCGACCGCTAGCCGGCCAGACACCGCTGAAGGCCACCCATACATGCAACCGTTCTGACTACGGCCTAATATTTTTGCCTCCTAATATTTGAAGAGTGCCCCCATTGAAAGTTACGCTATACCCTAACGTGCAATAACGATTTCAGAACGACGACGCGATTCGTATCGCGAATTCTCGGAGCCAAGGACACGGGACTAGAACAACATATAGGTTAGCAGTAGATATTCGGTCGTTTGTAATTATAATAGGGAAATTCTCATGGCTGAGATCAGGCGCAGGTTAAATCATCAGTTATTCAAACTAGAACGCTGCAGTCTTTTTACATGTATTATGATTACCTTTATTTTGTAGCTTTTTCATTAATCTATGCACACTATACCGAGGCACCACGACTTGTGCTCGCGATCACTGCAACCGCTGCAACGAATGCGACTCGCTGCAGAGCTCGAAGTTCATATCGTAACGTCGCACTCACTGCCGTTCTCGAACCCAGTACACACGCGTGCACCCGAACCAGGATCTGTAGTACAGCTCTAAGTTCCTTTCAGCATTGAAAAAACAAGGCGTGCGTAGTTAGCCTTTCAAATGTAATTATACTCGCAGGCGTTATCACTGCCTGACGCAAAACCACTCGTTTTGACTGCAATCACTTTCATTACACTGACACTTGTCACTAAGCTGTGAAGCTTTCTGTATGCGCAGGAAATTCACTCTGGTGAGTTGCTTCTCGCTGCTGTTTGTGAAGATCCTCGCACGAATAAAGAACACTTGCAACTATCACAAATGGCTTCAAATAAACACTTCGCGACACCGGCCCTGTTGCGTCATGCGTAGACAGCGTAGTTTTGAAGGCCGCTCGGGCAACTCAGTGTATACGGCGACAAAACAACTTGGGGGACACTGCCGCTTGCCGCTGTTGCACACGGTGAAGCTCGAAGTCGATGTCAACACTCGTAATAGGCACATGCGGCCAATATTTCTCAGCACAGCTACCACCTACTAGGACTGGTTTCTGAATCCGCCTCACGGGCGGCCATCTTGCTGAGGAGGCGCGGCCTAGCACCTCTGCGCTGGCACGCCACGGGACAGCAGCCAATAGCGTGATGCGGCCATCCGCTCGTGCGTCCAAAATTTGAAGTTGACCAACTTCGCGAGCACAGGCGGATGCGTTCATGTGCCCCATTATTCGGCCCTTGCGCATGGTCGCAACGACGTGTGCGCACGGGAAAAAAAACGATGGTACAGCAGCCTTAAGGCGTCAGAGCAGGCGTGCGTCTTGTGAAGGCAGCTTGTGACGTCACCTGTGGGGCCAGCGCTGTCTGATAGGCTGCGCTGCCTGTGACCTCACGTATTGCGCGCGCCTCCCATTGGCTCCTCCGTGCCGTATAGGTGTGCTCCTGTTCCCTTCTCGATTAGGGTGCCTTGATGCCAGCGCCAGGCACCCTAATGGAGACGGCTGCGCTGGCATCGAGGCACCCTGCTTCTCCATGGGAGCTCGGAAGGGCTCAAGAGGCTTCAGGGACGCCGTAAGCCATAAATCTGTAAAGTGGGGCTAGTAGTGCTGCTTCACAAAACAATATCACGGTTAAGGTTGTTGAATATCTACTACAGTAAAATTGGAATTAGACAAACATCTACTCCAAGACCTCCTGGCCACCCTCTGGACAAAAATCTGCCACAACCCGGTGGTTGTGGGGCACTGTCCCCGGAATGCGCAGTGGCGAAAACGTGACCCATTAATAGCCGAGTTTCAGCCATGGCAATAAATTTCGCGACGCTGCTCTCCATGCTCTCTCCGAGATATTTTTCTTTCTCGCATAGTCGACTAGTCTCCGCAAGGCAAATTCCACTCCTCCCGTCCGATTTCAGCAGGAGGCGGGGATTGCACAGATGCCTCAATCAGGGTTGTAATCCAGCTGCGGCGGCCGCGCTTTGATGAAGGCTGAACGCAAAAGGCACCCGCGTACTGTGAGATGTAAGTGCGCGTTAAATACCCCATGCGCTCGACATTATTCTGGAGGTCTCGCAACTGCACTTCTTTCAATCTTCTATCGTTCCTTGCCTTCTTATTCTATTCCCTTCGCAATACAGTTGAGGCGTCCAGCACGAAGTGAGACAGTTACTGCACTGTTTCCTTTCTTCAAAACTTTTTTCAGTGGTTATTAGTCCGGTTGCTCAACCCGAGGACGCAAGACAGAATTCGCGTTTAGACGGAGGTAAAAGGAAAAAAAGACGCAAGTGCGCTGTGCGAAGAAGTCAGGTGCTCGTAATTATTAATAGTTAGGAGGATATGAAAGAAGCGGACACTGTCATTTCTTGGCGGACACCTCAACCGGGCCGCGAGGGAAAGAGTGAAAGGAGGAGTCAAAGAAGAAACAAATCGGTGCCATATTGGAGGGCTACGGAATAATTTCTACCACATGGGGACCTGTAGCGTGCATTTACATTACACACAGCACACAGCCGCCGTTTGCGTTTCGTCTCCATCGAAACGTGGTCGCCGTGATCGGGTTCAAGCCCGGGTACTCCGTCTCGGTGTCAAACTTCTGGTAGCTCTCGACCGCAGCGTCCCTCTTCTATTCTTTAACTTCCTCCGTATCTTGACCCGCGTCCTTCAGCTACTGAGCCAGAGTACCCCCGTTCATACCCGACCGTGGCCGCTGAGTTTCGACGGAGGTAAAAGAAAAAAAAATAACCCGCTTGCGTCGCAATGTGATGGTACCTTGAGGAAGTGAGGGGCTGGAAATTATTAGGCAGCTTTTAACCACAGCGCCCTCCTACTCTTTGACTCCCTCCGTATATTGACCTGTGTCCTTCAGCTACATGCTGAGACGAAGGACCCAGTTCAAAGCCTGCCGCGGCCGTCGCGTTTCGACGGAGGCAAAAAGAAATTTTTTTTACCTCCGTCTTTTACCCAATTTTACTCCAAATGTCGTGACACTAGCGCACCCGTCGTGGCATATGAGAGAAACTCCGCGCACCTGTATCGACGGTAGCTCGGGAGTGCTCTGTGCCAGTGACTCGTAAACAGAAAAGGCCTCTGCATTCATCCCGTGATGTCATGCACCTTGCCCGATTGATGATATCATAGCATGGAGCCGTTTCTTCTTGAGCTCTGTATTCCAAATTTATGCTGTGGTATCGTCAACCTGAGAAGAGGCATGACGTCAAAGAAGGAGTGCCGAGGCTTTTCTTTCTGGCAGGCATGGCTTGGCACGGATTGATTCTCCAGTTGGGATAACGTCATCAAGAGTAATGCCACCCATTCCCAGAAACCAATTTCCGGCCAACCTCCCATCTGTTTTTGTCTGAGGATATCCCCCTGCTCCCCAACACTCGTGGTTATTATAGTACTCGAATAAAAAACCCATGCCCTTGCGGTTATGCTTGTTTCAAAGGGCATCAGTTGTCTAGTTCAAAATAATGCCGTTTCAATAGGTCCCACGTATTTACACTCTGACCTAAGACTTCACGGCCCCGCATAGTGAAGGTCGCATTTCACACTCCTGGCGAGTGCTAGCTGAAATCGCAGGCACAACGCTGAGCCAAGAGGAAGGCTGGTTGTTCTTGGCTGATTGTTCTACACCACAAACAACTAGAACAATATATATCGCAATAGCCTTATGTGGTGGCTGTCTTCCTGCCCATAGTAGCAGCGGGCGTCACTGAATCCTTGCTATATTTAGCTCGACGACGCTCTAGCTTGACGAGCAATCCTCGCTCCGGGCTGATGATGACGCTGGGCACGGTCAGCTTCAGTGGCTCCTTGGTGCCTTCACAGCGCAGCAAGCGGTACTCCCTCAGGATCTTGCAGGCGGCCATCTTGATTTCGAGCAGCGCGAACCGCCTTCCGATGCATTCCCGGGGACCCAGGCCGAATGGCAGGAAGGCGGCCGGCTGCTGCGGCAGACCTCCGCTTCCACCTGGATCGAAGCGTTCCGGGCGAAACTCGAACGGCTCCTCCCACAGGGCAGGGTCGTGATGTAGGTGCCATGTGGGGATTATGATGTTCACTCCCGCAGGGAAGAACTGGCCCTGCGAACGGAAACGCAGAGGAGGTTAGGGCCGCAGCCGTCACTTCTAAGACAAGTCACAAGGAACATGCTTTTACTGCCTCTATGCGTTGCTTCAAAGCGATATACTTATTCCGTACTGTGCTAGAGGATTTTGCATGTACAGGGCCCTCCTCGATGTTACCGCAATTCTTCCTTTCTTCTTTCACTCCCTCCTTTATCCCTTCCCTTACGGCGCGGTTCAGGTGTCCGCAGATATATGAGACAGATACTGCGCCATTTCCGTTTCCCCCAAAACCAATTATATTATTATAAGCTCAAGAGAGCTTCCCCTCTATGAGGAACGCACGCTTAGCAGACGTCGTGTTACAATACCAGACGATGGAAGAGCGCCACAGATGTGAACAATGTGTAAGGCATGCGCACCCGTGTCTGCGGTAACGTGGACCACCCCTGCACGCCACATTTGTTACGTACACCAAAATCCTCCTGTATGCCTTGCGTGCGCGCCAACATCAATTCAGACGCTCGCGTGAAATGCCGAACCCATCCCGTAACGGAGTTTAGGGCAGACCATGACGGTGGTGTCCTTCTGGCAGCGCCTCTTGACGAACATCACCACAGGCGGGTAGATGCGCAGCGCCTCGTGGACGACCATGTCGAGCCGCTTGAGCGACTGCACGCCCTCATAGCTGAGCTCGTCGTCACCGAAGGTGGCTTCCATCTCGGCGCACAACTGTTCCTGCTCCTCGGGGTGCAAAGCCAGCAGGTGGGCCAGGAACCCCAGCGAAGTGGCCGTCGTCTCGTAGCCTCCCACCAAGAAGATGAACGCGTTGGACACCACGTGCCGGTCCTCGATGAGCGGCTCGTCTCGCCTGCACGGCCACTTTTTCGTCACTCAAAGAGCATATCTCCATCGTCCCGTCCCGTCTCGGTGCGCGTTGCTCGTTAATCAGTCTTTGACAGACGCTAGCTCATAAGACATCGTTCAAGTGACGCGCCGTGCACTACCAGCTGTTTTAGTTCTCGATACATGAACGCCTATCTGTTGGCATCCGGCTCTTGCTGAACGAAACGAAAATCACGTGATATAAAATAGAAAACAGAAAAGGAAAACGAATCAAAAAGATAAGAGCAATTTAGGACCTTTTCCTTGCAGGTTTTTTGGATCCTGCAGTTGTTTTTTTGTTGCTCGTATATGCTTTCTTTCCTAGCCTGCATTTTTATTTCTTTTATATTGTTTTCCTGCGAAAACAGTACCAATATCACAACGCGAACATGCAGGTGTCTTTATGTAGTTTCAAAGAATGAAGCCACTACCGTCCGGCAGCACCAACCACCAGCCACCTTCCCTCTGCAACCCCTCGATCAACCCACTGACCACCTGGATGGACCACCTATCACTCACCCACACTCACCTTCACTTTCGAAAAAAAATCCTTTCGTATATGTGAAAACTTGGCTTAGATTAAACGCTGCCCAGCCTAAAAACCACAAGTGGTGGTAGGCGGAGTCATTTATACAGCCAAAAATCCTGGGCAATATCCGAGTGCGGCTGCACCTTCTACAGACCATCCAAGCAAGGCGTTTTTCCTGCAATGCATGCCTCCTCTGCCTTCCTGCGACCGCCTATAGGAATCTCAACAGTTCAGTTATCTGCGTCTCTAGCTGTTGAACGCTAGCCAACCAACATCCGTCCTCACCTGACAGACTCGGCATGCGCTTCCTCAGCACCAGCCTGCGCCTCCAGCATCAGCTGTAGCATGTCGGTGGCCGTCGACTTCCGATTCTGGCGCCGCAGGGAGATGACTTGGCGTAGGTTGTCGGTCATCTGATCCGTGACCTTGCAGTAATCGCTTAGCCGGTACAGCGCCCTGACGACGATCCGCAGCACCGGGAACCGAATGACGTTGCGAACCGCAGTGCTCTTTGTCTCCTCGAAGAACTTACGCGCCCCCAAGAGCAGTGGGTCGTTGGGATTCTTTTGGCAGTCCACCTGAATGTTGTGTGAGCCGTATGAGCGGTGGAACGATGGTTCTTACGATGGATTTATGGGTAACTGTTATGAGCTTGCTCGTGGTTTTGAGCAGGGCACACTGAACTTTACCGGAGGGTCACCCATGTCGAGCATTCTCGGGCAAAAATTTTGAAAATTGGAAAATTGTAAGACGCTCTTCTGGAAATATCGAAGGTAACGGTTCACTCTTCTGGTGTGTAGCAAAATCTTTCTTTCAAAGTGCTTCCATTGATCGCATCGAACATTTAAGACTGCGAAAGAAAACCAATGGGAACGCTTTTGACGAAAGCAAAAACGTTAATATTAAAAAAAAAAACGTCTCCCGTCAGGTGATCTGCGGATATAATGATTGTTTTAGTGAAATCTTACATTATATGAGAAAATGGCGTTCATAAACGGTTTCCCGCCCGAAAATACTTTTGTCCAGAATTGCTTGCTCTCAGACCCCTTGAAATGAAACTCGCGTATTGTTTCCAGCTCTACGATTCTAGATGCCTCGGGCCTACACTTCCGTGCTCCTGCCACCAAGGGCTGCCATTTTTTCGCTTTAGTCTGGTTTGACAGCTTTGCAGTTTCATCAAGAAGAGTGAGACGAGACGTTACATTACAAAACGTCTCGCCCCATGAAGGCGAATGGAAGCTTTTTTACCGGGCAAAGGTCGGAAACACAGGATCAATCCTCAAGAACGCATGGTTGACCAGGCCAGAACAGGAAGCTGTAGCCGCTGCTATTGAGAGTGGCTCGGCAAGTGCGCTAGACAGATAGATGAAGTAAACTGAACTAATCCCACCCCTCACCTGTTTCTCATGTAAAAAAAAGGACAGCGCATTAGAAGCAGCTGGAAAATGAAAGCTGTAACTGGCATCTCGCATCGCGCTGTTTGTTTCTCTTCTTAGAGCATATTATCTTGACCCTAACAGAACACTGTAGTTTCGATCGCTGGACGTCAACAAGATTTATAGTCATTTTCCTGAACGAAACCTGCTTTCAGTAATATTTTATTGCGGATATCCGAAGAGCGGAATGGCCTTCCTGCAACGCTATTGCTCGTCGCTAATCACCTTTTATTTAATAACGCATATATGCTAACGCTAGTGCATATGCTAATACAATGCATATGCTAATGAAGTAACATTTTTTTGCAAAACCACACTCAATACTTAATAATACGTGGCGAATCTCTTGAATAATCATTCCCATCTTTAATGTCTTGAGACCATCACGTTGTTCTCCAATAAATAGAAATCCTAATCAGCATCTTTAACACTCCCCAAAGTTCAGATGAAACAGCAGTTCCTGGCGCTCGGGCCGCCATAATAATACAACCGCCCATGGTCTTGCCTCCAGGAGCCAAACTCGTCAACTTCATCGCCACCTCAACCCTGCGAATATAAGGGTAGATATAGTGAACGACGAACCTGCCAGGCGAATGCGCACTTAGTGATGACGTCAAGGGAGAAGCCCTGGGCCACCTTGAGCATGTCTGCAGGCTCGCGGGATTGGCATATCTCCTCCAGGACCTCCATCATGCTGTTCACGCAGCTACGCACGATGGGTGCCATCTGCTTCATCTTGACAGAGCTGAACGTCGGGTTCAGCACGGAGCGAACCCGCTTCCACTCGGAGCCTGCAGAAATACCAGCCACTGGTCGGAACCCTTACGAAATTTTTAGACAGCCTATAGACCGCCCAGAAACGTTTGTTTATAAAGTCTAAAGCCCTTCTATAGAAAAACGCTTAGGCTATTCTACAGACAATACAAATCTTAAAGACAGACTATAAACAATCTTTAAATTAATGGCCATACACTTTTTGTATACTTTTGTCCATAGAAACTCTGTAGCCTACGAATAATGAAAACGACATATCTATATGGAGGCAATATAGTCTATAAAAGTCTATATAAAGTCTATAGTGCATTTATACAAGGGAATACGCCCGTGCCAAGCTGGCAGTGGTCTCCTTAGTCTCAAACTTCCTGCAATGCTCCGAGCTTTAGGTATAGCATGTATGGCTCGAGGGAAAGGAGCGATACGTGAGCTGTACAAAAACGTCAGATACAGGAAGTAAGAAAAAAAGTCGTGGGTAAAAAGAAGCGCTTGTGTCTAAAGGCGAGAGGCCATATTCTTAAGCGGTCCATATTCCATTGTCCATTTCGCGTCCATTCGGCCGGCTGTCAGTAGCCACTCAGAGGTACCCGTGGATTTCAATCGTCTGGGGCAAGTGACCCGCTCAACGGGTGGTTGGTGACCGGACCTAGCCAATGGCTGAAATTCAATGCAATATGCAGCCACTGGCGAGGTGCGTCGCAGCGCTTTGTAAACAGCAGGTCACTGGCCTTGACCACTGGCTGCCATTGGCTGCGATATCCAATGGTGAGAGTCGGTCGCCCACCAACCAATAGCTTGAAAGCCACGGGTATATTTGAGTGACCACAGACACAGGACACAACGGACGCGAATAGACAACGAAAAATGGACAGCTTATAGAATAAGACCCCAAGCTGTTATACATGCTATTCTGGAGGAGTTCGTGGTTTCTTGCTCTATCTCAAGAAGATCGAGTGCCAAGAGAACTGATGCCAGTTTTTTTAACATGACTGCCACCGTGCGGTTAGCAACGAGACGATAACGGGATAGAAAGACAACATAATCTTGTCACACTGATGATGATGAAATATTTTAATTGGAACTAAAATTGGTGGCCTGTCCCCCTTGGGTAGTCTGTAAATTTGGTGGCCTGTCACACTGATAAATTTGCACCAAATGCAGAATTGTTCTCCCTCTACTGTGTTTGTTTCCTCCGTTCGATCACCAAACTCGTAGCAAAGGAGACCCATGTGATAAGGTTCCCTCCAACCTGGCGGAACAGCACGCAAGGGGAGAATCCGAAGTGGAGGTCTTAGATAGGTTTCGCGCTTCGTGCCAGGAAGCAAGTTTGGGACAGAGGCTGTCGCAATTGGTTATTTTGCCTCCTCCGCTTGGTTAAACGACCCCAGAATGGGTCAGAATGAGCCTCCGGTTTCTTAGACTTCTGTGGAGAGCGGGCGCATTGTGTGGCTCTATGGTCTTCTTGCGCGATGTCGTCGCCCTTCACATCCGCATATACGTACTACCGCCTTTTTTTTCTTCAATATCGTCAAATAATAGTTCAAAGGGACATTGGTCGACCATCAGCCAATCAGGCTCTTCTTCTAAGCACAGAACTAGTCTATTTTTGGCAATGAGCTGTAGGGTAAACAACTCGTTTTGATCATTTAAGGTTAAGCTAGAGGGCTAATTGCTTGTATGTCTGCAAAATTATTGGGATCGACGATAGTGATACAATACCTCGGAATCAGATAAAAGAATCTGTCGACGACGATAGAGTTTCTTGCTTTTGAGCGGCAGAACAATTTCGAGTTCGATCGCTGATGAGTCCCAGGGAATCTCGACTCAACAATCACACGAAAGCGTTCAGTGAGAGGGGTATTATCAGGAATTTGAGACTACCGAGCGCAAATAATGGTCACAAGATACCTTTCAAACCCAGTAGGCTGCTGGCAAACGGCTCCACAGTGAGCACGAGTGGTTGTCTGTTGTGGAAGGCGGCAAACTCCTTGACCAAGCACTGCTTGACCATCTCGGGATCGGAGACCACCATGTACGGCTCCTCGCCGCTGTAGAAGCCGAATACCTTGCCGTACTCGTTGATCCATCGCTCCATCGCTCCATCACCTGCGCCATCGTAATTAGAATGCCTATTTTACACGATCTTTCACGGTACGGTTTTGTTTTATATGGGTTTAACGTCCCAAAGCGACTCAGGCTATGAGAGACGCCGTAGTGAAGGGCTCCGGAAATTTCGACCACCTAGGGTTCTTTAGCGTGCACTGACATCGCACAGGGCACGGACCTCTAGAATTTCGCCTCCATCGAAATTCGACCGCCGCGGCCGGGATCGAACCCGCGTCTTTCGGGCCAGCAGCTGAGCGCCATACCCACTCAGCCACCGCGGCGGTCTCTTTCACGGTATGCATACCGTCACCCAACACACAAGCACATACACACGCATATAGGAGGAGAGTTCAAAAAGTTATGTCCCACATTTTTTCCCCTCCCTTTGAGAAAAATATGACGCGCTACAATTTCACAAGCTACAGAAACGATGCATCCGGTGTATACATGGGCTCATTTTCACCTTCGTCAAAGAGACGGCGTGAAGCCATAGCTTTGCCGGCCAAAATTTTTTAAGCGCATATCAACGCATTGCGCAACCAGGTTGTTTACAGTATGCGGATGCCCTCCAATACGGCGTCCCGCGTTACGCCCGCGCTGCTTCGCGACGTTAAACTCCGGATACCCTTCACCTTCACCGGTCACAATGATTGCCCATGCACATAGGTGCATCTGTATATGAGAAACAAGTTGTGTTGGCTTTCTTTGACTTTGTAGCACGGCACAATGACCAGCGTGACAAGCTCTCACCTGCAAGGGATCCTTCTTGAGCTGCATGAAGTTGCCCCAGAGGAGTTTCGGCTCGGGTCCCGGTATGTCATAGCGCCGGAACAGGCCCAGATTCC
The DNA here is from genome assembly GCA_030143305.2 of Amblyomma americanum. Taxonomy (NCBI): domain Eukaryota; kingdom Metazoa; phylum Arthropoda; class Arachnida; order Ixodida; family Ixodidae; genus Amblyomma; species Amblyomma americanum. Next base: position 126,057 of record JARKHS020033941.1, read on the forward strand.
TCTTCCGCCGTAGCAACCAGGCCAGGAACACGGACGCCGCCACCATGATTAGCGAGAATAGCACCTCAGCCCACATTTCCTCTGACTGGTCCCGTACCCTGCGCGCACAACGAGTCACGATGGGGAACATCACTGACGGTCTGGGTGGCTGCCGGGTGTCCTGGTCTTCGTACACGAGGATAAGCGTGTCTGAACAACATCCCGGCTTCGATGGCCTCATTCCTTCGTGCTGTCGTTTACAGACCTGTCTAGACCACTCAAACGGCCCACCCGTAAGCACAGTAGCATTATTTACAAGTGGCCTAAGGCTCGAAACAAGATTTTATCGTCCGTACGCATTTCCATGGATCGTGATTAACGTCTCGTATCTTTAAAACAAATATCGAACCCGCCATTCAGCGGCTATGGTAATAAATGCACAGCAGATACCCTTACAAAAATCTCTTTTGTCAGTCTATAGACTGTCCATAGACTTCAGTCTATAAAGTCAGTAGACTCTCTATAGACAAACCTTAGAGGACAGTCTATCGGCAATACAAATACTATAGAGAGCCTATAGACAATCTATAGATTTATGGCCATATTCTTTTAGTAGACATTTGTCTATAGAGAGTCTATAGACTATGACTAGACAAAAAGTTATATCTATAGGAAGCCAATAAAGCCTATAAGAAGTCTATAGACTGTCTATAGACGATTTTTGTAAGGGTAGCGCCGTTCGCGCGCTCAATTCAAGTGTGCGAACGACTGAAGAGGCGTGCTAAAAGATGCTATGGCTGAGTGCTTTTTTCCAAACTAAGGAAAGGATTTCACTACTGGTCGCACAAGTCATCGGAATGCATGGCGAATGCATCCGCACATTCACAACACAGCAGCCCTTCCGTTACTTTGTTCCCCTTGTCGTGCATCCCTGCATGTGATGTGCCTAGGTGCTGATTGCAGTGGTGTTAGCTCATCCCGGGGTTGCTTTCCGCATGATGGCCAGCTAAAGAAGAGACGGAAAACGTGCTGAATGTAGCATCTGGGCTGGTGCTAGGACGCAGCTTGCCGGTATTTGCGGAGAAACCAGTGGAAGAAAGGCTGATAATGTCGCTGGTGAAAGTTAGGCATCTCTGCTTTTTGTTTTGTCCCTTTATACGTGTATACATGGCCCCGGTGTTTTTTTTTTCTGGCAACAGAGTCCACCTGCCACTGCTTTTTTTGAACCACAGGAGTGACACCACTTGCTTGCGAAATTGCCAGCGTGTGAAGCAATATTGCTGACTCCGTTTAAGTAGTCGGCGCGGTGGCTGAGTGGTTACTGTGCTCCGCTGGTAACCTGAAAGACGCGGGCTCGATCCCGGCCATGGCGGTCGCAGTTCGATGGAGACGAAAGAGTAGGGACTCGTGTGCTGTGCGATGGCTGGCACGCTGGCGATACCTAGGTGGTCGAAATTATTCGGAGCCCTCCACTAACTACTGCGTTCCATATAGCCTGAGTCGCTTTCGGCCGCCAAGCCAAACACCGCTTCAGGTGCAACGTTTAGATGTCTCCCCAGCAAACCTTACGTGAGCTCCATTTATTTCCCGCAAATAATCAACCGCACTACATCTGACGTGAAGAGCAGCTGGTAGCGGCAAAGTCGGTATCTAGGCGTTCGTCTGCAGGCTACTGTGCCAAGCATGAGGTAAGAACGCAGTCGCGGTTTAAGTAACACTACAGGTGGAACACGCTTTGGTAGCGATAGCTACCTTACGGTAGCATTTCGAGCCTTCAGCGTGGCGGTGCCTTGGTGGTGGCGGCGCCTCCACCTTGTGGCGATGCCGCCACCCTGTGGCTGCGCCGCCACGCTGTCACGTGGTGCGGAGCAGCTGCCGGCAGCGCGGCGCCGTGGCTGAACACGTAGTTGGTCACGTGACCAAGTTCCACTCGGGCAGCTGTAGCTATCGCGTCACTCCAGGTTTAACAAGAGCTAAACCACCGCCATTTTTCAGCACAAGCATGGTGCGCCGAATGTGGATACTCCGCAAGTTCCAGATGATGCGGTGAACAATTGATCTAGAAGTATTCGCTTTCAAATGGCCATTCCCGGCGCACACGTGAAGCAGATGAGTGCGCGAGCTGTAGGCCTGGTACAATGCGTAAATTGGCGTCCACGTTTTTGGTAATAGCTGGTGGGGCATTCGGTTCGCTTAGCTTCTCTGCAATATAAAATAGAGAAAGCTATGAAAATGTAAAAGCGTAAATGGTATGTGGGTTCACACAGTGACTCCAGGTGTGATGACAGCGCTCCGGAGCAGAAACGGTGCATGTATCTGTTGTGTTTTTGTTTTTCGTGTTTTGTCGCGAGCCAACATATTTGGAATAAGTGGCGAGTGCGCGACGACTAGCTACGAACAAAGAGGCCGTTAAAACGACGGCACATGCGCGCGCGAAGGGGAGCTCAGAGAGTGGGAAACCATCTGCCGGATGTGTTACTCACACGTTGCATATGGGGTGCTATAGGCTTGGAAAAAGATTTGAATGTCGGCGTGTAAGTTATTAAGTATAAAGTTGTGCGTTTAGTTCGGAAGTGGGCTGTAAAGCAGCCTACTTTTTGTGATAAACATCTCACCGCAATGTCTTGGATGGAGTACCTCCCCAGCGGTATGCCCGCGAAAGGCACCAAAATCCCAGCTCGGTGAGAATAGTTCTCCAGAATAACGGTTTGTGCCCTTCATCGACCATTCCGGACGAAGAGGAGAGGAAACGGTTTGCCATATTTACTTTTCGCATTCACAAGAGAAATGTAGTTCAAAAGTAGGTAAATTTGGGCTACTTGGGCTCCAATGGCGGAGCGTTTAATCGGACATGCGCAGTCCTGGTTTAAAGGAGTATCACTGTTTTCCTCCGCGGTTGAGTTCAGCGTTGCCGTCTGCTTCCCACGCGATTCGTTGCTTCCTCTTCAAATGTTTCCGACGAAGAAAGTTGGTTCGAATTTCCTCGCTCTGTAACATATAATTCAAGCTCGAGTGGCTGAAGAAGTCCAGCAACGACACAAGCTCGAGATAAAGAGTCTGAAATGTGGTTACTGCATGCCAGTCCGCGCAGAATGCCACCCCATCATCAACAGCCTCTCATATCTCTCCAATTAACACTGTCCTGTACCAGTTGCTGCCACCCTTTCCAGCAAACTTCTTAATCTCATCCACCCATCCAACCTTCTGCCGCCCCCTGCCACTCTTGCCTTCTCTTGAAATTCTTTCCGTTACTCTTAAGGACCATCGGGTATCTTGCTTTCGCATTGCGCGCCCTGCCCACGCCCACGTATTCCTCTTGATTTCTACTGGGATGTCAAATACCAGTGTTAGTTCCCGTACCCACTCTACCCCCTTCCTGTCCCTTGACGTTAAACTTATAATTTTTCTTTCATCACACGCTGCGCGATCCAAAATTGAAGTTGAATTTTTTTCGTTATCTGTGTTATAGCTCCATACGTGAGTACCGATAGGACACAGCTGTTATTCATTTTTCTCATATACACTTTTCTCATATTATAGGAAGTGGTCAACTTTAGTCACCACCCCTGTTCGTAAAAATCAACTTTCTACACTGAAGCTTCGACTTAATGTGCTCTACTGCACAAACAAGCCGAAAGCTCGGATGTTGACAGCCCTGTTGTAAGTGCCGCTAGCGAGCAGGAATGAGGTCCGTGTAATCGAGCTAAATCAGCTGGAAGACGTCCGAAAGCTATCTTGTAGTATTATACTTGACGGTGTTGCGAAAAATGCCGATAAATCTAGGAGGATCCAGATTTTGCACAGTTTAAGCCTCACAAATGCAATTTCATCTTTACATGCGCATTCTCCGCGAAACGGGATGGAGTTGGATGCTTTCAGTCATCTTGCTAGTCACATTTCGGGAGAAGCAACACAAGTCTGCCTCTGCAAATGAAGTGGCAGCTCATCATCATTTATTATGCCCTTGAAGACCCCATGAGGGGCAATAAATACGAGGGGGGGGGGGAGGTAGCAGAAATATATAACAAGTAAGCAGACGGGCGAAATGGAAGCAATAATCAATTAAAAGCACTCAAGCTGTACTCATTGGGCGGTAGGTTCAACCCCGTCGCATTGGCCGCCGCTCTTGGTTGATGTATTATAATTTAGTCGCAATTTAATCAAAAAACCACTACCTGTAGCAACATGCAGCACGTTTATTGCAATGGCGCATGTTGACGTAGCATTCCCATCACTTCGCACCGTACTGTTTCACGCGCAAAACAAATGGGCTCTTTCCGCGGGCCCTCCGGGCGTGACGGTCAGGCGCCGTGTAAGCTGTTTTACGAGTACAACGCTAGCGACGATGATGCTCACCGGGGCGAGACAGCAGTCAGGTGTTAGATAGCTCCCCTTGCGATTCTATGTTTGCGGCGGAAGCTGTAATGACGACAGTCAGCGCAGCGGCGCCGTTTCCCTCCCAGAATCCAACTTTCCCTTGCTCGCCCAATGAGAGAACGGCTGTGAAAGTTCCGATCACCTCCTTCCCGGGGGCCACGCATGTTGCACCGACGTCATAAAATCCTCCTGCTTCAGACCAGATGCGAAAACCCGCGCGTTATTCTAATCCGCTTATCGCCCCCTGTTCCGACCTGTACTGTGGAAGACTATGCCTTGAACTTCGTCATGGCGACCGTGGTGATACAAGCAACCCGTCTACTACAAACATCCGCGCAAAATGCTTCATCGGTTGCGTTGTTAGCGGGCGGAGTAGACTCAAAAGCGCGTGAATCTCGATGACAACGGACGACTGAAGCATTTAGGCGCGTGGGGTGTTCGCACAACCCGTGATGAGGGCGTCCCCGTTGACGTCATGGCAACAGGGCGGCTCAGAAAGCGCGAGTTGGGAGAATGGAGTCGGATTGCTTCAGGAGCTCGCATGTTGTATTCACAAGCGCGCTTGCCGACCACTTTTTTTTTTGCGTCCGCATTGCCGTTGCTGTTGTGAGCTGGTTGCGCTGTAGGCGAACAGTGCGTACTAGAGCGCAAAGGAAATGTACAAAAAGCAGACGGCATAGTTTGAAGGTTTTTTATTGAAATCTTCCATGTGAACTGAGATTTTTTCAATAAAAATATGTGATCACTATTTGACAACAGAACCCCGCCCTCCTCACAGTATCGCTCTGTCAGATACCATTTTATTAAGCCCGCTGCAGTGCTTAGTGGCGCTGTGACATTCAGTTGGAGCGTTCAAGAATTCGGGCTCGAATCCAGGTCGCAGCAGGCGCTTGTTGGGGGAGGCAAAGTGCAAAAATGCTGTGTGATGTCAGTGCATGTTGACTTACCTCAGTCGGTTGAAATTATATTTCTACTACAGCGCCTCTCATTGGCCATCTATACAGCGCGGGAGATTAAACCGCACTTGTAATACCATTGCTAATCAGATTATATGTGCTCATTGATTTAAATAACAATAAATGCCTTTTATCAATGTCTCAGAAGATGCGGAAGGCAGAAATTTTCTGTCACCACCTTCAGAACAGTAATTTCGCCAGCTGATTTCCTGTTGGCTGCTCGTGCCACAGCAGTCAGGAACGAACGCACTGCTGCAGTAGAACACTACGGCAGGCTTCTGTACCGAAACCTTGCCCAGAAAGCCTGCTGCATTTCACGCAGCATGCGTTGCACCATGCAGATTAGCTGCAAACCTTATGTGCTCAAGGAAATCTTTAATTTCCTTCATGGCTTTAAAAAGCGCTCGGAAAGCTCTGACAGGCTTAAAAGAGCCTCTCTGGCTCATAGTGAGCCTACAGCATCGTCATAAATTGGTGAGAACCTTATATCGCCTCGTCCTCATTTCGCAAAAACTAGCTGCAGACGCAGTCCGATGGCTGTTCTGGGAAAATTGCTGCACAAGGCGGCAGCAGCGGCAGGAGTAGAAGGCGGCGGAAGCAGTAGAGAATATTCTGCTGAACAGTGTTCACGAGGTCACCACCTGATGTGTTGCTGGAATTGGGCATCTTTGCTTCCTTAGTGAGGCTCCGGGCTTGGTAAAGAGCTGCACATGAAAGGAGTGCCAAGATGTATGCATCCTGAACCTCACACGAGACACCAGTTAATGAGTTTTCCAGGGAAAATGCATTCACGAAAGCAATGAAATGGAACCCACTAGCATGTTCATTACAGCAATGCTTCCTTCTCAGAGAGCCAAATAGTTGTCTAGAGCATCCAGGATAGTGACGAAACAAGAGACATTTAGAGCAAAAAAATTGGTGGGGTCTTCCCGCAGCATGAAGACAGCAAGCGCGGAGACAAGCCAGCCACAGATTATGTGAGGCTGCCCGGGGAGGTTAAATCTCCACCTTTTAAGTGATTTGATTTCCTGCTGCAAGGCCTAGACTTTAACAGAGTCAGTACAGATGGCCTGCCCATCTTGCCAGGCCTGGCAGTGGTACCTTTGCTGCTGAGAAATCTAAAAAAGCTTGTCAGTTCTGTTATGAACTCTGCTGTAGGTGTGGCAGTCCCAGGTATGCAGCCTCCCCAGGGCAATTATGGCTAGCAGTGCCACCGACACGAAGTCCCTCAGAATGTCTGTGGCAAACTTCGCATACGCATTATGCCAGAAATCTGCGATGGAAGTAGCTCGCGTGCCACAATATCTCGATGAGAGACAAAAATTAAAGGTGCAATTAAGTCTCCTTACGTGCGGAAATGCGAAAGCATTGCGAGTTCCATTGCCTCCTCTGTTATTAGTAATGTATTTAATCATTGATGCAAATTAGTCAATTCAAGAATCAATACATTAATCACATTAATGCATTAATAATACGTCATACATTGATACATCGATTAATTAATAATTGTTACCAATTAAAACCAATAGAAGTAAGTATTACCTTTTACAAATTCATTAATTGTTTAAAATTAGCGATTCTTAATGATTAGCCAAATTAAATCATGACTCTAAGTAATTTATTGTGTTAAATTTTCGCCAATTAATTTGATTCCTATTATTATAGTTGTTCGTTCAATTCTGGAGGAATTGCTAGTAATTCTTCAATGTCTTTAATTACTTGGAGCGATTAGTGTAATTAATTGCTTTATTGTCTAATTAATTAATTATTTAGCAATACGGTCACTTAAACGTTCTACTCAATCATGATTGATCATTAGAAATCACAATTGCACTCTTACTGGATGATCGACGTTTAATGAGGACAAGCTCTGTCCTCAGCCCGTGGTGACACATCCAGTCCACGAAGCTCTTGAGGCAAGAAACGCTTTCGCATTAAAATTGAGAGCTGATATAGCCACAACGAGGCCCGATTGGGAAAATCTGTGAGCGAGTGATCATTGTTTTATTTGTGCATAAGCTTTCTGCCTCTGCCGTCTTTCTTATTTCAATGCCGCATAGAGTGCTCACTTCCATCGTACATGTCCCGTCTCTCTGGGTTACCCAATAGCCTGGCAGTGGCTCATCTCGTGGAGACATTCGTGCTGAATGCCATGATTTGTGCCACTGGGGATTGTTCCGTATGGTGGGGCGATCACTTGAACGGGACACAAGAATGCAACAACTATGGACTGTCACCGCTTTTTTAATGGAGTTTTTGAACTAAGGCGTTATAGCACATCGGGCGCCCAATCGAATTGTCGGGATACGGGGCAATGACCCAGAACTTAGGGTTCGTGATCACTCCTCAAATATCTCACAAAATTTTATTCACGTTTGAGTTATCGGTGGTGGATTTATCTGCAAGCATTTCCGAACCACCTCCACGGTGTTCAGCCGAGAACTAGGGATGCTCGAGTGATATTTTCCGCGCCACGTTTTAGAACGACAGCTCGCTACGATGGATTCTCCTTGAATAGGGCGTAACTATAATTACACACGGTAACAGCAAACTCCCGTGTACGCCCGCTTGCGGACAACAGCGTTATCAAGTGCACCTGAGCCATAAGATAGATGATAGCCAAGGAGGGAGGGTCGTCACTTTTGAGAATGCGCCCGGTTTGGTTGAGGCGTTGCACTTGGTTATCGGTGTACTCATAGATTAGGGCGGGAGGGATTCCAGGGCTGTACAACTATCGCCATCACTTTTGTATCTGAATGGAGGTTAAAAACTTGAGAATTTTCTTTCCTTTTAATACCAAAATTTCGCAAAATAAGTCTTTAAAAGACCTCTGCTTTCCTGCGGTATATAGAAGCTTCAAAATGGCAGGGTTTTTTTTTCGCAGATTGGCAGTTTATGGTTGTCTGGTGTGCTGGTAGTCCAGTACTGAAGTTGACGAAAACCGCAAGGCCGTCACGGACACTCATCACAACGTTGACACGCCATCCCTGGCATTAGGTGCTTTTAAAGGGGATGGTACAGGCTCAGTCACCACGAAAGCGAGGATGATTTTCACTTAACATGTCATGGCGTTGAACGAAGGGTGCGGCTATGCTTGCGCAGTGGCTCTTTCGGAGATCCTCTAACGTTTCCAGCTAGTATGTGGGCACTATTATGCGTGCTATCCGATGTTCTTGGCTTCTTTTGGACGCATAGTGGGTCGAGCGTGATGGGTCCCCCTCAATGGGAACGATTTGCAAAGCAAACACGCGGTCACTCAGGAGAGATAGGCTGGAAGGAGCAAGGATTAAAAAAGTGGCGGATGATTCAGCCTCGTTGCGCAAAATGCGAATTAAGTGCGCTGGCACTTCAGTTCCGGTTAGAAGCTTGGTTTTGAAGGTCAAGCAGGCGTCAGACTAAGATCGGTGAAATCAGACATAAGCTCCGCCTTATAGGTATGTCGGATAGCGTTAATGGGTTAATGCCATATATGCGCAATATGTCATTATCTGCTTTACAGGAATATATTGCTGGGAGTCCTCACACGATTACTGGCGCAGAGATGCAGCGGTTAAGTGATGCTCCACTGCCCTGCGATGGTAGGTGCTGCCACCTGTAGGGCTTAATTGGGAGTCCCAGGTTGCTGTTTCCGAGCAACCTCTCGCAACCAATCATTAATATCACTGAAATCTGCCACGGTGGGCAGGTTGTGATGCCGTCACAACGTCACGTGAGCTAGGCGGTTCACCTTCCACCTAGAAGGGGTACGTAGGGCAGGTTTCCGACAGCCCGGTGGACACACAGAGGGACCGTGCAGACGATAGTTGAGTAGAAGGTGTAGTATATTAACGCACTAAAACGCCTCTTCAGCGCTCATCTTCCAGAAAGCCTGGAATCGTGGCGTTATCATTTTGTTTGTGACGCCAGATACGACCAGACTTATCTCCATTGGTCGTGGCCACGCGCAACTGTTTCCACATTTTTCCAGATTGTTGTAGTTGCTTTCGGTTCCGTATCTCGTAGGTTCGTTGCCAGCTTTAAAGTAAGCAAGGTCAGCAACGGCAAGCATTCTGTCCGACGACAGCCGAGCACGCTTGTCGTTTTGGCCGCCACCGACTCATCCACTCTATCCGTGCCGGCAGGTCTGCCGAGTAAGCAGTTTTGTTAGGAAGCCTCTCGCGCTGTATTTCTGCTCGCCGTACCGCCGTCGCCACTACGTGCCAATATTTCCTACTTATGGTATATGGGCATTTTTTATAATCGGTAGATAAACTTTCGCATAGTAACGTGTGTAATAGTTACGTTGTCTTTCTTTTTTTTGTTATATTGCCGAGACGATTGACTTCAAAAGCAAGGCAGGTCACGTGTTGACCATGAAGAAGTTGAGCGGTGCGTGCTCAAAATTTAAACGAATAAAAGTCACATTATTCCTGTGCTCTGGGTCGTGCGGGTGTAGTTTCTCGATTTCGGAACCTGTACTTTAACGACGGCTGTGACAGTTTTCACACCATGAAGTCACCCAGAATTAAACAGGTAAATGAAGAGGCCGGCGCAGAAAAAGCTGATAATTTGCGTTAGCGCTACATCGTCGAAAGTAAGCGCATATTTTACCGATTGTTCACGCGGAAACGGAAAAAAGGCGATAACAGCGCCGTTTAAGAAGGCGGAGCCGGCCGTTCCTTCAGTTAGACACGAAGGCAGCTTGCGTGCTGAACGATTCCCGGTGGAAGCATGCAGTACACGTTGGTCGGGTTCTCGGCGGAACTCGACTGGAGGCCTCTGCACTTCATCAAGCCTCTTCCATCGAACAGGGTTTGTAGTGCCTGCGGTGTAGTGCGTCCGATGACTGCGTTGCTTGCGTGCGGACACACAATGTGCGGGCCCTGCTACGAGCAGTGCGCTGAAGGAGATTCGCACGTCTGTCCTCACGATGGCTATGAGTGCCAGGATGAGGATGTCGATTGGAGGGACTTTTCTGCCGGCGAGCTCCTCAGAAGACAGGTAAGTGAGAACAGAATGGAACGGTGGGCCCCTTTGAGCAGTGATATTTCATCGACAGCGGTATATGTGACTTGCTCCTGGATAACTGTCATCGGTATCAAAGTCTGCCGGATCAGGAGATTCCCTCGTTGACCTGCTGCAGAGTGAAAACGCTTCCAAGAAAAACTTGCGGTATACCAGGCATGAACCTTAGAAAACGGAAGGAGCCGGGAAGGAATTCCTCATCTGTGCTTGGGTGGTCTAGGTCGGCGTGTGACTTGGTGCATTGATAACTCGATAAGGTCGGGTGGTGGAAGTGCAGCATTTATTTGTGACCACCATCAGGCTGCTGGTAATCCTGGTATTTAAGTGTTATTTCATTTCCTATTTGATTATTGCCTGAATAAAGTTCCGAGGGGTGGTCATACAATGAGCTGCGGAGACTGAGATATTGCAAACTAAACAGGCAGGCGCAGAGTTCCTTTGGGTCGTATAGGATAGGGCGCTTTGAAACTACTTCTTCATTAATTAAAGCCGCGGCTACACATACGGCACAGCCACAGGTCTCCCCTCTTCTCGAGGGACCTCTGCCCCAGTGCTCTCTACCCTAGTCTTCATCTTCTGCAAGAGTCTTTCGGCGGAACTTGTTACGAGCTAACCAAGGAACCCGGTTGAAGCCAGCCTGGCCAATTGGGATTCAAAATTTGGTCGCATCTTGTGAACGCATGACTTCCTTAGCGCCGGCTCAAGACACAGTGAAACAATACCTCTTTCGATTAATTTTTAATGCGAGGAGTCAAATGGCAGAAGCCCTTTCCTCCTCGCGGAGTGTAAGCCCAACACGCCTAGAACGCGCATTTCACCTAGCCAAGACTACGTCAAAGAGTGCGCCAAGCAGCATCTGTGAATCATGTTGAAATGGTCACTATTTTCCTGTAAAGAATTTAATGCTGGCACGTACTGCGTGGAACGAAACAGTCCGTAATTTTTGTACGCGGCGTACAGCCCTTGAGTCGGCGTTTAAAATCCGATATCTAATGTTGAGCAATGTTGTCGATGCTTCGGAATAGAGCTATGAAAAATATCTGGTTGTTTTGTTTATAGGGCCGAGGGATTAAATCGATTGTGCGCTCAGTCGGAGGAACAATGCATGAAAAGAAAAGTTGCTTTAAAAAAGGGTTCGTTGGTACTTTCGAAAGAAAATGATCGTACAAAAAAATAAAAGCTCTCTGCGCACTGACAATTTCTTACAGTGGCTCCAGTGAATCGATAGAGCATTAAACAGCTAAATGTGAAACAGCAATGGCTGCGCCATCCCCTGCCAATTTCAGTGCTACAGCTCTGGAATGTGCTGCCACGTTTCCTTTGTTATCTTCGCAGGTAAAGTGCTGGAACGAAGGACGCGGCTGCCAGCATGTAGCGCCAGCTTCGGGGCTCGTCGAGCATTTCCGACGTGACTGCAAAAACCACGCCGCCTGCTGTCCCAAGTGTTACACGTCCATTCCCTGCCGCGATGTTGTCGGGCACCTGAAATCATGCTCCGCTAATGCTGCGACGTCTTTTGCATCCTATGGCGAAGGACCATCAGGAAACAGGAACTCAACAACTTTCCGAACTCTCTGCAGAGCAGTCTTTCAACAACAGGTGGCGGCGCTCAAGATGTTCCTGGGGCGAGTCTTTGGTGATGTTAGCGCGCACGGTGATCGGCTGAACGAAATTTCTCACACGATTCACAGTTCCAAGCAAAGTGGGAGGCAAGAATTAGCTGCTGTAGCAGAACAAAGTCCTGACAGTTCGGCGCTACTCATGGCTGAAGTCAGACCGTCGAATGAGGAAGTACAAGATCTGTTTACTGCAGGAATCGACGCACCGTTTACCTTGGGAAGCATGAGCAAATTAGAAAAGACAGTGAAGAATAAACTGTCACAGATTGAAACTGCAGTACAAGCAGCGAAAGCTGAAGCGAATGAAAACAGCCAGAAGGCATTGGACATTACCAAAAGCATTCTGCGACACGTAGAACTAGGCGTCGCACACTGCGAGTTTTTTGTGAAAAATGTGGCATCACTTCATGAGACAGCAATGAAGAAAGGCTTCGCGGAGTTTGTGAGTGAGTTGGTGTACATTCGTGGATACTGCATCTCGCCTGGATTTCATTTCGAATACGATGGCGAGAATGTAAACCTGCATGCTACCATGCGCATTTACAAAGGCCGCATGGACAACTTTCTTCTGTGGCCATTCGAGCACAAAATCAAGGTGACTGTCATACACCCTGTACAGGGCGAAGAACGAGCGATCGAGGACAAGCCTTTCCGTTCTGTGCCTTTTTTTCAAAGGCCAACGACATCAAGAAATAAGAATTGTATCTTTGACACATCGCTTGATGTCGAAGATCTTATCAGGGATGGCTACGTGAGCAGAGACCAGCTTCGCGTAAAATGGTACTTGTTTCCATGACTGGCTGTAGTAAGAAAAGGGGTGTTATGCGCCTAAAATCCTTTTTCCAGCTGGATTTCCCGGTTAACTACTTTCGATGGTACCCTATAAAGCGCAGCAGTTCCTCCGCCGTTTAAGGCTTACCTGACTCCTCCGGGCTGTTCTGTATCCGTGAGTGTAGACAATGTTTCAATTTGTGGATTTTTCTTTTAATAGCTGTGACGAAGTGGACGCTGAGATCAGAAATAAAAGTCTTTGAAAATCGAAGCCAAGGAAATCTTTGTTATCTCCTGCGAAGAAAATCGTACAAATAAGTTTGGATCAATAGCCTCAATAGGTAATATCTGCTGCAATACAAAAGAAGCAATTAGGCAACCGCATTATAAATTTGCAAACCGACGTTTAAAAAATATGTACACAAAAATAAATCAGCAAAACAACACCCTTTTTCGACTCCATAAGGATATTGACCTCAAAGCCAGCTTAAGGTTTTTACAGGCCTTAATTCTTTCGGATGTTTATTTAACACCTTCAACCTAACTAATGCCATTAATGCAATCGTGATTCTTGGGAAGCTTAAAATTACTGTTAGTGGCACACCGTCTGTTGCGAGTGGGCAGAATGAATTGGTTCAGTGGGACTGGATGAAACCTTTACAGCGTTTGCAAGAAGGAAAAGTTTATAGTCGTAAAGAGAAGGAAAATATTAGCGCTTGAAGTTCTTTAAATAAAGAACTTCTTGCAATGTAGTGTGCAACAAATGGTATTAACGTGATAGCGTTAAGGGTCCGGTTGAGTGAAAAACCCGGAGTCGTCGTCACCATGAACGGCATGGTGGCGTTGTGACGTCATCACAACGTGCCCATTATGGCAGGTGGCAGTTAAATTAATAATTTGTCGCGAGGGGTTTCTCGGGAGGCGCATCACGCTAGTTGAGAAGAATAACACTGGTAATCTCACGTGAATTAGTTGAATTAGTGAAGCTATTGGGTGAAGGCCTCCCGACCGCCACAACCGATTTCTCTATCGATATAACAGAACTCTAAAAAGCATTACACATTACATAATCAGCTTGATTAGTGCAATGCTTTCATGACGCCCGCTTTATCCTTTTGCCTTTTTGTTAAATATCTCAACAAATTGCTGATGGTTTAGCTCCGGTTAAACCTGTGCGTACGCGATAGCTTCATACACATGGTTACATATGGCAAATCACTTTATTCAGCAAGTGTTTTCTTGGTCACAGCTTTGAAGAAACTGCTGTGATCCGTGAAGTTCGTAGCTACTGCGCATGCGTGACGCAGCGAGGCTGCGGAGTCGGCGGCGGCAGCGGGGCAACTGTGACGTCACGAGAGGCGCATCTGTTGCTCGGCGCATGCGCATTGATGGCTCCGGCTCGGCCCGGTGACCTTGGCTTTACATGGCGTAATGAAGCTAACGCTTCACAACATGAAGAACAAAATAATGAAAGAGAGAGGGAGCCCGGACCAGGAGTGTTTTGTCGGGCCTAAAGCAGAGAGAAAAAAAACAACTGCCTGTTGTATACCTACTCGTGCACTGACTCTTTGACAGGCAGCATGCTTGACATCAGGCATCCATGGCTGATAGGCTGCACCAGCAGGTACATGACGCCATTCCTTGGCTCGATGACGGATGAAAGGTGGTGCAAAGCCAGCATGGTGGGAAAGTGTCTGGGCTTTAACTTGGTTAAACCGATTATAGCGCGAAAGCGTGGGTGCGTCTTCAACTTTGTTATCGTCATTGCCAATACCTAGTGTACACCGGCGGCTTATGCTCACCTACCGCGTTTCTGCAGATAAGCTGACAACGCCAATGAGTATTGTTCTAGTGACGTAATCTGGCCCAACTTTGTCCACGCCAGCGCAGGCAGCGCGCAACTCTCCGTCACTACGGCCACACCCTTACAATTTTTTTATTCTATAGACTGTCTATAGACTTGTCTATAAAGTCTGTAGACTCTCTATAGACAAACCCTAGAGAACAGTCTATGGCAATAGATATGCTATAGACAGTCTAAAAACAATCTGTAGATTTATGGCCATGCACTTTTAGTAGAATTTTGTCAGTAGACAGTGTATAGACTATGAATAGACAAAAAGAAACATCTATAGGAAGGCAACAGAGTCTATAAAAAGTCAATAGGCTTTCTATAGAGCATTTTTATAAGGGATATAGTCAAAGTCCAAATATTAGTTCATAGCAGCATTACTGGACGAATAAGACGACATCTAATGCGCAGCGGGAGAGTGCGTTGCAGATGAACACGAAGCATGTTCGGCTGCGGTGATAACCTAAGTTATTTTTCTTTAATACCGGGTTTCGGAATAGCACAACATTAAAAACAACAAACAATACAGCGCATAAAAGAAAACCGGCACTGAAGCCAACTAGAATTCGCCACCCGGCAGCAGCGGGTCTCCACCCAGACAACCCGTCCTCATATATTGATTGGACGCAGGGGCCACATCACCGCTCCCTCCTCGCCTTCATTAGATCGGCACATTTTCCTGCTTTATTTAACACCCACCCACTCTTTTCTTTACTTTCTTTTCTCTTTTCTTCCTAACCCCCCTTATGCCCAGAGGAAATAAACAACGCTATATAAAAAAAGCGCTTAATAGAAACGAGGAAATTGTTAGCCAATTTGATTTAAAGTGGTACACTATTCCATACTTTCGCCCCGCAATATTGAATTAGGCGCTGACCATAGAAGTTTCTCGCTACAGGGTAATTAAAGTTAATATTGCTTGCATTTCTAGTTTTCCTGTTCGGCAACACAAAAACATGAATTGGAAACGGGTAATTATTTTGTATAATTTTGTTTACTACCATTGTGATTCTCATTTCATATAACAGAGGTAACTGCAAAATCTGTCACCTATTGAACAAAGGAGCACTGGAGTGATACCTGTTCGAGTATGTTATTATTCGCAGTGCAGTTTTCTGCAAAGAGATAGTTTGATGAATGTAAGATATGTATGTACTAGCCTATGACTCGCAGCAGTAGGTAAAATGACAGTGAAAAGGAGAAAAATAAATGATCTTCAGCACAGATATGCCCAGCAAACCCCGTGTTCTATATAGAATGTAACAAGCTGGAGCAAGCTTGCTTGGAGCACAGGGTATCAATATGTTTGTGCCAATTAAGCTTCTTATTTAAGGTTACACCGAGGTATTTAATGATGCAACTTGCTCAATTAAAACGTTATGGAGGCAAACATGTAATCGTGTATCTGTGATATGTTTGTGCCTGGACCTAAACAGGATGTACTTTGTTTTCACAGCATTCATTGTCAGTTTATTAGCCTTAAACCATGCAGAGAGGTTACATGACTCGCGTGTCTTAGCCTCAATTTCAGTTAGAGTGTTGCCTGTAAAAACTATTGCAGTGTCGTCAGCGTACACTATGTTTTTAATTCTGCAAACAGAGAGGAAAATCGTTAATATGAATAGAAAACAGCACAGGGTCTAGGACTAACCCCTGGGGCACTCCTGCACAGACAGGTTGTCGAGATGATTTTAAGTGTTTCAGGTGGACAAATTGTTTTCTGTTAGTAAGGTAGCTTGTAAAGAAATCAAGAACAGAATCCCTAAAACCATAGTGCTCTAGCTTCTGAATAAAAATGTTATGATTAACAGTATCAAATGTTTTCTTTAAATCTAGGAACAAGGCTACGGATATTTCATTGCTATGCAAAGATGATCATAACTCTTGAGACAATGCCATTACTGCTGTAGATGTAGACCAATTATTCCTGAAGCCATGTTGACAGTGAGATAGGATTCTAGTTCTCTCCAAGAGTCATTTAGTCATTTAGTTGCTTTGCGACAAGTTTTTCGAACACAGTGTTAATGACACTCAAAACCGAGATTGGACGGTAACCACCTGAATCATTACTATCTCCCTTGTTTGTAAACGATCTTGGCTAAAATATTTGGATAAACTCCTTCGTAAATTGCGTGATTCATTTCTGTTGCCAGGAGTGGAGCAAGATGGTGAATGTTCTCTTGTAATGCTCTCACAGTAATCCCGTCATGTCCGGCTGCCTTGTTTGCGGCGAGAGTTTTCACAATTGCTGCGATTTCACAATCGGCAATGACTTCGCACTAATACGGGTGGGGCAACTGGATTGTGCTTGACTCCGGACGCAGCAGTAATGAACGCTGCATTACAGCCATGGCTTTTTAAACATCATTACAGAAACAACATCCCATTACAATCTCCAGCCGTTCAGTCAAATGTGCTTAGGTGTGGAGGGTAAAAATGGTTTATTTGCTTGTCGTACTTTTTTTGGAGCTATTAATCGCGAATGACATACTTTATCACTTAACGCCACAAATTGGCTGATGACATTGAAAGTACTGAATGTAATGCAATTAAAATTACAACAAATCCTCCAATATGCCAATACCTCAGCTGCACTGCAATAGAATAGTTCTATTTTTAATGGTAGTTTCGTTGCCTCAAGGTACAGAAAGCCTAGGCCCTGTATATTATTGTGACGTAGATCGGGCAAAGCTCAGAACCTCATATCCAGTAAACACTCAGGCAGCAGAATCAAAAGGGGCACGCAACTGCATGGACTTTTCGTTCCAATGATCTTCTTTTTACGCGCTGCTACTGTAATGAATCTAGCGGCGCCTCAGAGTTCTCAGCGTGCGACTAAGTTTTGTCACATAACATCTTCGTAATAGAGCTAATGCCCACAGCGCTAAACGGTGAATCTCAAAGCTTCCTAGTTGCCTCGCCAGCAGCATGTTTGAACACCATATCCGTGGAAATGATCGCGTCGTGCTCGCATATTTCACACCTCACCGCGAAAAAGACATCAAGAGACATCTTTACCAGCCCTCATTCATGTCCCCGCAACATCGCCTAAGTCATCTTCCAGTTCCGCACTTACATTCGCTAGCAATCACGGGACGCCATTTCTTCTATCGGGCGTCGCGACCGGCGCGTGATGGTGGGGTCACTACGTCAGTCGCTGGCCAGATCAGATTCTGAGAACTCCATGCGCGTAGAAACGTCTTCCGGAGCGCAGAATCCACCTGTCACTTTTCAACTTCAATCACACGACCACAACACTAACAAGGCCACTAATTCAACAGAAACAAGCTGAAGAAAGCCACCACCGCTACAACCGTCGCAACAGTGCACAATGAGAGTGCGTTTCCGTGTACTAAACGCGACAGTGTAGCGCGTGTCAGATAATAAGTTTGGGGCGCTGGACCCCGCTACCGCGGGAAGAAAAGGCGGCGCTGTTGTCGCCTATTCTTAAATGCATTGAAGGAGAAATGGTAAACTTTTTGTGGCGCATTCTTGATGCGTAAAACGAGAAAATATTTTGTATAAGTTACGACGCCAATACACCGATAGTGATTCAGATGAATAAAACTGGAGGGGAGACTTAAGCTACGCCTTAACGGTATGGCGCGATAGCGTAATGAATTAATTCCCTTGTACGCAGAAAATCATTCTCTACTTAACATTCATAGATACATTGGGAGTCCTCATACACCTCCTGGCGCAGTTGTGCAGCGGTTAAGCGATGCGCCACCGCTCTGCGATGGCACGTGCTTACAGTGGTGAGCCTTGTGCGGTCGAGGTTGCTCTTCCTGAGCGACCAATCATTAATATAACTACCACGTGGCTTGGTGGGCAGTTTGCTCACTCTCCGGTGGGAAGGCAGTTATGACGCCGCAAGGCCACGTGACCTATAGGTGGCTCACCTGCCTCCTAGGTTGCTCTCTGTGCACCAACTGCCAGAGTAATGCTTACGATTTTTCGGTCACAACGCCGACAACGCAGACAACGCCGACGCCAGATTTTCTGTGAAACCGAGCCTCTAACGCTATAGCGCTGAAAAGTAACAGTGGTTTAACTCTTCTAAACCTAGTTAGAGCGAAAGTTCCATTACACTTGGCTACGCTTGGTTAGACGCTTGAAACAGGTCACAGGATTTTCTGGCGCACTCTCATCCATGGCGAAACTGCATGTGAGAGCGGCGTGGCCTCAAAGGGACACTGAGGAGAAATTGAAGTTGGCTTATTTCGATAGAATAGCAGCTCCTGATCACAAAAACGCCACTCTTACTGAAAACAAAGCTCTTGTAATGTAGAAAATAGCAAGAACCAAAATACAGATGTCGCCGCCACAGGCCAATGTCGCAAGTACAAGCGTGATGACTTCCTAGGACAAGAGGCGCCACCTTGGAGGAATTTTCCTTACTTCATGGAAGTCACGAATCTCTGAGGCTGGCAAAGGAAAGTTGCGCACCGCACCGCTAGCTGTCAGAAATCACGGAGTGTGCGTTTACGTCACGTATCACGTCACTCCATTCTGAGACGTCATAAGAGTTGCCGTGGTGTCATAAGAGTTCCCTGAGTTTGAATCAGAGCGGCGGGAAAAACTTTTACATCTTCGAATCCGAATTTCTTTGAAATAAATGCACCTTTCGCGCCCGGACAAGCGGCAACAAAGTCATGAAATGCCGAACTATCAGATTTTGCTAACAAAAAAAAATGACAGAGTTCTCCTCAGTGTCCTTTTAAGCGAACGCCGAGTCACGTGCGTAATCACATGACCACGTCTGGCGAAGCGCCGGTCGGCGCACCGCGGTCGGAGCAGCGGTGCGGCGGCTGACGTTTTCTGACGTCACAGCCACACCTCCGGCGCTCCTCCTGCCGAAGGTGAAGCTGCAACACCCGATGACCTTGGCGAGACATCGCATAGTGGAGCTCTCGCTCGAAAATGACTGCTCTCAAGCGCCTTTTTCAGGCGGCGCTGCGATCGAAAGCGCTGGAAAGCGGGCAGCAAAAGACGACGCAGCTGCTGGGGTCATGCGAAAAGCTGCGGCCGCTGCATGGCTCCACTATAGAGCCTAGAATACATTCTAGGCACTGTAGCTACAGTGGCTAGAATAAGGGAAGTGTGCTGACCGCGTTGCCGGCTCTGAGGTGCCTCCGCGAAGCGCCGGAAAAAGAGGGCTGGGTAGCGCTAAAGTGACTCTGATTGCAATTTCACTATTTTATCTATCTGAAACAAAATAAGATATCATGCTTCATAAACGGCTAGCGCATTTTCAGTTGAAAGGACTTATCCATCGGCAGTGGTTGATGTAAGCCATTCGGAACTTTAGCTTAATTGTCTGTGGTAATTCATGCAAAATAAAACAGACTTTGGTGCAGCGCATGACTATGAAGAGCATTAAGTTACTTTTAAACTCGTGAAGTTGTGCAGGTAGGCGCAAATACGATTTGGTTTGCAATGAGTCTTATGCTCATTGTTATGAACGAGATCACGCAACGTTATGCCTCATGGCACACTTCTCGAATAATAAAAGCAAGATTAAAGCGAAAAATCATCGACCGGGATGACCACGTGGAAGCGGCAATTTCGATAGATCGTTGACCCCAAAAGGACCCCTGCGAAAAAAAGATGCCTCCTTGGGAAGCAACCGCTGAAATCTTTCCCGGGCTATCGAAGAGGGGGAGATGACCTTCCTTTTGTCTGCAGTTCCTCGCAAGATGCGACCGACTGGTGTACAGTCGAAGGAGGAAGCGGTCAACAGCGCCTTCCCGGAAATACCACAGCTTAGGACGAAGTAGCAGCGGACCTCCGTATCCTCCACGCCCATTCCCATGGGGCCCCGCGTGCTGTGTGCGGCGACTATTCCGATCCGTGTCTCGAATGGCGAAAGGGGCGGAGCCTCAGTGTATTTAACGAGCGTCCTGAGTACGAACGATCGCTCTGGGCCTTGGCGACAAGGCTCATCCAGTCGCTCGAAGCTATGGACTTTTAATTTTCGACTGCTTGTTCTTTCTTTCGTAAAATATTTAAATAAGTTTCTCTTAGTGCCAGTAAACGTGTTTGTGTTTTCGTTGTCTCAAATGTCAAGCTTCCATCCTTCTTCATTCCTGCTCTGGTCAAACAACGCTACGTGCGCCAAAACAGCCGGCCATGCTACCCGACTTATAACAGCCGGTTGGCAGCGGTGGGATGCTGCTTCCCGGCCCGTAACATCATGCTGACACAAAGCAGTTGGGAATATCGGTTCATTTCTTTAGATATTCCAAACCAGCTGGGCTGTTTATGGCGTGGAGTTCCCGAATAGGGAACGCAAGATCGTAGCATTAGCAGTTACTGTCAGTGTCAGAGCTGTCGGCTCTCCTCAGCGCCAATGGAAAAAGTCGGGACAGCAAAGGGCGTCAACTCCAAGTGTAGTGGTGTTTCAAGAAGATGAAATGGAAAGGTGTGGAGAAAGTGCTCACAACTGCACAGCGTTTCCCGGGATTAGGCCTTTTCAGAATGGCGAGGCTGGTACAGCTCTCACAAGCGCCTTAAAACAGAAATTCATTTCGAATAAGAATTATTCCAGATGAAATGAGATTGCGTCAGGTCTATTCAGCAGCCACCGTAACAGGGATTATTGTCTACCGGTGTGCGTACTCTACCAAGTGCGAGGAGGAAAGACCTGCAGATAAGACAACGATAGGAGTCCTGTCGGCAGCTCGAAGGTAGACAAAAGCGTGCTTTGCGGGGGCGGGAAGGTCAGTTTGTGCGCAAAGAAGTGCAGCAGAAGTGTTAGGTGAGCGATGTCTCCTGGAAGCCAGCAGTACACCTTGGTGGGGTTCTCTGCAGAACTCGACTGGAGGCCTCTGTGCTTCGTGAAGCCTATCCCACCGAGTAGGGTGTGCAGTACCTGCGGTCTGGTGCGAAGAAGAAACGCGTTGCTTCCCTGCTCGCACACACTGTGCGAATCTTGCTGCGAGCAGTGCACTCAGGACGGTGCGCGCGTGTGTCCCTTGTGCGACCAGCAGTGCGAAGAGGACGACGTCGACTGGAGGGACTTCGCCGCCGAAGAGTTGCTCAAGAGAAAGGTAATCGGCAAGGATAAAAAGTTGCAGGAACTAAAGAACAACGCTTTGGTTGGCGTTGTTTTGCTTGTGACGCAATTAAATTTTGGAGTATATTGACCGGTCGTGTTCGTTACGATGACGGTGCGCGGCGCTCAAGAACATTCGTTGCGAAAGGGAAGCCTTGACGCCCCGTTTTCATTGCGGGAAAAAGAAATCAATCGTATTTTGCACAGTAAGAATGCAAAAGCCGTCCAATCGATTTATGTTACAAGATGGAAGCTCAATGACAGAGCCGTCATCTGAAAACGCATCTGGAGGTTTCCATCTAAAAACTATCATGTTTATCATGTTTTCATTCAGTTGTTGGAGTGGGTTAGGCGAGAGTGCATGGCATAACGTTTTAGGCCCGTTTCACATGCTGCGAATTTCGCCGCACCGACCCTGTGAATTCGGTGTCGCCGCTGACGCCGCAATGCGATTGCCGCTCAGTCCTTTCACCTGCTACGCAGAACCTGTGAACTCATTCGGTTGTGACAACAGGGTTGCTAGATGTCTGCTTATCCAACCTGTGAATAAATGGGGGAATAATGTAACATGGAATATGTTTATGTTGATGCAGTCATGCGCAATTTTAGATACAAGGTAACATTTCGTATCTTTTTATCAAAGTAAACAGTTCCGAATTATTCCAAAAGTACACGATGGCCAAAGCTGGCCAAAGCGCAAGCCTGACAAAGAGCCAAGCAGTGGATGCTTCCTATTGGTCAGTCGCAGAGGGAACAAACCGACGCTGAGAATGAATTCCATCCGGACGGAAATCGTTCCCAAGCCGTCTGCGGCACGAGCGGCGGCCCTCTCCAGCCGCAGACCGAACGAATTCGCAGTGCCGGACGGTGAAATTCGCAGCATGTGAAACGGGCCTTAGGAGTGTTGACGGCAGCAATGGAACAGCGTCTCATCTATTTTTTTAGTGCCAGACAGACACGGCTGATCCGTCTGTATAAGGCCCTCTCATATTCTCGTATCCTGCTCTACCCCGGCGATTAGCCTTAGCGCCTGCCCCACAGCAATGCTGGAGAGACTGTCTTGGTGGCACCCTAGGATGGAGCCGCCAGCCGCCGCATGACGCTTCAGAGATCGGTACAATGAAACGATCTTAGAGTCACCCGATTCACTCTACCTGAGAAGCGGCATGCCAGGGCAGCCTACTGAACTCAGGCATCGCTACGGTTCCAATTTCGAAGCAAGCGACGTGGCTGGCATTTAAACAATAGAGGAGGCGTTCGATCAAAACCGGCGCTGCGTCGCCGCGTTGCCTTGACAGTCGCAATTTTTGGTGGTGCTGATTATGTATTCTTTTGCGGTCGTGTTCTTTACACATGCAGTCGAGAAACGGACTTAAGTAGCTGCTATAAGAATGCGACGAGAATAGGTTACGGCACTTCGCTAGCAGACAGCGAAAAGGTGGAGCCCCGCCGCCTGGGAGCGGCATTAAAGGCAACGAAATAACGCCTCAAAACGCACAACTGTGCTCATTCAGCGGCTCAACCTTCTTGTCAGGCCCTTGACTTTGGTAATTTGTTAATTTCCCAGTTTGGGCGTAGCACAGTATTAATACCCAGCTAGCTTTGACGCGCATGTCAAAGGATACTGAGGTTTTTTGGTTACAAAAAATTTCCGAAATTGAATTCTGCTTACTTTTGTTCATATTAATTTCCGGTTTAAGCGAAGTGTCCAAACCCTACTCATAACATGAGTAGGGTTTGGACACTAACGGACGCCAACAGCCCATGAAAGCAAGAACCATAAAGAATTTTTTGTTTGCGGTGTTCATCAATGGGTAAATACTATAAAGGTAATTGAATAGAAAACAGAAGAAAAAATAACAAGTGCCACCAGTGAGATCCGAATCTCACCACCTCCGAATTTCCCGTCGGGTGCTCTACCAACTGACATACGGCGACGGCTGGGCGATCTTCGGCTTTCGGGGGCTCCTGTAGCACCGCGAGTGCCACGTAGGAATCCATTAACCCATTGGTTAACATCTCAAATTATTAAAAAAAACCTATGCTTCTAGGTTTCAGTGGCTGTTGGCTTCCGTCAATTATGTCATAGCGAACCCCTCTTCTTTCCTTCCCTTGTCTGCTCATTTTCAAAGAAAAGGCATTTTTATGTCCAATGCCAGGCGCAGGAAGTGGGCTGACAGATACGGATGCGCGAGTTGAATAGATAGCTTACTTGCTACCAGTCGGGCCCTGTTACTATTTCACACTGCTTGAATTATCAGGCCCCAAAGATCAGTGTTCGTCGCCTTTACCCCATGGCCACTTAATTAGTATATCTTTCCGCAAAGGGCCTTCGAGTTCTTTTCCTTAGTTACTCCGGCTGTGCCTCGATTAGGGAGGCCACTTAAAGCTCTATTCTATATTAGCCTTTTCTAGGTAACATAAGCAAGTAACGCAAGGGGTCGATATTAGCCAGGAGCCCCCCAGTGCAGTGCACCACGTAGCCCGCTCGCAGTTTTGGGGCATTAAATCCCGCATACTACCTACATTTATTACGAGTCAAGAATTAAAGGTAATAACGGCCGTTTAAAGCTATATTATTTCAGAACGTGATATTTTTCTTTTTGCAATGTTGGGTGAATTACGCGAAATTCATTTGCTAGAATTGGTCAAAACAGGAAACGGTTACATCCTACAAATGCTTTGTCATTGTCTTGTCTATACTGCCAAACGAAAAAAAAAAACTCCCAATGTTTCAGGCAGATTCCAACGAACCAGTTGAGTCTCAACACCTAAATTTTATTGTTAAGAAAGCAGCACGACTAAGAACAAAGGAACACACTTATCATCGCTGCTCTAATTCTGACTTTTGATCTTCGCAGGTCAAGTGCTGGAACGAACAATGTGGCTGCGAGTCTGTGATGGCCGCTTCGGAGTTATCTCGCCACTTCCAGCGCGATTGTGGACATCACTCTGTTTCCTGCCCCAAGTGCTTAAGTAGGGTTCTTTGCTGTGACGTGTATTCGCATCTGAGGTCAGAGACTTGTACAGCGGTGAAGCACCTTCAATCCGACGCCGAAGTGCCACCCGGCTGCAAGGAGGACAAGGAGTTGCTTGCTTCTTTCAGAGGTGAACTTGAAAAACAGGTGGCTGAAATGAGGGCAGTTCTTGAGCGGCTGGTTGTTGATAACGAAGCGCACGAAGATATGCTGAACGAAATCAATGAGGGCATAACAACATTTAAGAACGCTATGGAACAACAGCTGGCGGAAACAACGCAAAATAATCAGAATTTTGCTAAAAGCTTGAGCAGTGTGAGCGTGTCCAACCAAGAAGTGAAAAAATGTTTGGCCACACTGAGGGATCAAATGAACAATCTCCCCAGAAGCATAAGCACAGCGCAAAAAACGCTTACAGATGAACTGGTGCACATAGAGACAAACTTCAAAGCCGAAGTGAAAAAAACTGCTGATATGACATTGGATAAAATCAAGGAATTCTTGGAGCACCCTCAGATACAAGTGTCCTACAGCACCTTTACTGTAGACGGTGTCAAGGCTCTCAAAGAAAAAACGCGGAAAGAAGGACAAACTGACTATAACAGCGAGAAAGTGTACCTGCGCGGGTACTGCATATCGCCTGGAGTCTTCCTCGAAAAGCATGGAGAATCAGTGAGATTTTGCGCGAGCATGACCCTCTATAGAGGAGACTTGGACGACATTGTTGAGTGGCCATTCAAGCACAATGTCAAGCTCAGTGTCCTGCACCCGAAAGATGGCTCAAAGAGGGAGCTCGTGAATAAGGTAAATGCGACTCAGAGATATTTTCAAAGACCCACAGAAGAGCGTAACCTAGGTGTTTTCTTCGCCCAGAAGTCTTTTAACCTCGACGCACTTATCAATGACGGTTACGTGGCAAATGATGAGCTCCGCGTGAAGTGGAAGTTGCTGCCATGAGTGCCCCTAGAATGAGGGCAGGAGGCACGATGACTTTAGGCCGAAGAACTCCTACCATTAGCAGGAATGGCTTTTTTAGTTTTTTCTCTTCGTTTACCAACTCCTCATGAAAGCTGCTCCGAAGATACTTCCTTCAACTTGTTGCTACCGTTTTTTTGTTTGTATATGCTTCCAGTGATAAAACAATAAAGTGCATTTGCGCACACGTGTTAAGTCGGAGAGCAAGATCCAATATTCACCTCGTTGGCTCTCTCTCTAGCTGAAGCACTCTGGCGCGCACCACGAGATGGTAGGTTCAGTTCAGGCAGCAGAGGACGAAGCACGATAAGAAAGTAGTGCAAAAACGGACCTTTAGATGCACCTTGAAGAATCCTGATTGGGCAAAATATCTCCAAGCATTGCAGTACAGCTGTCTCATATCAAGGAATTGGAGTTTTGTTTTTGTATTACGATAATTCAGTCTGTTCAGTGTTTACTTCAGTGCGCAATTTTGATTTTTTTGGCGGTTATCATCTCCAATGCAAGAATCGTTCCTTTGGGTGATATACGTGCCATTCCTGTGAGGTCAAAAGTACAGTTCAGGTTATCTTGACTTTTCCACCAAAGAAGCATATGTACTGGTAATTGATGCCCAAATGGTCAGCTTTAGAGGATTAATTGCAGTATGGAATGCTATCGCTGTAACAAAACAGAACAGTGCGGAAGTTAAAGAGATAGTATGCTGGCTTTTCGTGACTAAATTAATTTTTCGGCAGTTTAAACCTCCGTGCTGAAATATATACAGAATACCTACGTGTGGAACAGAGAAACACAACAAAACAATTTAAAAACTAATTTCGTATTTTTCACATGACAATCTCGATTTATTATTGTAGATGGCATCTGCGAACCCTAACATTGGGGACACGAAGTGTAGTCAGTTCAGGAAGTCCGTGAGACTCTACATACACGATGCATGTCACGTCCAATGGCAATAATGACCGTTTCATTAAACTGGAAGCACAGATTTTAATTATATTACTCTTGAGAACACCGAGGTGGTTTTGAAAATACTAACACTAAAATACGGTATCTATCACAGATGCCAGCAACCACTTTTCCCGGCAGAAGCACTGCCGAAGAAAGCGCGTTGCAAGCAGCGCATTCTCAAAGATGATCAAACAATGCTAAAGATCAGAAGCCGCTGTACTTAACTGGATAAGCGAAAACTGTGCTGCCTTAAAGTTCTACAAAGAAAAGTTACCTGTCTCTTTGACACGCAGGCATAGTCATGAAACTTAGTATATTCACCGCATGCATAAATCATGTTAGCCGCCACGACAGAACACAGCGAAACACTGCCATCCGCTCTGTCCCGAATTTATTTTTCAATTTAAAACATAAATTCCTGCCTAAACCACGAGTTCTGCCGTCGGCTAGAGTCGGGCAACAATGCATGCGGATTTTTTTTTAATGAATGGAGCTCATTGTGGAAGTGACTGCGGCCCGTAAACGACGAGGTGTCTGTGAATGTTTGTCGCTCGCAAACATCAGAAATTATTCCATAGCACGTTTATGTGGACGCCAAACTAGAATCATTCTCTGGAATTACAGGCAGCGATCAAAACTTTTCTGGAGTGCTGCGGAGCTGCTCTTGGTGACCGTATCGAAAATGCCAAGATAAGTTCCGTCGATAAACGGGGAGCACACGTAGCAGAATTTGTTTTATTCGACTCTGCCGAACACTCCTCGGTGTTGAGCAAAAAAAGAAGAAACAGATAACAAAACAATCGAAGACATCTCATGTTGAAGAGCAGAAGAGATAAGAACGTGCATTTGGGGGGCGTAAAACTCACTTCATGGCGACAGCATTCCAGTGAGCGTGTACGTCCTAGAAGTACTCAGTACTTCGTGGTGGGGTTCTGCGCGGAACTAGACTGGAGGCCACTACGCTTCGCCAAGTCTATTCCACCGAACAGGGTGTGGGGCGCCAGTGGACTGGTAGGCAAGAGGACCTCTCTCATTCCGTGTTTGCACAGGTTGTGCGATAATTGTTATGAACAGTGCGCGCAGGATCAGGTCTGTCCACTTGACGGTGAACAGTGTGAACGGGATGAGGTCGACTGGAGGGATTCCGCTGCAAACGAAGTGCAGAAGAGAAACGAAATTATGAACGAAGGGATGTGGTAGAACCTTTAGAGCGTTGGATCTTAATAGAGAGTTTAGTTTCACGTACGTATAGAGTTCACGTACGCAAACGTGAGAAGTCTACGTAGCATACGCGCATGTCGTTTCAAACCCTTTTAGTTGCACGTACGCGACAGACGCCGCGCGTTCTTCCTAGCGCCATCTACTGAAAGATGAAGACACTGCTGTAGCCATCTAAGACAAGACGAGTCAAAGCCAAGCCAGTCGAACTGCGTCAGAGCGCTGCTTCGTTAGGCTTAACAGCTGGGAAATCTCCCTTATATCTGAAAAACAAAAGCTATTTGTCGCTTGAAACTTTATGCGATGGTAAGAATGGGCAAATCGATGGCGAATACAACAGTTTAGAACACGATATCGCGTCGAGGGATTAGCGACGAAGCTGTTATCGCTGTGAAGCGGCGGGCAGGGCGCCGCCATGTTTGTCAACGTTACGTACGCAAGCAACGCAAAGACCGCAACGTAAAAATCCGAATCTCACGCACGAACGTGAGACTCGTGCATACCCTTCGCGTTCTGCGCATGAGCACTGGTCAACCGTAAGGGCTCTGCGTACGTGAAGCCTCGACGTACGTGAAACTAGAACTCTAATATCCCGTCGTGGTCGGCGTCCGCAGTGCCACCTGTCACCCGCCCTTGTTGGCAAGTGGGAAAGAGAAGAGAAAGAAATTTCGATTCCACTTTTAGATAAGAGGGAAAAAGGGTGCGGGACACAGGTAGAAGAGCAGACAGGAAATCTCTTTCGCGCATTTTAGGGGGGAAGAGGAAGAGGGAAATATGCAAAGGGTGTGAGGCGATGGATGGCCTAGAGTCTTGGGCGTTCACCTCGGTTGCCGGATGGGGTTGTTCCTAACCCACGTAAACCCGCCATCGAAACCCTGTGTAGAGTATTACTGCAGTCTTGGGAAAGTCTGCAATTCACTTCCGGCTGTCTGAGTTTGCGAAAAAAACGGAGAAAATGCCAGTAAAAAAGCTTTGCTGGCGCTCCCGAGCTAACGCTCAAGCATTCGCGTTGCACACTGGTAAACGTTGTGATTTTTTTATCTGATATTCGTTATCTTTCAGTACAGGTTACAAGTCTAATTGAAATCTATCGAGCTTTCGTGTGTCTTCAGATTTATGTTGAGCGCAAAAGGAACAGCATCGTTATATGGAAGCGCTGGAAGTGCCTTAGTATAGCATAAAAGGGGCCGTATACTATTAAGATTTTAAGGTAATGATGTCCATGCGGGCCAGGTATTTAAGATACTAGGCTTTTCGGAAAGCCTTTTCATTTTTTCCCCAATGATTCACGCACCCCCAACAAAACCGAAGGGGGAACCCCGAGGCCTTCAAGTGGTCAACCTGCTCCACCAGACTTTGTTGCATCACATGCGGGCAGCTTTTCTTTAAAGTATTTAAAAAGCACAAGTTCTCGATGTTTGTTTGGCTTTACCAACTTCGAATGTGCTGATTCGAACGGCAAGAGAGCCTCTTTATACCTAGAGGCATATTTCCAACACACGTGCCAATCGGGTTTAAAAGTCAATTCTAAATCTAGGAGCCTAATGGTCTTTTCAATCGGAACATGCTTTATCTTGGAGCACCTGAGAGGGAGTGCTTTTTGGCGTCGCCTCACATCCCACTTACTTTTGTGGGCTTTGGAGACGCCTGACAACCATATGGAATTCCACACGAGGCCCGTCAAAGTAGAGATAAAAAAGCAGAAATACTTTGCAATCGAATACTTATATAAATATTGACAAACTCAGCTATATTTTACAAAATTTGTACGACTCGCACTGCGCCATTTGCGGTGAAGTGGCTGACTTATAGCGTATGGTATGGGCATCGCAGAAAAACGCAGGTATACTAAGAATCAATAACCCAACTTCAGAGGACTGGGAGGCGGCCCTGTCCAGCTCACATTCGAAAAACCGAATTTCGGTGATGAACCGGGCAAGAGCAGCAGCAAAAGCAAATGGGCTCCTGGAATGAGGGTCCACCCAAACATTCTATGCATTAAACGTGTTTCTCTCTCTCACACAGTCCATGAAAGAAGCAAGGAAAGTAAGCAGTTCGTCCAAGTTCTAAGAAAACGCTGCGCACAAACACAGACCAGCAAGAGGTTGGTGGGAGAGTGTAGTAAGGTCAAAATAATCTGACGTCAGATGGAGCCATGCCATACGTTCATTGTACTTAGAAACAGCGCGATGAAACGCTGACAACACGAAGAAACGAAACATACGAGCGATGACTCACAACTGAATGTTTTTTTTAAAGGAAAAATGCTTAAATAGAAGACATGAGATGGCGGGTAAGAGGGCTGCTGCAGCGATAACCGGCAGTAAGTGTGGTCGCGTCAAAAAATTCCAAAAACAAGAACAAACGAAGTAAGCGATAAAAAGACGGTGTAAAGAGCCGCTGAGTAATCGCTGCACCACTATGCAGCACTGGGCGAGGGGTCACTGGGATGGTTACCCCTCGCAAGCGAGCGAGGGGTACAGCCGCCTACACCTTGAGCCCAGCTAGCTTTGTTATCCATCTGAGAGGGTATTGTTCGATCTGCACTGCCTTGTGATGGCCTCTTACTCCAGGAGGGGTGATGAAGTCCTCCGCAGGCCGCGTTTCTACCCCCCCCCCCCCCCCCTTACCCGTCTTGAGGGCACTGCGCTTTGCAATTCAGCAGAGAGGGTATCGTATAGAACTTCAGGGAGGTAGAGGGGCGCCTCCAAACCTCTTTCCTTTTACCCCGAAAGTCGACTTGCCTTTCTGAATCTACCCCTGCATTGAGATGACCTAATGCTACAGGAGGGGCCATGACGTCATTCGCGAGCCGCGTTTCTGCCACGGCTTTCTGGCGATGGTGAGGTTTCCGCTGCACATGCTCCTGGACGAAATTTTCATATTTAGCGTGGCTTTTTCACGGGGTGTCAAGAAAGGACGACATATCTAAAAGCACAATTTTTCTGAATATTTACCTCTCATTTGTAAAAAAATGAAACAAAAGAAAATAAAATCTGTCCGAAACATTTCTTCTATTTACTGAAGATGAAAACGCTGCCACAAACCCCATAAAAATTAAACCATATATAGTCACCCTTTAGCTTCTAGAAGTTCCCATGTAGTTCCTATGTACGCTGGCACCAGTAAACCCTCTTAAAGCTACAAAAAATTAAAACACGTCGCATCTGGCAGATATGAGCTCTCCATTATGTCGTTATGCTGCCAGTTCTGGCGGCTGAGAGCGTGTTGCAGACCGATATCGGATGCCTCCATAAGAATCCCACCCCTCTCAAGTCCAGACAGGATTTTGTGTCGTGCGCACAGGTGCGGCCTATGGAAACTTGTGTACCACGAAGGCCCTGTATGTAACATGCCTTTTTTGGCCCCGGTCACGGACCCGGACTTGCCTTTCTGAATCTACCCCTGCATTGAGATGACCTAATGCTACAGGAGGGGCCATGACGTCATTCGCGAGCCGCGTTTCTGCCACGGCTTTCTGGCGATGGTGAGGTTTCCGCTGAACATGCTCGTGGACGAAATTTTCATATTTAGCGCGGCTTTTTCACGGGGTGCCAAGAAAGGACGACATATCTAAAAGCACAATTTTTCTGAATATTTACCTCTCATTTGTAAAAAAATGAAACAAAAGAAAATAAAATCTGTCCGAAACATTTCTTCTATTTACTAAAGATGAAAACGCTGCCACAAACCCCATAAAAATTAAACCATATATAGTCACCCTTTAGCTTCTAGAAGTTCCCATGTACTTCCTATGTACGCTGGCACCAGTAAACCCTCTTAGAGCTACAAAAAATTAAAACACGTCGCATCTGGCAGATATGAGCTCTCCATTCTGTCGTTATGCTGCCAGTTCTGGCGGCTGAGAGCGTGTTGCAGACCGATATCGGATGCCTCCATAAGAATCCCACCCCTCTCAAGTCAAGACAGGATTTTGTGTCGTGCGCACAGGCGCGGCCTATGGAAACTTGTGTACCACGAAGGCCCTGTATGTAACATGCCTTTTTTGGCCCCGGTCACGGACCCGGACTGGTTTCAGAGAGAGACAGGAGAGGTGGGCCGAGTCAACGAAAACAGCACAAAAACCGCAATAAACGCGATTTCAGCGCTGAGGGTGATAAAACAGTTGACTACACGCAGACGATTCACTGCCAACCCTTTGCACCCAGTGTGGGCTGGGGTTTCGCTTAAGTGATTAATTGCGGTTTTAAATTCGCCGTGTTCTTTTGGAACGTACAATAACAAACTCTTGATCTCGCGTTGAGCATCGACAGCATTGGTCACAAAATCCCTGTGGTGGGACCTCATGGCATCTGACCGCCGCAAGTTCAACGGCTAAACGACGGCCGGTGAAACCACAGCACAGAATTATGTTTATTCAGTAACACACAACAGCAGAAAACACGAGACCACAAACAGATACAAGCGTAAAGCAAACACATAAAAGAAAAAATGCCTGCATCAGACAGTAGCACATAGCGTCCCAAGGTTACATACAGTCACTGCGTGGATTTGCCGCCGGTCCGCTGCATTTCCAAGTAACGTGCCAAGGGACACAGCGGGATCGCGTCAGGCATCCACGGCAATGGGATTTCGGCAGTTTCATTTCCCCAGACGGCTCCGCTGCAAGCGTGGTTGGCGGGCAGCTCTGGTGTACGCACGGGCACACCTTCCACCGCCGTAGACACCAACTGCTCAACGGGCACCGGATCCACACTCTTTGCTCGGACCACCAGGTTCAATGCAGGATCCTTCCAGAGTGAATAAGCAGCATCCCGTGCAGCTCATTTCAGATGCCTCTCCACCAGCACCTGGACTGCTCTGCATGGCGTCAATCTCTTCCGCCTCCGAGCATGTGGGCGCCGATCCAGTTGCTGGCTCGCAGAAGATCGGATAAGGCGGCGAAGCTCCGGAACTGTCGCTCAGCGGAGAACACTCCGCTAGTGCATCCACAGAGTTTCCGGACAAGGCCGCTGTCCCCGGAGGATGTACCTGTGCTGGCGAACACATGGCCGGGAGAAAGCGTCCACGTGTTCCTTGTGTTGGGCGTCCACGCTTGGGGGCAAAGGATGTCACAGCGAGGCCTGGGTGTGGACGCTTCGAAGCCATGTTCTTCATTAAGCAGGCCGTGCGCCAGCGGGTAGAATGGGTGCCCTCACTTTCCCCCTTTTTATCTACTTATGAAGAAGGCTGCAGATAACCCTCAAAGGAGGCTCTCCAGCCAATGGTGGCGCCGACCGATTTTTCCTCTCGAAGGATTTTCCTCTCTCCCCCTAGACCGATCCCTTTCATCCCTTCGTGCTGGTTAGCCGGAAATCACAGGGGGTGCCTTGGGGTGCCAGTTGAATGGGGAATAACCACTGCTGGATAAGATTAACCAGGGCGGCGTGAAAACCGGTCTATGCCATGGTCCAGAGGGCCTCCTTTCAGGGGCATTGGCGGCCCTGTGGAATAGCCAGAAAATCTTTTCGGGTGGGGCTCCGGACAATGACAGGCAAGGAAGTGGAGTTTGCTTTAAAAGAAGAAAAAGTTAATAAAAAGCAAAACGCACTGGTGCACGGCAGCGCAGGCAGGCACTCGGAGAACTTTCTGGTGTTCTTTTTGTGCTTTCCCGAGAAAATGACGGGCTCGTGACCGCCGCTGAAGTAGTGGAGTTCGGAAAGAGGAACGCGCAGATGTCTCAACCCTAACAAATATATCAGAAATGCTTCATTACAATGGGCGAAAGAGATGACCGCTCCCGGCATGCAAAACGTGTGGCTCAGGAGCCTTCATGTGCATGCTGATAAGGCCGATTTCGTAGGCAAAGCGTTCTTTCTTATTCGGCCTGTTTGAGCAATCCGAACGCGAATTTTGAGAAGTACCGGCTAACCGGCCAATGAACGCCATTATCGCAGGCGGATTGACCTCTCCAGGCCTGTCACCAGAACATGTGTTCCCGGTCCGAGGAACGACTGCAAGAATATTTGGGTGAAACTAGAATTTTCCGGCTTATAAAAAAATAGACAAAACTAAAGAAAGGCAAACGAGCTGGCACATCTAATCAACCCTTAGCAAAACTCTGGAAGTCAGCTTCTCTATATAGCGCAAACGTCTTTACCGAGGAGGTCAAACCAGTTTGAGGTGCAGCACTGGTTTTTTAAAACTAGGGTGCAGTGATGCAGTTACCTGATGTCACATTTGCAATGCACCCCTTTTCTGCATTGTTCTGGCTTCTGTTGTTGTCGAGAAGCTACAGTTAATCCCCCTGTAGTCACAAAGGAAGAGTGCTGTGTCGACTAGACTGCTCATCAGTGTGTGCACAGCACAAGGCGCGCAGTAGAAGTACTTAGCGCTGCACCCAACTGCTCCACCTTGGACGTTCCACGTGACCATGGTAAAGGGGTTTTGCCCTGCAGGAAAGCTGACTTAAGGAGTGCTGCAGAGTCACATTTAGAGTAGCCTAATCCATTGGGGGATCAGTTTTTGTTTGCGTAGCTTCACTCAACTCCCGTTTCAGTCGTTCTGTATTCCAGTTGATGACTTCTGATTTACTGAAAATTGGACTGCATATACCTGGCTTGCACTGCTCAGTTTTCAGCAAGGCTTCCTTTATCATCTTCCGCGTTTTGTCTTTGTGTGGCGAGCACTACTTTTATCATGATTAAAAAAAGGCACAGATTTTTCTAGCCCATCGATGTGTTACCGTCTTGGAATGCAATTAGCAGCATGCCTCGAGATGGAGGATGGGTTGTCACCAATGGCACAAATAGCAGTCTTCTGAGGTAAAGCCACAGTAGAACCATTTAATGAAGTCTGTGTTCTGGTAATAGTACTCCATGCTGGGAATAAGTCATGTTTACTAATGTTTCGTCCGGGACATCGAATTCGTATTCTACATTTTGTGGCGATACCAATATAACATCCAGTCTTTGCAAATTACTTACCGCTACCTGCATCTCCGAATCGTATTTTTGTTATCTGTTTTTAATCGCTATCATACTGCTGATATTCCGAACCGTTTTCTTGTGCCTTTTCAGTTTTCAGAAGAGTGCCGTATCTGCGCACTATGGTTTGGACCTAAAAATAGCCCGTAGCTACGGGCCAAGAAAATATCTGCAAATTTTTTGTGTGCATGATGATAATAAAACATTACTTGATTGAATGACTAATTCATTGATAGATTCCATTAGTGCGCAATGATTCCAGAACACAGCGCTATCGCATTTATCTCTTAAGATGACTTTTGCGGCAAGATTATTTTTGGTGACTCGACCTCTACTCGCAAAAAGGCATAGGTCGTTGATAGGTATACGCTGTACATTTTACTTTTGTTGATTGGACCTTGTCTCGAAAAGCCGATAAACCAGACATAATTTGACTGTAGGTGTCAAATATTTATTGCTTATTCCCGGAGGTAAAAGCTTCGACTAATTCAGTCTTTTGAGTTCAAGATGACCCGGTCAACCCTGTTTGGTCCACGGCGTAATACTGTTGCGCGGGAAATGAACCAGAGGTCACCTAGCTCCCATCACCTCGACTACTAGTCGGGTCAGATATGTTTAGTGGGCGTAGCAAGAATCCCCCAAAACACGAGACTTCTGGCAGCGTGGCCATGCACATAGTTCAACAGTGGCCCAGAAGGAGCCGCGCGTACCAAGGCGGCTCTAATAGGGAGAAGCATGGCTGGAAAGCTTCCCTCCCCGTATCTAATCTGGAGAAGCAAGGCGGTAGGGAAACTCCTCCCTTGTCGTTTCTAGCTGTTCCTTCTCATCAGTAGATGCGAAAATAAACTCTCTTATGAAAAATAAATGGAAAAAAATTATCTTCGATGGCAAAAAAACAGTAAAATGCATTGCTAAAATAGACCAGTCCTTTGCACCGCCTCCAAAATTGGGAAAAAGCTGCGGACAGGCCGCCTTGTCATTTGGTCCGAGATATTTGGAACAGCGCATTTGAAACTATGCAGTCATCTCAGCGGCTCTGAACTCGAAATTTTGAAAGCGGGCCATCCACACCAGATCATTAGGAGCGGACACAACCGAAAACTCAGAAACGCGCCATAGATGACAGAGATTAAACAAAAACATGCTGTAATTATTCGGCGAAATTCTCCCCTTAACTTTCGAAGTACGCAATATTGCTTTACAAAGCACCACTTCTCTGTTGTTATACTTGAGCTATTTATATGAGTTTAACATATTGTTACACTCCGGCCACTTTTTGAAATGTCTTGACGGTTTTTCTTCGGACCCACTGGTAACCGAGAGCTATTCACGTTTTTTTGCACTGTCTTTTCAAGGATGTGCAAGTTTTTTTATGATTGACTGCGATTTGCATTGCTGACATCACCATAGTCATCCATCTCCACGTGTACTGCCAGGAAGGACATCATTCCAACGAAATGACCTTTCTGTGCGCCTGCATTCTGAGGACTATTCCCTGCAGTAAGGCCCTAACTAGGGACTCTATCTCATTGTGTTTTCTTGGAGTTTAGAGGGAAGGGATACGAAGGAGAGAGAAGGAGAGAGGTTTTGGCCCCATGACTTGTTAGTTGCTCCAATCCATAGCTGCACAATTTCAACTCCTTGCTCCACTAGCCCAAACAACAATGAGCTACCCACCAGCACATGGCACAATAGCTAGGTCCTGTCTTCTTCCATTTCCTGCCTACAGTTGGACCCACCTCGAGAAGATAGTGGCTTTTCCATGTCAAACCACACCAGCACAGCCAATGGCGTCGGCCGATTCTTATGACCCTGCTAGGGTGATAGTTTTCAGGGAGTGGCCCCACAAAAGAAAAGCCCTGTCTAACCACAACCGCACCGAAAAAAATAATTATCTCCGTGCCTCCACCACACCCTGCTTTTTGAGACTGGCAGGTCGATGACAATCCGCCAACGTCATTGCCAGAAATGGGGTCTTTACTGGAAAAAGCGCCTGCCTTCTTTCGGACTATACCCTCGGCCGCATTGTCAAGAAAATGAATGTTATCAGCATGCAAACTATCCACTGCCACTTGCCACCAGGAGTGGGGAAAAAGAAACTGCTGAAGTGTCAGCTTTTGTTAATTTTTTGTGTGTGTCGATAAGTTGGGGATTAGTGCTGGCAGTGGGCTAGCCCCATTGTGTTCTATATTTGGTTGGAAATATTGGGTTCACCGGAAATCGTTTTCAGTTGCTGTACTGGACCCTTTGAAAGCTTACTTTCTCAGCCAAAGTGAGAGGCATGCTCCTCGCCTTTTCCCTAACCTTTCTTCTTCTAGAAGATTGGTATCTCTGGGTACTTTGAAAAGTTGGGAAGACATACCAACCCTCATGGACATAAAACCAGAAGGGAAAGGACAACCGGGCCAAAGACAGCTGTCGTCATTGCATTTCCCTTTCCTTCGGCACTGCGGTGGTGCATCCAGTGGGAAAGCAGCGGCTTTTCTTTCATAGCTTGGGTATAAGTACAGGGCATTTCCTCCACAACGGGCTTAACACCAGCAGCAGCAGCAAGAGGTCGCAAGGTTGTCCACCGTTAGCAAGTGCCATGTCTACCGTTGAACTTAATGGGTTCGATTTCAAGTTAGGCGACAAAACGGTACACTTTGTCGAGCCTATTTCGCCAGACAGGCTATGCATCGCCTGCGGAAGGCTGGATAATTATACGGGGATGCTGCCCTGCCTGCACACCCTGTGCTTGTTCTGCTACTGGAAGCACTCGGGCTTCTTTGGAAACGCCGTCTGTCCCAAAGACAACACGACGTGGCTGTTCAGGAAAACGAAATGGAAATATGTCCCCCTTGAGGAGCTGATGAAGAGAAAGGTGAGTGGATCGGAGTTCATTGCTAAAGCTTTGATTGGAGCTTTGGAAAGAGATCGGTGTAGCGAATTGGTTGGAAGCAGGAGCAGGTCTTGAGAATGTCGCTTTCCACCGAAACAGTGCATGATTTTAACGTGTGTGGACTGATTGATTTGTGTGTAGATACAATGTCCTAAAAAGTAGAATATTTGGCCGGTCGATGTCGCTAGGTTTTAAAAGCTTTACAGATTACTCGATAAGACGCAAAAATATATTTTTATGACTATATCCTGCTTTTCGTTCTGCGCTTGACGCATGATGGCCACAGCTGACTACGTTCCATAAAGCACAAGATAACAAAAAAATAACGACCGCATTTCGTTCACCCTCAAATGAAAGTCGGTACGCTGACGGAAGGATTTTCAGATCAGGGGACTCGAAGCCAAAGGGTCCCGATATAGTTTTTGGCGCCCAAACGCGCATGCTGACGACGTAAAGTACGCCTGCCATCTTGGGTTATCATTAGTGGCGCGCTCCACGTTCAGGCAACATGGCGGCGTTAGCCGAAGCAGGGCCTCTCGCTTCGCCACCGCTGCGTCGTTGCCGCTAGACGGCGTCTCATGTTCGCTGCAAGCGCAGGGCGCACGCAGCTTTCGCATTTCCTGCTGATGCCCGCACAGCACTTGTTTTGCGAAACCACGAGTTAATTTCAAGATTGTTTCCCTGTTCACAAAACTCATGGGCTTAGCAAGTACGAGCAGTATGACGCCTGAAAGCATGGAATCTTAAAACAAGTCAATAATTTCGGTCTAAAAAGCGGTCACAAATAATTGGCATACCGATATCAAAATGTTTCTTTTTGATGCACTAATTTTTATGCTAGCTGACGGAAACAAAAAAGAAAAATACATTTGCGAAAATTACCTTTCCGAGTTCCTCCCGTGATAGCATTGACCGTGCAAACAACCCACAAAAGTGTCAAAAGCATTCCCTGTTTGCGGTTTTGTTTCGCTTACTTTATGAGAATGTTCTTCTGTCAAAAACTAAGCAGATTTATTAATAAAATATTATTTGAATTGTTTATTTTCCCTTTTTAGCATTTGTTTTCTTGGCCGCTATTGCGCTGCATGCAGTTCACAAAACCATGAGCAGCTCCGCTGCGTAAAAAAAATCCCTGATCTGAAATTCGATACTGCATCTCGTACAAAAAAGGTCTATAGACAGTCTACAGACTTCTTGAAGACCCTATTGCCTGCCTATAGACATTTATATTGTCTATAAACTATCTATACACTGTCTATAAACAAAATCTTTTAAAAGTGTATGGCCATAAATCTATGAGATTGTTTATAGACTGTCTATAGCGTTTGTATTGCCTATAGACTGTTCTGTAGAGTTTTTCTATAGACTGTCTACAGACTTTACAGACAGAAGTTTATGGAGAGTCCATACAATGTCTGAAGAAATTTTTGCTACGGTGCGCCCGTATCGTTGCGGCCCGGTTTTTGTCTTGGGTCCTTCTATGCTAAAACTGTTCGCATCAGCGTCACTTGATAGGAATCACGGTGGAGAGAGGGTCGGTAAGTGCGTTGTTTCACAACGCAAAGTGAACAAGCGGGAATGGAGATTCAGGGTTCTTGGCATCGACTAGAGGACTTGTCTTCCGGGGCCCTTCATTCCGAGGAGGAAGGCCGGGTGTGCTGAAGAAGGTTAGATGTGGTGGGGTAGACAGTTTTAACTTGAAAATATTGTCCAGACAGGTTGGCTACTCGAGGGTTTACCGGTCGACGTGCATGTTTTTTTAAAATACCCCAGCTGAGCTGGACGCAATCTGGGGTGTGGCATGCTGTGACTTACCGTGTAGGTATGGAAAAACTTGTATAAAAATTCAGCAGCATGGCAGAAGGAAATAGTGGAAAGGAAAAAGAGAGAGAAACGAAGAATCCATAAGTAGGGGAGGGGATGGGGAGAGAAAGATGAATGACAGGAGGGGATGAAGGAGAGGAGAAGAAAGGGCTTCTGAGAAAGGATAGCAGGAAGTGCAAAGCATAACCTAAAAATAGAATAATAAAAAGGTGGAGGAGGGAATCGGCGGGAGTCGAGAGACGTCGGCAATGGGGGTATTGTGATAGAAGAGATAAAGAAGGGATTTAAAGTGCTTTGAATTGCTGTCAAGCGTTTTTATTTCTTCCTGTGTAATTTTTATGCTGACCATATGCAAAACCTTGTGTCTTGAGCTTGGTAAAAACCCTGGCATGCACTCTGAGGTTTCCGCTCATAAAACGGTGTAAAAACAAATTACATGTCGGGCTAGCACTCGAGGATTCATGGAAGTGCTGTTGGTGTCATATCTACGCTCTTCCTCGGGAAGCGCTATTTCGCCATGAGGCGGAAAATGACAATGCGGAAATCTGTGAATCAGGTACTCCGCAAGGTTTGTTTTCCAACTAAAAGGTCTCGTTCTCAGGTGACACTCGCATTGTTTGTGAAAACGAACAAAGTCAGGATCCTTTCTGACTAACCTCTTGAATGTTCCTAGATCACTTCAGTATTGTTCTTGGGAATGAAAACTCCAGATTGTCACGCGATGGTTGCAGCAAAGGCTGAGCACGACAAGGAAGGAGACCGGCCTTTGTGACTCCGCAGTTGGGAGAGGGCGGTTGAACGTTCGGACTATGGGTGCTGAGTGGTTAAGAGAGGAAGTTCGAGCGAAGGTTCGGGGTCAGTCTGATATGTTCAGCGGGGAATTTTATGCAAGCATTGCATGAGAATAGCCGTTGTATGTGGTAGCCGACTTTCGCTGCCATGGAAACGAAGACCCGTTTACTTCTATTTCCTGCCTATCCTCTGCTGCGGCGCTATGGAAGTTGACAGCCATCCCTTATTCTATATTGTACCATTGCACTCTTTCGATGGATCGTTAGGAGCAGCATTGAAGTCAAGTGTCGACATTCCAGAGGTTTCACAGGAGTCAGAGCCTGACTTCGTTTTGAGAAGGCATTCGGGAGTGTGGTGTGGGAACGAGACCCTTTGGTTGAAAAATCCGCGTTCCGTAGAAGCTGACTTACAGATTTCCGCAAATGGTCCAGTGCCGTCGAAATACGAGGGAAGCAGCGGTGTAGCGTTGCCCATAATGCGGAGAGTCACTATATTTCACCTGCTGGAAACAGACGACGAAGAAAAAGGCTAGACAGCGGCAATGGTCCGTTGAATCTGCGTGAGCGCCTTCGGGGGAACTAAGGCTGCTTGATTCTGTTTTAAGCAGCAAGTTGAGAACCGCGAGCTCTGAACGGGATTCGGGATTTTTTTATGCATGGTGATGACCGATGATGAGGTTTTGATCTCTCTTCAGCAGGGGAAGGGGCTACTTTGTGCAGGCGCTCCCAATTTGCCAATTGTCGGTGTCCTCGTTTATAGCTGATCATGCAGACGCGCCTGAATGCAACTTGTAAACAGGTGAAGCACCATGCGAGCACATGGTCTCCTATGTTTTAAGTATAGTGGAAAGGTCAATACGCTTATAGATATGATGAAAGGTACCAGAGAAGTGCCACATGCATTTTCGAACACGTGTCGTTTGGTTCAGTATTGAATACATTTCATGTCGTGGTTATAATGCGTGCGATATACAAGGTGCAGACCAAAAAGAGCAGATGTTAGCGATATCAGGGTAATAGTTGTTTACAAAGCGAGACTACAGCAGCACTTACGAGATATTTTAAAAGTGAAGCATGGAAGATCCAACATCGGGTGTCGAGTTCAACAAATAAGGTCATAAAAACCCATAATAAATCTTCCCATTATTAGCAACGAATGATGCAGATTAACAGTTGACCAGATCCACAAGAGCACAGTGAAGTCAGCAGATAAAATTCATTATTATATGAC
This sequence comes from Amblyomma americanum, assembly GCA_030143305.2. Classification (NCBI taxonomy): domain Eukaryota; kingdom Metazoa; phylum Arthropoda; class Arachnida; order Ixodida; family Ixodidae; genus Amblyomma; species Amblyomma americanum. Next base: position 167,447 of record JARKHS020033941.1, read on the forward strand.
TCGTCCCAGCATGGGCTATGTTCAAAAAAGAAAAAAATGGCAATCGGGCATACATCTTTCAGTTAAAATTACGTGCTCTTCAAATCTTTATAGTCGATTCATTCTAATTCAATTTCATTCTTTTGTAAATAGTCGAGTGTGTTTTGTTGGGAAACCTTGTAATATTGGAAACTCTATCATTTTATTTTCATGTATACGTACCTCTCGGTGTTTCTCACGTGTCGGAAATACTTCGAGTATGATCTGGGCCGTCAGTCGCATTGCTTAAAAGGGGTGTGGAGTTTGTATTTTTTAGTTCGTTTTGTAGCACGTTATCTTATAAAGACTTTAATCGCAAGCTATGCTTACTGGAATCACTCTGTACTAAGAATTATACTAGTTCGCTAATCATTCGCACTGAACCTCTTTCAGGTGACATGCTTGAACGCAAGCCGCGGCTGCAGGCTTGTGATGGCCCTCGGAGACCTCATCGATCACGTCTACCAGGAATGCCTTTACGACCATAGCTTCTGCGCCGGGTGCCACTTATCGCCTGAACAAGGCCAGGAGAGAGCGCCATGCAGGCTGCGAGAATTCCTGGACATGACTGAAGAATGAGAAGCTGCCATCCACTTTCATCTCCATTTTTCTGACCGCTCCTGAGTTTGAATCATCAGCCATAACCCAAAATTAACCCGGCATTGCCTAAATAGGCAGCATTTCTTAAACTTCACTTGTACACATCTAAAATTCATTCGAATAAAATTCTAATATGCGCCCGCTTTACTGTGTAACGTTATTTGAGAGATACAGCATGTCGTGTCCTTGCCTTCATTACCGTTGCCGTGTTACCGGACTTTCCGGTAATCACAGCAAAACGCCACAAGACGTTTCAATAGCGCAGCGTCTCTCCTGTAAAAAGTTACCGCATGGTGAAAACGAGGGATGATGATGTGAAATGTCCCATGATTTATTGCAAACATAAATATGCACTCATTGCCGATATTCATAAGCAGCGAAATACTACATGCACTTGTACAGTCTTTTTCGCTGCATATAAAGAGCTACAGACTACCTTTCATCTTACAGCCGGCAAATCGGCTTTGCAATTGCACTAATGAGCTACTCACGTTGCCTGCCTTGGCTATTGCCAATTTTAGTATGCAGATCACAGTAAGCTTGCGTACGCAACGCTAAATGCGTTGCGAACGCTGTAAACAGTGCATCTACGACATTTTTAATTAGCCGTGCCCCATTGTCGGTTGTTTGGATGCATATACAGTGGAGCCACCTAGTGACAGTAAGTAAAAGCGCTTCTTATCAGGGGTGAAGTAACGGTCCGTGTGTGCACTTTTCCTCTTTTTCACGGGAGACAAACATGAAAATCTGAATGGTGGCTCCAACCGCAACGCCCGCCCCAACGCTTGCGCGCGCCACACACACACACACACACACACACACACACACACACACACACACACACACACACACACACACACACACACACACACACACACACACACACACACACACACACACACACACACACACACACACACACACACACACACACACACACACACACACACACACACACACACACACACACACACACATATGGACACCCGAAGCGCGCCGTCAGGCAAAGGAAGGAAGGTTGGATTGAAAGAAGAAAGAGAAAGGGGTGCCGTAATGAAGGCCTCGGGAATAATTTGCTCCACCTGGGGATCTTTAGCGTGCGTGGCAGCGCGTTTTGCCCGCAGCGTGGTCAACGCCAAGGCATGCCTCGGGACTACTGCGACATCACTATTCTGATTGGCACACCCTTAGAAAGACCTTCAAATCTTTGTATGCTTGCGGTGTTTGTGGGTTTTCGCCAAGAGAAGCTAATAAATAAAAATCGCGCCAACTGATCAGCTTCGCAGCCCGCTGCGCAAGAGTACTCGCAGGCTATTCCCGCAGCAATAGATTGGTTTGATACTAGTGTTAGTGGATGAACAAGACGATGTGCACAGCGCCGCACGAGAGAGTCTTGCATTTTAACACTCCTCGTTTAAAACCGCATCACACACAGCGCTGTGCACTTCACATTCCCTTCTTCACCTAATAATACGATCAAACTAATACTCGTACTTTGAGCTCCGTGGCGGTAGTGACGAGAGATCACTCTACATGGTCGGAAATTTGGTCGGTGCGTACGCTGGGTTCTTTACAGCCGATCTCCTCCTATTAACAAAATGCTTGCTGCCATCCTCGCTCTTTTTCGTTTTAACATAGGAACGGCGTATATTTCTTAGGGGTCTAGCAACCCTGCAAATTTAACCGCCTTTGCGGCGTGTCTGCTTTGGTGGTTCATCCCCGATATCAAAACAGTAAACATAAAGGGTGGCTAAACAGAGCCGTGCGGCGCGCCGAGTTCAACCGGTCGGGGCAAGGAAAGCCCCTGGAGCGGGAATACCTATTGTGCGCCCGCTGAACCCTGGCTACTGAGCCCAAAGTAGGGGGATCAAATCCTGATCGAAGCGACCTCATTTCGATGGAGTTGGAACTCAAAACCATTCCCTCGGTGACCACAGTCAATGCACGTTAATGAACATAAGATGGTAGAACTTAATCCGAATCTCTCATCTACGCATCCTTCACTGTGAAAGTGCGGTTTCTGAATGCTACACGTCACATATATTACACCGTTCCTACCACGCTAAAAAACAACAAATTAACAGCCAACTAAAAAACAAACAAATTACTATGTGTGTGCGTAGCACGGTAATTTGCAAATCAAAGTATTCTAAGCAAAAATGTAGGGGCACTATGAAACTTCGTGCTTCAGTATATAGAACTTTTGAGCTGCGGTCCTGCGTCAGGTACCATTCGCAGAATCTTGCACAGGTGTCGTAGAGAACCCTATGTCACAAAAATGGAAAGGACATCTGCATGCTGTAAAGTTAAAGAAGGCCTTTAATAGAACGCACAGGAAGGAGCCACAAAAAAAATTTGCCAAGGCAGAGCACATGCATGACAGAGGGGAATAGGCAGCATAAAACCAGGACATCCCATGTAACCCATAGCAATTAGTAGCAAGGCCTGTTATACCGATGTGCTTCAAATTTAAGAGTTTTCCAAAATGTTTACAGCGTAACGCTGTTCATGCGTAGAAGAAAACTGAGGCAGAGAGAGGCAAAATTTGATCACATTCCCGGAACTGCATCCTTTTTCAAGATGCTTACCCACGGCTCGGTTGCGATTCACGTCGTGCACAAGGCAGCGCTGCTGAACTCCGCAGGAAGGAAATTTGTGATTTCAAAGGCTATGCCCACCTTGAGATGAATAGCATATTTGTCCGATCATTGCATGATTGCGTAAAGCCTGCGTAAGGTTGCGCATGCAATTGCGTAGAGTTTCTACCGGAGGCGCTTAAAGGGGCTCCGAAGCAACTGCCAATGAAATTCACATCAACTCGCTCAGTGACTACGTTTATAGTTGTGATGCGAACCTGATCCATATAATGGTTAATTAGGTATCAACATCCCAAAGTTTCCCAGGCTATGAGGGACGCCGTAGTAGATGGGTCAGGAAATTTTGACTACTCGGGGTTCTTTAACGTCCACTGACATCGCACAGTACGTGGGCGTCTAGAATTTCGCCTCCATCGAAATTCGACCGCCGCGGCAGGCATAGAACCCGTGTCTTTCGGGTCAGCAATCGAGCACCTTAATTACTGAACCACCGCCGCGGCCGATCCAAATAATACACTTTTGCACGCAGCATAGAGCCCACAAAAACACTCGAAAGGTGGCGAGCGCTTCCCGGCGACTTTTCCAAGCTCCCACCCTCCTCCGTCACTCGCGCCCAGGAGGTGGCGATTGTTTAGATGTTTTCAAACATCCGTCTGCTACCACGGCCGCGGTGAACAGGCCGCGTAGTTCCAGTTCAGGTGGGTCAGGAAGATCCGCTCCTGGAGGTGGGGCCGGCGGAGGAGCGCATGACCTTCCAGCTTGCAAAAAGTGACGAGAGGACAGGGAAATGCGCGAAGACGCTGACATCAAAAATTTCACCAACGAGAGCGTATCAACAAAATTTTGCTGCACAATATTCCTGATGTGGCGTGCGTTAGCGTCCGAGGCATAGAGCAGCTTTCATTAGAGCGCCTTTAAGAGCCAGCGCAGAGCAGCAGAAAAAGCCAGCCGACAGCAGCAACAAGCCTGCGGAAGAACTCGGGCCAGCGGACAGCAGCCCCGTCGCTGCTTCGCCATAGTGACGACAGGAGGCGCAGTCGGCGCGGCGCCATATCATCATCATCTAGGGAAGTCAGTCGCAACGAGCGCTAGCGGCCGGCGCCTCATTCGCACTGTTGGCGGTAGTAGTTGTTAATAATAAAAAAAAGAAGTGAAAGAAAAGAATTTTGCCGGCCGTGGCAATTGGTATCTAATTTGCCACCCTTAGCTGCCTGCAGACTCCCGGCCGTGGTACCCGTTGCTGTGCGCGATACGCGAGCGCATTGAGCGCCTCGCGGAGCAGAGATGCAGTATTCGCGTGGAGTGCAGTGGGTGCCCGGTCACAGCGGCATCCGCTGCAACGACCAAACCGACGAGCTCGCCACCGTCGCACATCAGCTTCCTTCCCAGCGACGAACCACTCTCCCCGGAAGAAGTGCGTGCGGTGACCTACGACCACCTCGGTATGCAACAGCCTCGCACCGCGCGAGGAGGGCGCATTTCTGTCGTGGGGAAATGGGGAAATGGGGAAATGAAATGAAAGAGGTGAGGGGACAGGAAGAAAGGAATTGTCGCGCCTCCAGCGAGCGGTGATCATTCGAGGGGGTGTCGGCTGCGTGTGGCCCGGAGAAAGACGGGTGCGCCACGGACTGTCATCGGGCGACGCGTGCGGTGACTGGGGTGCATTGGAGACTTTGGAACACATGCTCCTTCGCTGCACCGCGTCCGCAGCCCCGCTCCGGGAGATTCTCGCGGCCCACAGTTCGTTGGGAATCATACCTGACAGGTTCCAGGCGCTCCTGGGGCACGGCAGTGCGTGCACCCGGGACAGAACAAAGGTGAAACTCTGCGCGTTCGTCGAGCAGGCGGGATTGACCTCCCGCTTGCTCTTCGTCAGGTAGTGCAGGCGTGACATGGACGCTCCGTGGGTTCCCTCTCGGATGGAACGTTGCCTGGCGCCCCATCCCGGACGCTCGAGCACTATGCCGCGCACGCGATTACTTCGAGAGAGGACGCTCCGTGCGCGCGGCTGTGTATACGCAGTTTATTTCTTTTCTGTAAATAATTACGTAGAGCGGCCGCTCACCCGCACTTGTTTCCGAACAAAGCCTGGACATTAGCGTGCGAGCGGCGCGAACTTCATTACTTTTGAATTTTGTAAATAGCGTACAAAAAGCTCTCGCCTGTCCTGTTGGCGGTCAAGAGCGCGGCCGCCGCAGCATTTAAAGTGATGGTGATCTGTAAAATGTGGGTGTATTTCGCATCTCATCGAAAATAGTTTCTGTCCGAAACGAAAAACCTATTGACAGAGAAGACACGCGCCGTCATCTGCGAACAAAGAAAACACTGGACACGCCAAAATGATTACACTCTGTGAAATCCACGTCAATATATCTCTATTTTGGCTTCTCATTCCTAAATATTATTTGACTAAGATATCCACAAATCAAGAAAAATAATTAATAACGAGCTTGTAGGGAACATCCCTCTGTAATGAGCACGCGATATCCGCGATGTTTGGATCGGTACGTGCTCCAAGCTTTGTTCACGAAAACGCACGTTCTCTAAGCCTTTTCGTATATGCGCATATCTTAGCGAGCAACACTTCCCGCCGCGGTGGCTCAGTGGTTAAGGCGCTCGTCCATCGAGCCGGAGCACCCTGGTTGGAACCCGACCGCGTTGGCCGCTTTTCGATGGACGCGAAACGCAAATGCGCCTGTGTGCTGTGCGATGCCAGTGCAAGTTACAGATGGCCAGGTGGTTGAAATTATTTTGGAGACCTCCTCCGCACACCTCCACTATAGGGTACCTCTTGATTCCTTTATTCTTACAGTCCCTCATTTTTACCCCTTTTACTTCCTTCCCTGCAGCTAGATACCATAGCTATGTAGTGAGTAATGCCGACGGGTAGGTCATCTGAAATCACCAGCAGCAAAGGCTGCCGTACCGATTACCGATGAGTACGTATCTAAATGCACTACAGGAATCAGTCTGGAACGTGAAGCAATATTGCGCACCAGACCACGCGAAAAGTGTAAAGCTGTCCTATCTTCACTTGTGCGGCCTTGATGACCAAAGCTGGGGATAAAAGTGTATTTGCGACACATTCGAGGCACCCATATGTCGAAGCTTTGGTTGAAAACTTACCTTTCATCTTGCTAATTTAACGTTTATGTTAGCGCAAATGAATTTGGGCACATTTCAGTGACCAGCAGAAAAAGTTTTTGCAAATCCCACATATATTTTGCTTTTCTATATTCGCAGGTTTGAAGGCCATGACATAAAGTACCCGTACTCTCAATCGGAGTTTAACCATCTGACGCGCAAATCTTTGTATCCAATGAAGCAAAGCATTTTTCCACCTTTTTTTCTTGTATTCGGGCCTGATAACAAAAAAAAAAGTCCGGCGCAAATATCTAACGCTTGATTTTTTGCAGGGATGCCCAAAATTGAGTAAAAAGTATCTTAATTGACGAAACTAGCAAGTTTTCCTTGGTGCCCTTTACGCTTGAAATTGCGTAAAAAATGATTTTACTGCTGGCAAAAAATATATCCGAACAAAAATGGCCAGCAGCATGCCAGCACTCTAAATCTTGGACGAAATATGTTTTACTGCAATGCTTACATGGCATAAGAAAAATACAGTATGTTAGCATGAAAAAAAAAACGATGCACAATTCACATGAAACAAACAGGCCGCTGTTAGATTCAGCCCACTCCGAAAAGTCTGCGAGTTTGCTTTGTTCCCCATTTGTGCATAGCGAGTGAAAGTTTTAAATTATCGTGCCCTATTCGAAGAAATTGAAGAAATATTTTAAGTAGCTAATAAGTTAATTAGCTCGAAATGGCCGAGGCCCACACAACAAAGAGTACACGTTCAGCAAGTCCATGCTAAGCCAAATATGCCCATACTCGCACGCTGAGAAATTCCGAACTCCCGAAAAGCGCCATCACATTCCATTATGAAACTATATAATACAATCTGCACACGACGCAGAACAATGGAGTTCCCTGTCACGAAATTCAGTGATGGGCCAGGAGAGTTTGACATCATCAAGCCAATGCTACATCAAGGAACCGATTACAAGAAGATGACAACTTTGTAAATTCATAATCACAAGAGGAGCTGGGAGCCTCTGGCTGTAGCGACATGGATACCGGAGTGGACAAGCGTAGCTGAGGCGTGCGATTGTCAGCCGGGCAAAGGACGTAATAAATACATGAATAGAAATCCACTCGGCGCGCTTGGGTCTCAAGCGCACGTCACCACGAAGAGTTAAACATTGCATTCGACACGAATTACAGTGCCGTACATCCAGTGTCTTCGGATGTCGTCATCGTCCGAAATATCTAATTTGTATTCTGCATTTTTTTGAAATACCAATATAGCATCCATTCCTTGCAAATTGCTTACCGCTACCTGCATCTCTGAATGGTATTTTTGTTATTTGTTTTTAATCGTTATCATACTGCTGATATTCCGACCCGTTTTCTTGTGCCTTTTCAGAAGAGTGCCCTATTTGCGCACTCTTATGGTTTGGATCTAAACCTAGCCCTTAGCTACGGACCAAGCACGTATCTGCAAATTTTTGTTTGCCTGACGATAATAAATCATTACTTTTTTGAATGACTAATTGATTGATAGATTCCATTAGTGCGCAATGGTTCCAGAACACAGCGCTGCCGCATTTATCTCTAAAGGTGAATTTTGCGGCAAGATCATTTTTGGTGACTCGATCTCTACTTGCAAAAAAGGCATAGGTCGTTGGAAGAGATATGCTGTACATTTTACTTTTCTTCATTTGACCTTGTCTCAAAAAGCCGATAAACCAGACATAATATGACTGTAGGGGTTAAATATTTATTGCTTATTCCCGGAAGTAAAAACTTCTACTAATTCTGTATATTGAGCCCAAGACGACCCGGTCAACCCAGTTTGGACAACGGCGTAATACTGTCGAGCCGCAAATGAACCAGAGGTCACCTATCTCCCCTCACCTCAGCTACTAGTCGGATCTGATGTGTTTAGTATGCGTAGCAAGATTCCCCCAAAACATGAGACTTCTGGCAGCGTGGCCATACACATAGTTCAACAGTGGCCCAGAAGGTGCCATGCGTACCAAGGCGGCTCTAATCGGTCGAAGCATGGCTGGAAAGCTTCCTTCGCCGTATCTAATCGGGAGAAGAAAGGCGGTAGGGAAACTCCTCCCTTGTCGTTTCTAGCTGTCCCTTCTCCTCAGTAGATGCGAAAATAAACTCTCATTTATGAAAAATAACTGGAAGCAAATTATCTTCGATGGCGAAAAAACAATAAAATGCATTGCTAAAATAGACCAGCCCTTTGCACCGCCTCCAAAATTGGGAAAAAGCTGCGGACAGGCCGCCTTGTCATTTGGTCCGAGATATTTGGAACAGCGCATTTGAAACTATGCAGTCATCTCAGCGGCTCTGAACTCGAAATTTTGAAAGCGGGCCATCCACACCAGATCATTAGGAGCGGACACAACCGAAAGCTCAGAAACGCGCCATAGATGACAGAGATTAAACAAAAAACATGCTGTAATTATTCGGCGAAACTCTCCCCTTAAGTTTCGAAGTACGCAATATTGCTTTACAAAGCACCACTTCTCTGTTGGTATACTTGAGCTATTTATATGAGTTTAACATATTGTTACACTCCGGCCACTTTTTGAAATGTCTTGACGGTTTTTCTTCGGACCCACTGGTAACCGAGAGCTATTCACGTTTTTTTGTACTGTCTTTTCAAGGATGTGCAAGTTTTTTTTATGATTGACTGCGATTTGCATTGCTGACATCACCATAGTCATCCATCTCCACGTGTACTGCCAGCAAGGACATCATTCCAACGAAATGACCTTTCTGTGCGCCTGCATGCTGAGGACTATTCCCTGCAGTAAGGCCCTAACTAGGGACTCTATCCCATTGTGTTTCCTTCGAGTTTAGAGGGAAGGGATACGAAGGAGAGAGAAGGAGAGAGGTTTTGGCCCCATGCCTTGTTAGTTGCTCCAATCCATAGCTGCACAATTTCAACTCCTTGCTCCACTAGCCCAAACAACAATGAGCTACCCACCAGCACATGGCACAATAGCTAGGTCCTGTCTTCTTCCATTTCCTGCCTACAGTTGGATCCCACCTCGAGAAGATAGTGGCTTTTCCATGTCAAACCACACCAGCACAGCCTATGGCGTCGGCCGATTCTTATGACCCTGCTAGGGTGATAGTTTTCAGGGAGTGGCCCCACAAAAGAAAAGCCCTGTCTAACCACAACCGCACCGAAAAAATAATTATCTCCGTGCCTCCACCACACCCTGCTTTTTGAGACTGGCAGGTCGATGACAATCCGCCAACATCATTGCCAGAAATGGGGTCTTTACTGGAAAAAGCGCCCGCCTTCTTCCGACTATACCCTCGCCGCATTGCCAAGAAAAGGAATGTTATCAGCATGCAAACTATCCACTGCCACTTGCCACCAGGAGTGGGGAAAAAGAAACTGCTGAAGTGTCAGCTTTTGTTATATTTTTTTGTGTGTGCCGATAAGTTGGGGATTAGTGCTGGCAGCGGGCTAGCACCATTGTGTTCTATATTTGGTTGGAAATATTGGGTTCACCGGAAATCGTTTTCAGTTGCTGTACTGGACCCTTTGAAAGCTTACTTTCTCAGCCAAAGTGAGAGGCATGCTCCTCGCCTTTTCCCTAACCTTTCTTCTTCTGGAAGATTGGTATCTCTGGGTACTTTGAAAAGTTGGGAAGACATACCAACCCTCATGGACATAAAACCAGAAGGGAAAGGACAACCGGGCCAAAGACAGCTGTCGTCATTGCATTTCCCTTTCCTTCGGCACTGCGGTGGTGCATCCAGTGGGAAAGCAGCGGCTTTTCTTTCATAGCTTGGGTATAAGTACAGGGCATTTCCTCCACAACGGGCTTAACAGCAGCAGCAGCAGCAAGAGGTCGCAAGGTTGTCCACCGTTAGCAAGTGCCATGTCTACCGTTGAACTTAATGGGTTCGATTTCAAGTTAGGCGACAAAACGGTACACTTTGTCGAGCCTATTTCGCCAGACAGGCTATGCATCGCCTGCGGAAGGCTGGATAATTATACGGGGATGCTGCCCTGCCTGCACACCCTGTGCTTGTTCTGCTACTGGAAGCACTCGGGCTTCTTTGGAAACGCCGTCTGTCCCAAAGACAACACGACGTGGCTGTTCAGGAAAACGAAATGGAAATATGTCCCCCTTGAGGAGCTGATGAAGAGAAAGGTGAGTGGATCGGAGTTCATTGCTAAAGCTTTGATTGGAGCTTTGGAAAGAGATCGGTGTAGCGAATTGGTTGGAAGCAGGAGCAGGTCTTGAGAATATCGCTTTCCACCGAAACAGTGCATGATTTTAACGTGTGTGGACTGATTGATTTGTGTGTAGATACAATGTCATAAAAAGTAGAATATTTGGCCGGTCGATGTCGCTAGGTTTTAAAAGCTTTACAGATTACTCGATAAGACGCAAAAATATATTTTTATGACTATATCCTGCTTTTCGTTCTGCGCTTGACGCATGATGGCCACAGCTGACTACGTTCCATAAAGCACAAGATAACAAAAAAATAACGACCGCATTTCGTTCACCCTCAAATGAAAGTCGGTACGCAGACTGAAGGATTTTCAGATCAGGGGACTCGAAGCCAAAGGGTCCCGATATAGTTTTTGGCGCCCAAACGCGCATGCTGACGACGTAAAGTACGCCTGCCATCTTGGGTTATCATTAGTGGCGCGCTCCACGTTCAGGCAACATGGCGGCGTTAGCCGAAGCAGGGCCTCTCGCTTCGCCACCGCTGCGTCGTTGCCGCTAGACGGCGTCTCATGTTCGCTGCAAGCGCAGGGCGCACGCAGCTTTCGCATTTCCTGCTGATGCCCGCACAGCACTTGTTTTGCGAAACCACGAGTTAATTTCAAGATTGTTTCCCTGTTCACAAAACTAATGGGCTTAGCAAGTACGAGCAGTATGACGCCTGAAAGCATGGAATCTTAAAACAAGTCAATAATTTCGGTCTAAAAAGCGGTCACAAATAATTGGCATACCGATATCAAAATGTTTCTTTTTGATGCACTAATTTTTATGCTAGCTGACGGAAACAAAAAAGAAAAATACATTTGCGAAAATTACCTTTCCGAGTTCCTCCCGTGATAGCATTGACCGTGCAAACAACCCACAAAAGTGTCAAAAGCATTCCTGTTTGCGGTTTTGTTTCGCTTACTTTATGAGAATGTTCTTCTGTCAAAAACTAAGCAGATTTATTAATAAAATATTATTTGAATTGTTTATTTTTCCTTTTTAGCATTTGTTTTCTTGGCCGCTATTGCGCTGCATGCAGTTCACAAAACCATGAGCAGCTCCGCTGCGTAAAAAAAATCCCTGATCTGAAATTCGATACTGCATCTCTTACAAAAAAGGTCTATAGACAGTCTACAGACTTCTTGAAGACCCTATTGCCTCCCTATAGACATTTATATTGTCTATAAACTATCTATATACTGTCTATAAACAAAATCTTTTAAAAGTGTATGGCCATAAATCTATGAGATTGTTTATAGACTGTCTATAGCGTTTTATTGCCTATAGACTGTTCTGTAGAGTTTTTCTATAGACTGTCTACAGACTTTACAGACAGAAGTTTATGGAGAGTCCATACAATGTCTAAAGAAATTTTTGTTACGGTGCGCCCGTATCGTTGCGGCCCGGTTTTTGTCTTGGGTCCTTCTATGCTAAAACTGTTCGCATCAGCGTCACTTGATAGGAATCACGGTGGAGAGAGGGTCGGTAAGTGCGTTGTTTCACAACGCAAAGTGAACAAGCGGGAATGGAGATTCAGGGTTCTTGGCATCGACTAGAGGACTTGTCTTCCGGGGCCCTTCATTCCGAGGAGGAAGGCCGGGTGTGCTGAAGAAGGTTAGATGTGGTGGGGTAGACAGTTTTAACTTGAAAATATTGTCCAGACAGGTTGGCTACTCGAGGGTTTACCGGTCGACGTGCATGTTTTTTTTAAAATACCCCAGCTGAGCTGGACGCAATCTGGGGTGTGGCATGCTGTGACTTACCGTGTAGGTACGGAAAAACTTGTATAAAAATTCAGCAGCATGGCAGAAGGAAATAGTGGAAAGGGAAAAGAGAGAGAAACGAAGAATCCATAAGTAGGGGAGGGGATGGGGAGAGAAAGATGAATGACAGGAGGGGATGAAGGAGAGGAGAAGAAAGGGGCTTCTGAGAAAGGATAGCAGGAAGTGCAGAGCATAACCTAAAAATAGAATAATAAAAAGGTGGAGGAGGGAATCGGCGGGAGTCGAGAGACGTCGGCAATGGGGGTATTGTGATAGAAGAGATAAAGAAGGGATATAAAGTGCTTTGAATTGCTGTCAAGCGTTTTTATTTCTTCCTGTGTAATTTTTATGCTGACCATATGCAAAACCTTGTGTCTTGAGCTTGGTAAAAACCCTGGCATGCACTCTGAGGTTTCCGCTCATAAAACGGTGTAAAAACAAATTACATGTCGGGCTAGCACTCGAGGATTCATGGAAGTGCTGTTGGTGTCATATCTACGCTCTTCCTCCGGAAGCGCTATTTCGCCATGAGGCGGAAAATGACAATGCGGAAATCTGTGAATCAGGTACTCCGCAAGGTTTGTTTTCCAACTAAAAGGTCTCGTTCTCAGGTGACACTCGCATTGTTTGTGAAAACGAACAAAGTCAGGATCCTTTCTGACTAACCTCTTGAATGTTCCTAGATCACTTCAGTATTGTTCTTGGGAATGAAAACTCCAGATTGTCACGCGATGGTTGCAGCAAAGGCTGAGCACGACAAGGAAGGAGACCGGCCTTTGTGACTCCGCAGTTGGGAGAGGGCGGTTGAACGTTCGGACTATGGGTGCTGAGTGGTTAAGAGAGGAAGTTCGAGCGAAGGTTCGGGGTCAGTCTGATATGTTCAGCGGGGAATTTTATGCAAGCATTGCATGAGAATAGCCGTTGTATGTGGTAGCCGACTTTCGCTGCCATGGAAACGAAGACCCGTTTACTTCTATTTCCTGCCTATCCTCTGCTGCGGCGCTATGGAAGTTGACAGCCATCCCTTATTCTATATTGTACCATTGCACTCTTTCGATGGATCGTTAGGAGCAGCATTGAAGTCAAGTGTCGACATTCCAGAGGTTTCACAGGAGTCAGAGCCTGACTTCGTTTTGACAAGGCATTCGGGAGTGTGGTGTGGGAACGAGACCCTTTGGTTGAAAAATCCGCGTTCCGTAGAAGCTGACTTACAGATTTCCGCAAATGGTCCAGTGCCGTCGAAATACGAGGGAAGCAGCGGTGTAGCGTTGCCCATAATGCGGAGAGTCACTATATTTCACCTGCTGGAAACAGACGACGAAGAAAAAGGCTAGACAGCGGCAATGGTCCGTTGAATCTGTGTGAGCGCCTTCGGGGGAACTAAGGCTGCTTGATTCTGTTTTAAGCAGCAAGTTGAGAACCGCGAGCTCTGAACGGGATTCAGGATTTTTTTATGCATGGTGATGACCGGTGATGAGGTTTCGATCTCTCTTCAGCAGGGGAAGGGGCTATATTGTGCAGGCGCTCCCAATTTGCCAATCGTCGGCGTCATCGTTTATAGCTGATCATGCAGACGCGCCTGAATGCAACTTGTAAACACGTGAAGCACCATGTGAGCACGTAGTCTCGTATGTTTTCTGTATAGTGGAAAGGTAAATACACTTATAGATATGATGAAAGGTACCAGATTAGTGCCACATGCATTTTTCAACACGTGTCGATTGGTTCAATACAGAATATATTTCATGTCGTGGTTTTCACGCGTGCGATATATAAGGCGGCGACCCACAGGAGCAGATATTAGTGATATCAGGGTAATAGATGTTTACAACGCGAGACTACAGCAACACTTACGAGATATTTTAGAAGAGAAGCATGGAAGATATAGCAGCGGCAACCATGGCCTCACGGTCGGGTGTCGAGTTCAAGAAATAAGGTCAGAAAAATCCATAATAAATCTTCCCATTATTACCAACGAATGATGCAGATTGACAGTTGACCAGATTCACAAAAGCACAATGAAGTCAGCAGATAAAATTCATTATTAGATGACTAGTCCCAACATGGGCTGTGTTCAAAAAAGAAAACAATGGCAATTGGGCATACATCTTTCACTTAACACTACGTGCTTTTCAACTCTTTATAAGCGATCCGTTTTAATCCAATTTCATTCTTTTGTAACTGGTCTCGTGTGGGTTTTTGCTGGGAAACCTTGTAATATTGGAAACTCCATGTTTTTATTTTCATGTATACGTACATCTCGGTGTTTCTCACGTGTCGGCAATACTTCGAATATGATTTGGGCCGTCAGTCGCATTGCCTAAAAGGGTTCTGGATTTTCTATTTTTTAGTTCGTTTTGTAGCACGTTATGTTATAAAGACTTTAATCGCAAGCTGTGCTTACTGGAATCACTCTGTACTTAGAATTATACTTGTTCGCTAATCATTCGCACTGAACCTCTTTCAGGTGACATGCTTGAACGCAAGCCGCGGCTGCAAGCTTGTGATGGCCCTCGGAGACCTCATCGATCACGTCTACCAGGAATGCCTTTACGACCATAGCTTCTGCGCCGGGTGCCACTTATCGCCTGAACAAGGCCAGGAGAGAGCGCCATGCAGGCTGCGAGAATTCCTGGACATGACTGAAGAATGAGAAGCTGCCATCCGCCTTCATCTCCATTTTTCCTGACCGCTCTCTGAGTTTGAATCATTAGCCATAACCCAAAATTAACCCGGCACTGCCTAAATAGGCACCATTTTTTAAACTTCACTGTGCGCAACTAAAATTTATTCGAATAAAATTCTAATATGCGCCTGCTTTACTGTGTGTAACTTTATTTGAGAGATACAGCATGTCGTGTCCGTGCCTTCATTACCGTTGCCGTGTTACCGGACTTTCCGGTAATCGCTGCAAAACGCGCCAAGACGTTTAATTGGCGCAGCGTCTCTCCTGTAAAAAGTTACCGCATTGGGAAAACGAGGGATGATAATGTGAAATGTCCCATTATTCATCGAAAACATAAATATGCACTCATTGCCGATATTCATAAGCAGCGAAATACTACATGCACTTGTATAGTCTTTTCCACTGCATATAAAGAACTACAGACAACCTTTCAGCTTACAGCCGGCACAGCGGCTTTGCAATTGCACTAATGAGCTAGCCACGTTGCCTGCCTTGGCTATTGCCAATTTAAGTATGTAGGGCACAGTAAGCTTGCGTAGGCAACGCTAAATGCGTTGCGAACGCTGTGAACAGTGCAACTACGACATTTTTAGTTATCCGTGCCCCATCGTCGGTTGTTTGGATGCATAAACAGTGCAGCCACCTAGTTACAGTAAGTAAAAGCGCTTCACATCAGGGGTGAAGTAACCGTCCTTTTATGCACTTTTTCATGAATATGAAGTTGCGTAATCAGCTGTTTTTTTTTTCACGGGAGACAACCATGAAAACCTGAATGGCGGCCCCAAGCGGAACTCTTGTCGTATGCTAATATGACACTGTACACAGCGTAGACCTAGGCATCACTGCTCGAAAATTGCCAAATTATCTTGCCAAAAATGACTCCGCATATTCGATATTCAGAAAAATAGACAATATATATAGAGCCAAGTTCTCGAACCACGACCGTTGCTCTGCCACAATGCTCTCAGTGCGAAGTGCAGGATTTTTGAAGAAAGCATACGGAGCAGTGATTGTCTGATCGCGGTGGACACCCGAAGCGCGCCGTCAGGCAAAGGGAGGAAGGTTAGAGTGAAAGAAGAAAGAGAAAGGGGTGCCGTAATGAAGGCCTCGGGAATAATTCGCACCACCTGGGGATCTTTAGCGTGCGTGGCCGCGCGTTTTGCCCGCAGCGTAGTCAAAGCCAAGGCATGCGTCGGGACTACTGCGACATCACTGTTCTGACTGGCACACCCTTCGGAAGACCTTCGAATCTTTGTATGCTTGCGGTGTTTGTGGGTTTTCGCCAAGAGAAGCTAATAAATAAAAATCGCGCCAACTGATCAGCTTCGCAGCCCGCTGCGCAAGAGTACTCGCAGGCTATCCCCGCAGCAATAGATTGGTTTGATACTAGTGTTAGTGGATGAACAAGACGATGTGCACAGCGCAGCACGAGAGAAGTCTTGCATTTTAACACTCCTCGTTTAAAACCGCATCACACGCACGCGCTGTGCACTTCACATTCCCTTCTTGATCTAATAATACGATCAAACTAATACTCGTACTTTGAGCTCCGTGGCGGTAGTGACAGATATCACTCTACATGGTCGGAAATTTGGTCGGTGTGTACGCTGGGTTCTTTACAGCCGATATCCTCCTATTAACAAAATGCTTGCTGCCATCCTCGCTCTTTTTCGTTTTAACATAGGAACGGCGTATATTTCTTAGGGGTCTAGCAACCCTGCAAATTTACCCGCCTTTGCGGCGTGGCTGCTTTGGTGTTTCATCCCCGACATCAAAACAGTAAACATAAAGGGTGGCTAAACAGAGCATTGCGGCGCGCCCAGTTCAACCGGTCGGGGCAAGGAGAGCCCCTGGAGCGGGAATACCTATTGTACACCCGCTGAACCCTGGCTACTGAGCCCAAAGTAGGGGGATCAAATCCTGACCGAAGCGACCTCATTTCGACGGAGTTGGAACTCAAAACCATTCCCTCGGTGACCACAGTCAATGCGCGTTAAAGAACATCAGATAGTAGAACTTAACTCGAATCTCTCCACTACGCATCCTTCACTGGTCAAGTGCGGTTTCTGAATGCTACACCTCATACATATTACACGACTCCTACCACGCTAGAAAACAACAAATTAACACCCAACTAAAAACAAACAAATTACTATATGTGTGCGTAGCACGGTAATTTGCAATCCAAAGTATTCTAAGCAAATATGTAGGTGCACTATGAATTTCGTGCTTCAGTAAATTGAACTTTTGAGCTGAGGTCCTGCGTCAGGTACCATTCGCAGAATCTTGCACAGGTGTCGTAAAGAACCCTATGTCACAAAAATGGAAAGGACATCTGCATGCTGTAAAGTTAAAGAAGGCCTTTACTAGAACGCACAGGAAGGAGCCACAAAAAAAATTTGCCAAGGCAGAGCACATGCATGACAGAGGGGAATAGGCAGCATAAAACCAGGACATCCCATGTAACCCATAGCAATTAGTAGCAAGGCCTGTTATACCGATGATGCTTCAAATTTAAGAGTTTTCCAAAATGTTTACAGCGTAACGCTGTTCATGCGTAGAAGAAAACTGAGGCAGAGAGAGGCAAAATTTGATCACATTCCAGGAACTGCATCTTTTTTCAAGATGCTTACCCACGGCTCGGTTGCGATTCACGTCGTACACAAGGCAGCGCTGCTGAACTCCGCAGGAAGGAAATTTGTGATTTCAAAGGCTATGCCCACCATGAGATGAATAGCATATTTGTCCGATCATTGCATGATTGCGTAAAGCCTGCGTAAGGTTGCGCATGCAATTGCGTAGAGTTTCTACCGGAGGCGCTTAAAGGGGCTCCGAAGCAACTGCCAATGAAATTCACATCAACTCGCTCAGTGACTACGTTTATAGTTGTGATGCGAACCGGATCCATATAATGGTTAATTAGGTATAACATCCCAAAGTTTCCCAGGCTATGAGGGACGCCGTAGTAGATGGGTCAGGAAATTTCGATTACTCGGGGTTCTTTAACGTCCACTGACATCGCACAGTACGTGGGCGTCTAGAATTTCGCCTCCATCGAAATTCGACCGCCGCGGCAGGCATAGAACCCGTGTCTTTCGGGTCAGCAATCGAGCACCTTAATTACTGAACCACCGCCGCGGCCGATCCAAATAATACACTTTTGCACGCAGCATAGAGCCCACAAAAACACTCGAAAGGTGGCGAGCGCTTCCCGGCGACTTTTCCAAGCTGCCACCCTCCTCCGTCACTCGCACCCAGGGGTGGCGATTGTTTAGATTTTTTCAAACATCCGTCAGATATAACGGCCGCGGTGAACAGGCCGCTTAGTTCCAGTTCCGGTGGGTCAGGAAGATCCGCTCCTGGAGGTGGGGCCGGCAGAGGAGCGCATACCTTCCAGCTTGCAAAAAGTGATGAGAGGAGAGGGAAATGCGCGAAGACGCTGAAATCCAAAATTTCACCACCGAGAGCGTATCAAAAAAATTTTGCTGCAAATATTCCTGATGCGGCGTGCGTTAACGTCCCGGGCATACAGGAGCTTTATTAGAGCGCCTTTCAGAGCCAGCGCAGAGCAGCAGAAAGCCAGCCGACAGCAGCAACAAGCCTGCGGAGGAACTCAGGCCAGCGTAAGCAGCCCCGTCGCTGCTTCGCCATAGTGACGACAGGAGGCGCAGTCGGCGCGGCGCCATATCATCATCATCTCGGGAAGTCAGCCGCAAGGGGCGCCAGCGGACGGCGCCTCATTCGGCCTGTTGGCGGTAGTAGTGGTTAATTAAAAAAAAAAGAAGTGAAAGAAAAGAATGTTGCCGGCCGCGGCAATTGGTATCTAATTTGCCGCCCTTAGCCGCCCGCAGACTCCCGGCCGTGGTACCCCGTTGCTGTGCGCGATACGCGAGCGCATTGAGCGCCTCGCGGAGCATAGATGCAGTATTCGCGTGGAGTGGGTGCCCGGTCACTGCGGCATCTGCGGCAGCGAGCAAGCCGAAGAGCTCGCCACCGCCGCACATCAGCTTCCTTCCAGCCACGAACCAATCGCCCCGGAAGAAGTGCGTGCGGTGACCTACGACCACCTCGGTCAGCAACAGCCGCGCACCGCGCGAGGAGGGCGCATTTCTGTCGTTGGCGAGCGCTCATTGTCGCGCCTAGTAGCAGCAGTAAGTGGTTTTATTACATAATAATAAAAAAGGAAGGAAACGATTTTTTGCTAGCGCCGGCATCTGCCATCGATATTGAAGCACCTGAGCTGGGGCAGCGGAAATGAACGATAGTAGGCAGAATTTGGAAATGAAAGAAGTGAGGGGACAGGGAGAGAGGAATTGTCCGGCCTCCAGCGAGCGATGATCATTCGAGTGCGCGTCGGCTGCGTGTGGCCCGGAGAAAGACGGGTGAGCCAGGGACTGTCATCGAGCGACGCGTGCGGTGACTGGGGTGCATTAGAGACTTTGGAGCACATGTTCCTCCGCTGCACCGCTTCCGCAGTCCCGCGCCGGGAGATGCTCGCGGCCTACAGTTCGTTGGGAATCATACCTGACAGGCTCCAGGCGCTCCTGGGGCACGGCAGTGCGTGCACCCCTGACAGAACAATGGTGAAACCCTGTGCGCTCATCGAGCAGGCGGGCGTGACCTCCCGCTTGCTCTTCGTCAGGTAGTGCAGGCGTGACATGAACGCTCCGTGGGTTCCCTCTCGGACGGAACGTTGCCTGGCGCCCCATCCCGGACGCTCGAGCAGTACGCCGCGCACGCGATTACTTCGAGAGAGGACGCTCCGTGCGCGCGGCTGTGTATACACAGTTTATTTCTTTTCTGTAAATAATTACGTAGAGTGGCCGCTCGCGCGCACTTGTTTCGGAACAAAGCCTGGACATTAGCGCGCGAGCGCCGCGAACTTCATTACTTTTGCATTTTGAAAATAGCGTACAAAAAGCTCTCGCCTGTCCTGTTGGCGGTCAAGAGCGCGGTCGCCGCAGCATATAAAGTGCTGGTGATCTGTAAAATGTGGGTGTACTTCGCGTCTCACCGAAAATAGTTTCTGTCCGAAACGAAAAATCTATTGACAGAGAAGACACGCGTCGTCATTTGCGAACAAAGAAATCAGTGGACACGCCAAAATGCTTACACTTTGTGAAAAATTCGTCAATATATCGCTAATTTGGCTTCTCATTCCTAAATATTATTTGGCTAACATATCCACAAATCAATAAAAATAATGAATAACGAGCTTGTAGGGAACATTACTCTGTAATGAGCACGCGATAACCGCGACGTTTGAATCGGTACTTGCTCCAAGCTTTGTTCACGAAAATGCACGTTCTCAATGTCTTTTCGTATATGCGCATATCTTAGCGAGCAACACTTTCCGCCGCGGTGGCTCAGTGGTTAAGGCGCTCGTCCATCGAGCCGGAGTACCTCGGGTAGATGGACGCGAAACGCAAAGGCGCTTGTGTGCTATGCGATGCCAGTGCAAGTTACAGATGGCCAGGTGGTTGAAATTATTTTGGAGACCTCCTCCGGACACCTCCACTATAGGGCATCTCTTGTTTCCTTTATTCTTACATTCCCTCATTTACCCCTTTCGTTAAGCCGCGGTTCGGGTGTCCATGGCCTTTTTTTATCTTCATCCTGTTTTCTGTCACGTTTAGAAATTCGTCATCCATTCCCTATATTTTACTGCATTTTTGCTTCCCCCAGACAATACAAGAAAACGATATACCCAGAACACGAGTGACAACTGCATCTAGCTGTGAGTCAGAATTCATGGCATACAAAGGAAATATCTCATATCCACATGATTCCCACTTCACAACAGACATTTCCAGACGCTGGCGCAGGCAGTGTCAGTCCTAATGCATAAAGGAGCTCTCCTTTCTCCCAATCCCCTTAGGCGAAGAAGGTCTCAACGCAAGCCTATAGTTGTGAGCTGTGGCCGGGTATATAGCGTGATAACGAACTATCACTGTAAAAGCATTCTGTGCGCAGGTATCGCAGGTAAGATAGCATCCACACAATGCAGATGCGGTTATTCTGGTATGCAAAACGTTTGACTGCTGAAGGCGCGCAGATGCCATTGCAATGCGCAACGAGACAGCTCTAATCCCCACAAGAGAGGCGCGGCAGGCAGAAAGGTGCCCAAAGGAAACACGGATACCAAGAATTATCTGCCCTTATCTTATACATGGCCCTCTGAAATGAATGGAGTTGGAGATGTAGTGCGCATTGACGTACATGGTACAAGTTGTAAGTGGAATCTTCTTTTCGCTTCCAGGTTTACTGGATCGGGCTATAAAGTGCCTCCTGGGGAGAATGGTTACAGACAATGTAATGAGGAAGACGCAGTTATCAGATATTCTTGGAAATAAGACATGGCCATCTTGTCCTTTTCTTCTACAAAAATCTGGGCGCCCCCGACCTCCTTCCTTCCCTGCATCTGGACACCATAGCTATGTAGTGAGTAATGCCGACGGGCAGGTCATCTGAAATCACCAGCAGCAAAGGCTGCCGTACCGATTACCGAAGAGTACGTATCTAAATGTACTACAGGAACCAGTCTGGAACGTGAAGCAATATTGCGCACCAGACCACGCGAAAAGTGTAAAGCTGTCCTATCTTCACTTGTGTGGCCTTGATGACCAAAGCTGGGGTTAAAGGCATATTTGCAACACATTCAAGGCACCCATATGGCGAAGCTTTGGTTGAAAACTTACCTTTCATCTTGCTAATTTAACGTTTATGTTAGCGCAAATGAATTTGGGCACATTTCAGTGACCAGCAGAAAAAGTTTTTGCAAATCCCACATATATTTTGCTTTTCTATATTCGCAGGTTTGAAGGCCATGACATAAAGTACCCGTACTCCCAATCGGAGTTTAACCATCTGACGCGCAAATCTTTGTATCCAATGAAGCTAAGTATTTTTCCGCCTTTTTTTCTTGTATTCGGGCCTGATAACAAAAAAAAAAGTCCGGCGCAAATATCTAACGCTTGATTTTTTGCAGGGATGCCCAAAATTGAGTAAAAAGTATCTTAATTGACGAAACTAGCAAGTTTTACTTGGTGCCCTTTACGCTTGAAATTGCGTAAAAAATGATTTTACTGCTGGCAAAAAATATATCCGAACAAAAATGGCCAGCAGCATGCCAGCACTCTAAATCTTGGACGAAATATGTTTTACTGCAATGCTTACATGGCATAAGAAAAAAACAGTACGTTAGCATGAAAAAAAAAACGATGCACAATTCACATGAAACAAACAGGCCGCTGTTAGATTCAGCCCACTCTCCGAAAAGTCTGCGAGTTTGCTTTGTTCCCCATTTGTGCATAGCGAGTGAAAGTTTTAAATTATCGTGCCCTATTCGAAGAAATTGAAGAAATATTTTAAGTAGCTAATAAGTTAATTAGCTCGAAATGGCCGAGGCCCACACAACAAAGAGTACACGTTCAGCAAGTCCATGCTAAGCCAAATATGCCCATACTCGCACGCTGAGAAATTCCGAACTCCCGAAAAGCGCCATCACATTCCATTATGAAACTATATAATACAATCTGCACACGACGCAGAACAATGGAGTTCCCTGTCACGAAATTCAGTGATGGGCCAGGAGAATTTGACATCATCAAGCCGATGCTACATCAAGGAACCGATTACAAGAAGATGACAACTTTGTAAATTCATAATCACAACAGGAGCTGGGAGCCTCTGGCAGTAACGACATGGATACCGGAGTGGACAAGCGTAGCAGAGGCGTGCGATTGTCAGCCGGGCAAAGGACGTAATAAATACATGAATAGAAATCCACTCGGCGCGCTTGGGTCTCAAGCGCACGTCACCACGAAGAGTTAAACATTGCATTCGACACGAATTACAGTGCCGTACATCCAGTGTCTTCGGATGTCGTCATCGTCCGAAATATCTAATTTGTATTCTGCATTTTTTTGAAATACCAATATAACATCCATTCCTTGCAAATTGCTTACCGCTACCTGCATCTCTGAATGGTATTTTTGTTATTTGTTTTTAATCGTTATCATACTGCTGATATTCCGACCCGTTTTCTTGTGCCTTTTCAGACGAGTGCCCTATTTGCGCACTCTTATGATTTGGATCTAAACCTAGCCCTTAGCTACGGACCAAGCACGTATCTGCAAATTTTTGTTTGCCTGACGATAATAAATCATTACTTTTTTGAATGACTAATTGATTGATAGATTCCATTAGTGCGCAATGGTACCAGAACACAGCGCTGCCGCATTTATCTCTAAAGGTGAATTTTGCGGCAAGATCATTTTTGGTGACTCGATCTCTACTTGCAAAAAAGGCATAGGTCGTTGGAAGAGATATGCTGTACATTTTACTTTTCTTCATTTGACCTTGTCTCAAAAAGCCGATAAACCAGACATAATATGACTGTAGGGGTTAAATATTTATTGCTTATTCCCGGAAGTAAAAACTTCTGCTAATTCTGTATATTGAGCCCAAGACGACCCGGTCAACCCAGTTTGGACAACGGCGTAATACTGTCGAGCCGCAAATGAACCAGAGGTCACCTATCTCCCCTCACCTCAGCTACTAGTCGGATCTGATGTGTTTAGTGTGCGTAGCAAGATTCCCCCAAAACATGAGACTTCTGGCAGCGTGGCCATGCACATAGTTAAACAGTGGCCCAGGAGGTGTCATGCGTACCAAGGCGGCTCTAATCGGTCGAAGCATGGCTGGAAAGCTTCCTTCGCCGTATCTAATCGGGAGAAGAAAGGCGGTAGGGAAACTCCTCCCTTATCGTTTCTAGCTGTCCCTTCTCCTCAGTAGATGCGAAAATAAACTCTCATTTATGAAAAATAACTGGAAGCAAATTATCTTCGATGGCGAAAAAACAATAAAATGCATTGCTAAAATAGACCAGCCCTTTGCACCGCCTCCAAAATTGGGAAAAAGCTGCGGACAGGCCGCCTTGTCATTTGGTCCGAGATATTTGGAACAGCGCATTTGAAACTACGCAGTCATCTCAGTGGTTCTGAACTCGAAATTTGAAAGCGGGCCGTCCACACCAGATCATTAGGAGCGGTTCCAATCGAAAGCTCAGAAACGCGCCATAGATAACAGAGATTAGACAAAAAACATGCTCTAATTATTCGGTTAAACTCTCCCGTTAAGTTTCGAAGTAGGCAATATTGCTTTACAAAGCACCATTTCTCTGTTGGTATACTTGAGCTGTTTATATGAGTTTAACATATTGTTACACTCCGGCCACTTTTTGAAATGTCTTGACGGTTTTTCTTCGGACCCACTGGTAACCGAGAGCTATTCACGTTTTTTTGCACTGTCTTTTCAAGGGTGTGCAAGTTTTTTTTATGATTGACTGCGATTTGCATTGCTGACATCACCATAGTCATCCATCTCCACGTGTACTGCCAGGAAGGACATCATTCCAACGAAATGACCTTTCTGTGCGCCTGCATTCTGAGGACTATTCCCTGCAGTAAGGCCCTAACTAGGGACTCTATCTCATTGTGTTTCCTTGGAGTTTAGAGGGAAGGGATACGAAGGAGAGAGAAGGAGAGAGGTTTTGGCCCCATGACTTGTTAGTTGCTCCAATCCATAGCTGCACAATTTCAACTCCTTGCTCCACTAGCCCAAACAACAATGAGCTACCCACCAGCACATGGCACAATAGCTAGGTCCTGTCTTCTTCCATTTCCTGCCTACAGTGGACCCACCTCGAGAAGATAGTGGCTTTTCCAGGTCAAACCACACCAGCCCAGCCAATGGCGTCGGCCGATTCTTATGACCCTGCTAGGGTGATAGTTTTCAGGGAGTGGTCCCACAAAGGAAAAGCCCTGTCTAACCACAACCGCACCGAAAAAATAATTATCTCCGTGCCTCCACCACACCCTGCTTTTTGAGACTGGCAGGTCGATGACAATCCGCCAACATCATTGCCAGAAATGGGGTCTTTACTGGAAAAAGCGCCTGCCTTCTTCGGACTATACCCTCGGCCGCATTGTCAAGAAAATGAA
This sequence comes from Amblyomma americanum, assembly GCA_030143305.2. Lineage (NCBI taxonomy): Eukaryota > Metazoa > Arthropoda > Arachnida > Ixodida > Ixodidae > Amblyomma > Amblyomma americanum. The sequence goes on from JARKHS020033941.1 coordinate 192,440, forward strand.
TGTTATCAGCATGCAAACTATCCACTGCCACTTGCCACCAGGAGTGGGGAAAAAGAAACAGCTGAAGTGTCAGCTTTTGTTAATTTTTTTGTGTGTGTCGATAAGTTGGGGATTAGTGCTGGCAGCGGGCTAGCACCATTGTGTTCTATATTTGGTTGGAAATATTGGGTTCACCGGAAATCGTTTCCAGTTGCTGTACTGGACCCTTTGAAAGCTTACTTTCTCAGCCAAAGTGAGAGGCATGCTCCTCGCCTTTTCCCTAACCTTTCTTCTTCTAGAAGATTGGTATCTCTGGGTACTTTGAAAAGTTGGGAAGACATACCAACCCTCATGGACATAATGTCAGAAGAGAAAGGACAACCGGGCCAAAGTTAAAGAGAGCTGTCGTCATTGCATTTCCCTTTCCTTCGGCACTGCGCTGGTGCATCCAGTGGGAAAGCAGCGGCTTTTCTTTGATAGCCTGGGTATAAGTACAGAACATTTCTTGCACAACCGGCTTACCACCAGCTGCAGCAGCAAGAGGTCGCAGGGTTCTCCACCGTTAGCAAGTACCATGTCTACCGTTAAACTTAATGGGTTCGATTCCAAGTTAGGCGACAAAACGGTACACTTTGTCGAGCCTATTTCGCCAGACCTGCTATGCATCGTCTGCGGAAGGCTGGATCATTATACGGGGATGCTGCCCTGCCTGCACACCCTGTGCTTGTTCTGCTACTCGGAGCACTCGGGCTTCTTTGGATACGACGTCTGTCCCAAAGACAACTCGACGTGGCGGATGGAGAAAACGATATGGAAATATGTCCCCCTTGAGGAGCTTATGAAAAGAAAGGTGAGTGGATCGGAGTTCTTTGCTAATGCTTTGATTGCAGCTTTGGAAAGAGATCGGTGTAGCGCATTGGCTGGAAGCAGGAGCAGGTCGTAAGAATTTCACTTTCTACCGAAACAACAGTGTATGATTTTAACGTGTGCAGTGATTGGTTTCTGTGTAGATACAATGTCATAAAAAGTAGAATATTTGGCAGGTCGATGTCGCTAGGTTTTAAAAGCTTTACAAATTACTCGATATGACACAAAAATATATTTTTATGACTGAATTCTGCTTTTCGTTTTGTGCTTGACGCATGATTGCCACAGCTGACTACGTTCCATAAAGCACAAGATAACAAAAAAAAACGACCGCATTTTCCTTTACCCTAAAATGAAAGTCGGTACGCTGACGGAACGATTTTCAGATCAGGGGACTCGAAGTTAAAGGGTCCCGACATAGTTTGGGGTGCCGAAACGCGCATGCTGAAAACTTAAGGTACGCCAGCCATCTAGGGTTAACTTTGGCGGCGCGCTCTACGTTCAGGCAAGATGGCGGCGTTAGCCGAAGCAGGGCCTCTCGCTTCGCCACCGCTGCGTCGTTGCCGCTAGACGGCGCCTCATGATCGCTGCAAACGAAGGGCGCACGCATCTTTCGCATTTCCTGCTCATGCCGGCACAGCACATGTTTTGCAAAGCTACGATCAAAATTCAAGATTGCTTCCCTATGTACAAAGCTCGTAGGCTTAGCAAGTACGAGTCGTATGACGTCAGAACGCACGGAAGGTTAAAACAAGTCAGTAATTTCGGTCCAACAAGCGGTAACAAAGAATTGGCATTCCCATATCACACTGTCTCTTTTTCATGCACTAATTTTTATCCTAGGTGACGTAAAAAAAAATACGTTTGAGACAGTTACCATTGCGAGTTCCTCCCGTGATAACATTGACCGTGCAAACAATCCACCATTGTGTCAAAAGCATTCCTTGCTTGCAGTGTTTCTTTCGGTTATTTTATGCGAATTTTCCTCTGACGAAAACCAAGCAGATCTGTTAATCAAAAATTATTTGAATTGTTTATTTTCTTTTTAGCATTTGTTTTCTTGGCCGCTATTGTGCTGCATACAGTCCACAAACCCATGCCCAGCTCCACTGCGTAGAAAAAACCCGTAATCTGAAAGTCGACACTGCACCCCTTACAAAAATTTTCTATAGACAGTCTATAGACTTCTTATAGACTGTATTGCCTCCGTATACATATTTGTTTGAAGTGTAGAGTCTGATGGAAACCCGTCTGTTCGGGATGGTACATGACGAAAGAAGAAGGCGCCGACCAAAAGAAAAGATGGGATGACGTTTCGGCTCCCCCACGGGAGCCGAAACGTCATCCCATCTTTTCTTTTGGTCGGCGCCTTCTTCTTTCGTCACATATTTGTTGGTGCCTATATAGCCTGTCTATAAACAAAAGTCTACAAAAAGTGTATGACCATAAATCTATAGAATATTTATAGACTGTCTATATCATTTGTATTGCCCATAGGCTATTCTCTAGGGTTTGTCTATAGAGTGTCTACAGGTATTATAGCCAGAAGTCTATGGGCAGTTCATAGAATGTCTAAAGAAATTTTTGTTATGGACGTGCCCGTATCGTTGCGGCACGCTATTTTGTTGGGACCTTCTGTCCTTAAACTGTTTGTTTTAACTTTTCGCATCAGTGTCTCATGATAGGAATCACGGTAGAGAGAGGGTAGGTAGATGCGTTGTTTCACAACACGAAGTGAACAAGCGGGATTGGAGATTCAGGGTGCTTGGCATCGTTTCGACCAGAGGTCTTGTTTTCCAAGGGGCTTCATTCCGAGGAGGAAGGCCGGGTGTGCTGAAGAAGGTTGGATGTGGTAGGGTAGACAGTGTTAACTTGAAAATCTTGTCCATTCAGGCTGGCTGCTCGAGTGTTAAGCGGTCGACCTGCATCATTTTTTTTAATTACCCCAGCTGAGCGGAAAGCCATCTGGGGTGTGGCATGATGTGACTTACTCTGTAGGTGCGGACAAACTTCGCTGAAAATTCAGCAGCATGGCAGAACGAAACACTGGGAAGCGAAAAAAAAGAAAGACGAAGTATGCATAACTAGGGGCGGGGAGGGGGAGAGAAAGATGAAAGGCAGGAGGGGATGAAGGAGTGGAGAAGAAAAGGGCTTCTGAGAAAGGATAGCAGGAAGTGCAGAACATACCTAAAAATAGAATAACAAAAAGGCGGAGGAGGGAATCGGCGGGAGACAAGAGATTTCGGCCATGGGGGTATTGTGAGAGAAGGTATAAAGAGGGGATATGAAGTTCTTTGAATTGTTGTCAAGCGTTTTTATTTCTTCCTGTGTAATTTTTGTGCTGACCATACCCAAGACCTTGGGTCTTGAACTTGGTAAAAACATTGGCAAGGACCCTGAGGTTCTTGCTCATAAAACGGCGCTAAAACAAAGTACTCTGGTGCCAGCACTCGAGGATTTACGCTCTTCCTCGGGGGCGCTATTTCGCCACCAGGAGGCAAATGACAATTTTCGGAAATCTGTAAATCAAGCACTCCGCAAGGTTTGTTTTCCAACAAAAAGGTCTCCTTCTCAGGGGACACTCACATTGTTTGTGAAAACGAACAAAGCAAGCCTCCCCTTCTGAGAAACTTCTTGAATGTCGCCAGATGACTTCAGTATTGGTCGTGGGAATGAAAACTCCATATTGTCACCCCATGGCTGCAGAAAAGGCTTAGCACGACAAAGAAGGAGACCAGCCTTTGTGGCTCTGAAGTTGGAAGAGGGCGGCTGAATGTTCGGGATATGTGTGCAGAGTGGTGAAGGGAAGAAGTTCAAGCGAAAGTTCGGGGTCAGTCTGATTTGTTCAGCGGAGAATTTTAAGCACGCATTGCATGAGAATAGCCGTTGTATGTGGTAGCCGACTTCTGCTGGCACAGAAACGAAGACTCGTTTACTTCTATTTTCTGCCTTTCCTCTACCGCGATGCTATGGAAGATTGACAGCTATCCCCTATTCTATATTGTACCATTGTACTCTTTCGATGGATCTTTAGAAGCAGCGAGATGTTCCTCACGAGTCAGAGCCTGACTTCGTTTTGACAATGTATTCGGGAGTGTAGTGTGGGAAGGAGACCCTTTGGTTGAAAAAACTTCGTTCCGTAGAAGCTGACTTACAGATTTCCGCAAATCGTCCAGTGCAGTAGAAATACGAGGGAAACAGCGGTGTATCGTGCAGCGTTGTCCATAATGCGGAGAGTCACTATATTTCAACTGCTGAAAACAGACGACGACGAAAAAGGCTAGACAGTGGTAATGGTCCGTTGAATCTGTGTGCACTCATTGGGGAGAACTCAGGCTGCTTGAGGCCGTTTTAAGCAGCAAGTTGAGAACCGCGAGCTCTGAACGGGATTCGGGATATTTTTATGCATGGTGATGACCGATGAGGAGGTTTCGATCTCTCTTCAGCAGGGGAAGGGGCTACTTTGTGCAGGCGCTCCCAATTTGCCAATTGTCGGTGTCCTCGTTTATAGCTGATCATGCAGACGCGCCTGCATGCAACTTGTAAACAGGTGAAGCACCATGCGAGCACGTGGTCTCCTATGTTTTCTGTATAGTGGAAAGGTCAATACGCTTATAGATATGATGAAAGGTACCTGAGAAGTGCCACATGCATTTTCGAACACGTGTCGTTTGGTTCAATATTGAATATATTTCATGGCGTGGTTTTCATGCGTGCGATATATAAGGCGCCGACCCACAGGAGCAGATATTAGTGATATCAGGGTAATAGATGTTTACAACGCCAGACTACAGCAGCACTTACGAGATATTTTAGAAGAGTATCATGGAAGATACAACATCGGCCACCATGGCCTCATGGTCTGGTGTCGAGGTCAACAAATAAGGTCAGAAAAACCCATAATAAATCTTCCTTTTATTAGCAACGAATGATGCAGATTGACAGTTGACCAGACTCACAAGAGCACAATGAAGTCAGCAGATAAAATTCATTATTAAATGACTAGTCCCAACATGGGCTATGTTCAAAAAAGAATACAATGACAATCGGGCATACATCTTTCAGTTAACACTACGTGCTTTTCCACTCTTTATAAGCGATCCATTTTAATTCAATTTCGATCTTTTGTAACTGGTCGAGTGTGTTTTGTTGGGAAACCTTGTAATATTGGAAACTCCATGTTTTTATTTCATGTATACGTACATCTCGGTGTTTCTCACGTGTCGGCAATACTTCGAATATAATCTGGGCCGTCAGTCGCATTGCCTAAAAGGGTTCTGGAGTTTCTATTTTTTAGTTCGTTTTGTAGCACGTTATGTTATAAAGACTTTAATCGCAAGCTGTGCTTACTGGAATCACTCTGTACTTAGAATTATACTTGTTCGCTAATCATTCGCACTGAACCTCTTTCAGGTGACATGCTTGAACGCAAGCCGCGGCTGCAGGCTTGTGATGGCCCTCGGAGACCTCATCGATCACGTCTACCAGGAATGCCTTTACGACCATAGCTTCTGCCCCGGGTGCCACTTATCGCCTGAACAAGGCCAGGAGAGAGCGCCATGCCGGCTGCGAGAATTCATGGACATGACTGAAGAATGAGAAGCTGCCATCCGCTTTCATCTCCGTTTTCCTGAGCACTCCTCAGTTTGAATCATTAGCCATAACCCAAAATTAATCCGGCACTGCCTAAATAGGCAGCATTTTTTAAACTTCACTGGTACACATCTAAAATTCATTCGAATAAAATTCTAATACGCGCCTGCTTTACTGTGTGTAACTTTATTTGAGAGATACAGCATGTCGTGTCCGTGCCTTCATTACCGTTGCCGTGTTACCGGACTTTCCGGTTATCGCTGCAATACGCCACAAGACGTTTTATTAGCGCAGCGTCTCTCCTGTAAAAAGTTACCGCATGGTGAAAACGGGTAATGATGATGTGAAATGTCCCATTATTCATTGAAAACATAAATATGCACTCATTGCCGATATTCATAAGCAGCGAAATACTACATGCACTTGTACAGTCTTTTTCGCTGCATATAAAGAGCTACAGACTAGCTTTCATCTTACAGCCGGCACAACGGCTTTGCAATTGCACTAATGAGCTAGCCACGTTGCCTGCCTTGGCTATTGCCAATTTTAGTATGCAGATCACAGTAAGCTTGCGTACGCAACGCTAAATGCGTTGCGAAAGCTGTAAATAGTTCAACTACGACATTTTTAATTAGCCGTGCCCCATTGTCGGTTGTTTGGATGCATATACAGTGGAGCCAGCTAGTTACAGTAAGTAAAAGCGCTTCTTATCAGGGGTGAAGTAACGGCCGTTTTGTGCCCTTTTTCATGAATATGAAGAGTGCGTAATCAGCTTTTTCTTTTTCACGGGAGAGAACCATGAAAATCTGAATGGTGGCTCCAAGCGCAACGCTTGTCGTATGCTAATGTGACACAGTACACAGCGTAGAGCTAGGCATCACTAGTCGAAAATTGCAAAATTATCTTGCCAATATATTTATATATATTGGCAAGATATATATATATATATATATATATATATATATATATATATATATATATATATATATATATATATATATATATATATATATGCCGTAAATGTGCACATCTGTGTATTCATTCATTCGACTTAACCCTGATGAAGGACGGTCCGCCGTCTGAAACTGTTGGTGAATAAACCTAGATAATCGAACCAGTTGTGACCTTTTCACTGTGCAAGCTTTCACTGGCCCGTTGAGCAACCCCGACTGCTTCCACTACGCGCGCGCACGCATGCACGCACACACGCACGCACCCACACCCACAACACACACACACACACACACACACACACACACACACACACACACACACACACACACACACACACACACACACACACACACACACACACACACACACACACACACACACACACACACACACACACCACCTAGGGATGTTGAGCGTGCGCTGAAAGCGCGTTTCGTCCACCACGCTGTCGACGCCAAAGCAAGCAGCGCGCCTATATCTATCACTGCTGACACGTGGCTCAACGCCCGACTGTGTGTCCCCTGACCTAGGGAGCCAGATATGGGCCTTTACTTTCGTGACTGCACTACGCAAGCGCTATTCCGAACGATCAACCCTGAGCAAGAGCTTCGGATGTTTGTATGCTTGCGGTTTGTGTTGGTTTGTGCCAAGTTACAGTAATAAGTAAAAATGAATGTCTGCTACTGGGATTCGAAGGGAGTTACGCGCACAGATCAGCATCGCCGGCCACTGCGCAAGAGGGCTATATATGCTATCGCTGCAGGCGAATATTAGGTTGATATCAGTATCACTGCAGATGAAGGTGATGTGCAATGCACTGCGGAAGAGCGTGTAGCTTTTTTACACGCCTCGCGCTAAACTACAACACAGTATTGCGCTGTGCATTGCTTATCGCCGTCTTCATCCACTAATACTACTAAAAAATCACACATTAAGCTGTACTGCGGCAGTGACCGAGAGTGACATGGTAGGAAATTTGGTCGACGTGAGCGCTGGTTTCTTGATGTTCGATTTCGTCCCATTAAGAAAATGCTAGCTGCCGGCGTCGATTTTTTCGTAATCACTTCGCTACTAATAATGTTTCTGAGGCGTCTAACACGCCTGCGAAAATTACCCGCCTTGGTGGCTTGACGGCTTAGATGTTTCACCACCAACATCACGGCATTAAACAGAAAGGGAGACTAAACAGAACCCTGCGACACGCGAACCGGACGAGCCGCGGAGAGAGTCCATGGAACGCGAACACGCATTCTACGCCCGCTGGCCCGCTCACTGGAGGCTACTGAGCCCGAAGTCATGGGATCGAATGCCGACCTCTGCGTCCTCATTTCGACGTAGAGAGAATTTGAAATAAACCCCGCGGAGTGCAAAGTCTGTGGACACAAAAGAGCCTGTGATAACGCAACTTATTCTGGATCTGTCCGCTACGGCATCTTTCACTGTGCACGCGTGGTTTCAGGGCGTTACAGTTTAGCTGTGCACGGGCAGGGGCCAGGCCGTACGCCCGCACCCGGCACAGCCCGCGGGCTCGGCTAGGGCCCCTCAGAACACCATTTACCCGGGCTCGGGCCGGGCCTCGGCATATTTTTCTTGGACGGGCCAGCCGGGCTTCGCCAATTGTGAGTATACCTATAGCCTTGGTGAAAAGTTTAGAACCTAGGGGGCTTGCTTCTAAGCCGCGCAGTGGGGCTTCTGTAGCTTTGGTGGAAGTCCTACCACAGTGGAGGAGGCAGGACTACGAATGTTACCTTCCGGAGATTTGTAACTCTGGGAATTCATTACGCGCCACACGGCTTTACTCAGAACTAAACCCCAGAGCGCCAAAGGAAACAAAGGCTCTATCATATGCGGAAGTGCGACCATGACCATGGTGCGCTGGGTATCTTGTATGGGTAGCAGCAGGAAGTGCTTTGTGTCTAGACCAGCCAGGCGGGAATGCGCAAAGACGGGAGGAAAGTACAAACCTAAAAAAAGACATACAAAAGTTAGTTGGGGTTCAAAACGCATTTTCGGTTCTAGTAAGTACCAATGTTGGAGAAAAGCCACTGGTTGTGGCGTCCTTGCATTAGGAACGGTGAGAACAAGGAAAGGTTTTGGGAAGCGGAGGTAAGGCTGCCGACGGCGCATGCGGGGTCGTGGTGTCTAGGGAAGCTTTTCAAAAGAACTGCGGTATTCCTGGCTGCCAGCGCAAGAGACGCAGTTGTTCTTTTGAACCCGTACCTCCGGAAAGGGTTCAGCTTCTTCCACTCGTCGCTGTCCGTATTCAGCGAAGGGAACGATGGGACGTTTTCTGGTGCCATTCTCGCGAAACATTTTCGAGACGCACAGCAGCACCGACTGCATCAGAGAGTTGTAGCATATCGTTACCGTGTTTACATTACCGTTTACCGGGCCCGGCTAGCGACATCTGCACATGCGCCGCCACTTACCGGTCCGCTAGCACTTTACGGAATCTCTTTTAGCGTTGCGGAGAGTTAGCGTTCGCTCGTAAACAAACATGGTGGCGCACTGCACGGCCGCTTCGGACCAAATACAGCACCGCCGCCGCGTTCTTCGGCGCCATTTCTCGCTAGACATGAAGACATTCGCTTTTAATTTGCAAACTCTCACTAATACGTCGAGGTTTTAGTAACAACTAGGCCATGTTTCTGAGATAATCTGCCGATTTTTGAGCAGTTAAGCCTAGCTACATGTCGTGTACATAACCAAATAGCAACGACTGCACTGCAGCTCTTCAGTTTCGTGCCCGACTTAACATTTTTCTGTATCTTCATGAATTTTTTTCTTGAAAAAAAAAAGCTGGTAATCTCCTTGCTATATTCATCAGTAAGTGCAGAAAACAAAAAGTTTCTCCAGCCTGGAGTTAGCGCGCTTTACCTTCCGGTCACTAGATGGCGCCACTGTGTTTACACCCAAACACATATACAAGCCATGATGCGGCACGGCAAAAGCTCAACGTCGTAGTTTAGCTTTTCTACAGCGCTCGCAACGCAACGTGCATTGCGTATGCAAGCTTACTGAGGTCTAGGTAGTGAAATTTTCTACTGGCCAGGGTAGGGAAAAGTGTCTAGCTTCACGGGCACATTTGAAAAGCCGCTGAGTCGGCTTTTAGCTGAAGTTCATGTAGTCGGTACGTCTTTATATGCAGAGAATAAGATTATTGAAGTGCATGTAGCATCTCACTTCTTTGAAATGATTGAAATGCATCCGTATTTTTGTTTGAAATAAAAGCTGGGCATCTGCCATCACCATTACTCGCTTAAGCCTTACAGACGGGAGAGTCGTTATGCTAAAACGTGTTCTGGCATGCGCCGCGCTAACCGGAAAGTCCGGCGTCCTGTAACACGGTAAACGGTAACATAAACACGGCAACCATAGGCTATAACTGTCTGATAAATAAATACGTTACTCGTTACTTAAATACGTTACTCGTTACTTTTATAGCTTTTAGCCAGTTCTTAGATTTTTTTCGGTTTGCATAGTTTTTCTTCTTGGAACAAAAAAAAAAAGGCTCGCAATGCACTCACTCTAGTTATCAGTAATCACGAATGAAAATTTCTTCAACCGAGCGTTGATGTGCTTTGACGTCTTGTCACTAGATGGCGCTACTGTTTTTGCGTGCGTTGAAGGACGCTACGGCACGGCCAACTAAAAGTGTCGTGTTAGCACTATTCACAGCGTACGCAACGCAGTTAGAGATGCGTACGCAAGCTTAGTGCGTACGCCCAAACTAAATGTGTTTACTGATGGGGGGGCTCAGCTTGCGCGCGGCTTAAGTTTGCTTACCGGCCAAAAATTTAAAGAGTACAAAATCTCTAGAAGGAACAATTCATTTACAAGAGGGAGAGCACAAGATCCGGGCTCAGGGTGTCGGCGGCCGTACTACCGTTTGTGAATATTTGAATAATTCGCCGGGTCTGTTCGCTTAGCTTGCTTAGCTTGTCGTCTATATAGGCAGCAGTTTACGTATTTGCTACTGAATGCAGAGGAATCGCTGCACATCGCATTGCTGAAAACCGTCCGAGATTGCAGGTGGTGTGTAATCGAAACAGCGCTACGTTGCTACAATCAAAACGCCAAGGTGTTTTCTCCCGGTCTGCAGTTCGTGGTGCGATCGCATGACTATGTTTGCTGGACTCTTACGAATTAAAAATAATTCAGCTACGACGTTTGCCTTTCTGCTGAAACAGGTACTGCCGGTTGTGCTTCAGTAGTTCGCGGACTACACCTGCTGGAAATACGATTTTGTGCGGCTCCAGTTTTCGACTTTAGATAATTAATCAGGAGCTTTTTATCAACGATGGGTCCTGAATGAGTAGTAGACAGTTATTAACTGATATTAAAAGCTGCTATTCATGACCTTTCTTGCGTGCAGTGCAGCCGGCCAGTTTTGCAGCCGTGTGTCGACGTAGTGGTGACCTCCTAACTGAAGCACTAAACAGGCAGTTCTGTTATGTCACGCACAGAATTCTGCTGCAAATATCATGCACACAAAGAGTTCCACAAGGACAAATGAGCGGCAACGCAATTAACAACACTGAATCATCTGTGAACATTGAATGTGAACACCGGAACCAGAGGGAGCACCGAACTCTTAGAGGATCTAATTGGCATTCACGTGAGATGCTGAAATCAACCATAATTTTATTCTCTTCCTAGTTAGGGCGCACTCCTGCACACATCCAGTACAAAGAAAACAGCCACATATCATATACTTCATCATGGCGTATAAACCATTTTTATCATGGGCGCCGGCATCACGGGAAGGTGCCGTCGTCTAATTTCTAGAAAGGAAAACAACGCGATGTCGTCATGCATCGTATTCGTGGTTCACACATCAAAACGGGAGGCACAAATCGGCATTTAGGAGCTTTTGCATTCATTTCTTTTTGTGTGTGTTCTAAAAATGTAGACTGAAAGAAAAAGTTTTGCAAGAAGGAGTGAGGCAATTCCGTAAAAAAAAAAATGGTCGCAACATAGGTTGATTATGGCGCCGCAGGCTCCTCCTTTGTTGTGATTACGACTGACATGGATAAAAAAAAATCTAAACAGTTTGATGTACCCATGCTCCATCTTAGCAGTAACTCACAGCGCTACCAAAGTTGCCATGAGTGCGCAGGCGACGTTGCGACGTTTCTCGCGTCTAGAGTGCATCACTCTTGCGTACGTTCAAACATCGTTTTCAAAATGGCGGTACCTTTCCAAGCAGGACTCCTCGCCTCGAACTTAACTCGTTGATTTTTACTGCCGCTTTCAATACATTCACTTACCATAATTCGGCCGCTGGGCTTTTGCTTAGTCTCATCTCGCCTATAAAACAAACATATGATGGATGAATTGTCTTTACTTTTTTATTTAGAATGGCAGTTCTGCTGCTTCCCCGTTTAGCGGCGCCTGGTGTTGACCAGTCTTAGGGTGCACCGCTTTCGTCTGCAGCCGTGCAAGTTTTCTCGTCTGGGTAAGTCGCGGTCCTGCATGCTTACCGAAAACGCAGAAAACGACGCTGCGTTGCAGTGCAGCAAATGTGCCCGATAGCTTAGTGTTTTTGACGGGAGGCGGAGGGTGCACAAAGGAAACCTTGCCCGACCCGCAGCTGCCATATCGGGCCAGATGTCACTGCGGGCCGAATGCACCAGAGCTGTTGGATTAAGTATGAGAATGCTGGAGTCAGCATATCTGCAAAGAAAGAAATAAAGAGGTGACAGACACGTAAGAATAACGCAGTTGCACATATACTCACCGTGGGAGAAGAATGAACCTTATTTCACTGCGCTGAAATAAGCATGAAAATCGGACGGACCTTGGCTGCAGCGCAAAACACGATGTGCCGCAGACCGTTGGCAAGGTCCGTTCTTCGGAGTTGCTGGACGAGTGTGGCGAGAATTTACGAGTGCCGTGTACGGCCACAAACCACGTGTCGCTCGAGAGAATACGCGCCTGGGTGTTTCGGTGAAAGGACATAGTGGCTTATGTAGTCGAGGGTTTGACGGCATACCGTCTGGTCAGGAATCATGTTGATGCAGATTGCTGGTCACTGGCCAAAGTCAAAAGATGAAAAGACGTTTCGGGAGCACTACGGCTCCCTTGTTCACTGGCTCTGGTGCATGAGAAATGGGATGGGAATGGGGACAGCGAGATTTTGCTCTGATCCTTTGTTTGTCATCGACTCCATTTCTGGCCCGCCTGGCCAGGACAGGTAGGGCATCGAGCTTTTTGCGGCAGCGGAAATCGGTCCCGGACCGATCGGCCTTGCCGCGCCGCTTTCCGCCTTCGTCGGCGTCAAAAGCGGCAAAATTCGCATCGCTCGCCGGATCTTTGGACAAGTGTGAACGCGCCCAAGGCAAGGAGACACGATCTCGCCAATGCTATTCACGGCAATGTCATTAGCGATATGGATAAGATAGTTAAAGTAGCCGAAGATTTCTACACAAATCTATACAGTAGCCAATGTAATCAGAACTTTAATGATAGAGACAGTAGCACACATCAATCCATCATCCCGCCCGTAACGAAAGAGGAAATTAAGAAATGCTTAGAAGTAATGCAAAGGGGAAACACACCTGGTGAGGATCAGGTAACAGCAGACCTGTTGAAAGACGGAGGGGAGATAATGCTAGAAAAACTAGCCGCCCTGTGTACGCAATGTCTTATCACTTCCACCTTACCAGAAGCTTGGAAGAACGCCAATATAATCTTAATTCATAAAAAGGAGACGCCAAAGACTTGCAAAATTATAGACCGATCAGCTCACTGACCACTGCCTACAAGATGTTTACTAAGGTAATCGCTAATAGAGTCAGGGCAACCTTAGACATTAATCGACAAGATGATCAGGCAGGCTTTCCTAAAAGGATATTTCACAATAGATCATATTCACACTATCAATCAGATAATAGAGGAATGCGCAGAATGTAACCAACCCCTGTATGTAGCCTTCATTGATTATGCGAAAGCATTCGACTCAGTGGAAACCTCAGCAATCATACAGGCATTGCGTAATCAGGGTATAGATGAGCCTTATGTCAAAATACTGGAAAATAAATGTAAGAACTGTACAGCTACCATAGCCCTCCATAAAGTCGGCAATAAAATTCCAATAAGGAAGGGCGTCAGGCAAGGAGACACGATCTCGCCAATGCTATTCAGGGCATGTTTACAGGAGGTATTCCGAGGCCTGAATTGGGAACAGTTGGGGATAAGAGTTAATGGAGAATTCCTAAATAATCTGCGATTCGCTGATGACATTACCTTGCTGAGTCACTCGAGAAATTCACTGCAAATCATGATCAATGAGTTAGGCAGACTGAACAGTACGGTGGGTCGAAAAATTAACATGCTGAACACCAAAGTAATGTTCAACAGTCTAGCAAGGGAACCGTAGTTCACAATTGGCAACGGTATACGTATACTTAGGGCAGTTAGTGACAGCTGATCCGGATCATGATAGGGAAATAACTAGAAGGATAAGAATGGGTTTGAGCGCACATGGCAGGTTCTCTCAGATCATGAATAGCAGACTAACAATATGCCTCAAAAGAAAAGCGTACAACAGCTTTATATTACCGGTAGTTACCTACGGGGCAGAAACGTGGAGGCTAACGAAAAGGGTTCAGCTTAAGTTAAGGACAGCACAGCGAGCCATTGAAAGGAAAATGTTAGGTGTAACGTTAAGAGACCGGAAGCGGGCCGACTGTGAGGGAACAAACGCGTGTTAATGACATCCTAGTCGAAATCAAGAGGAAGAAATGGGCTTGAGCAGGGCATGTACTGCGAAGGCGAGATAACCGCTGGTCCTTAAGGGTAACGGAGTGGATCCCAAGAGAAGGCAAGCGTAGCAGAGGGCGGCAGAATGTTAGGTGGGTGGATGAGATTAGGAAATTTTCAGCATTGCGTGGGCGCCGTTGGCAAAGGACAGGGTTAAATGGAGAGACATGGGAGAGGCCTTTGCCCTGCAATGGGTGTAGTCAAGCTGATGATAATGACGATGAAACAGTGTGCTCGTTAGCACGTCTTAGCTGTTTTCTGGTGTACTACGCCGCTTACAGTAATATGTCGAAGAAATCATTCTTTGAACTCAGTCTATAATTTAGAGTTGTGTAAAGTCTTAGGTGAAACACCTTGTACGTACCGCTTCGCTCGCTGCCTCAAGGGGGTTTAGATATACAAGCTCACTGCTATTTCCGTCATTAAAAGAAATTCGTTCCCAGCGCCGTTGCGACTAAGCCACTATGTTGATGCAGATTGCTGGTCACTGGCCGAAGTCAAACGATGAAAAGACATTTCGGGAGCACTACGGCTCCCTTGTTCACTATCCATAACCCTTTCCCAACTTCAATTTCCCATACCCTATATCCCACCCCCCCCGCTACGTCCTAGGGGAGATCAGGGGAGTCTCCCCGGGGCCCGTTCCCCCGGCGATGGGTCGCTTGTAGCATTCCCCCCTTCTTTTATTTTTCCACCTACGGGTGGCAAAACGAAGGATTGCCTTCGGGCCTTTTCATTTATTTTACGATTGGGTCAAGCCTGTTATACGTCAGTGGTACAGGCAGGAGCTTATTGGTTTACATTCTTTTTATGGCAGCTCCACCATACTATATGCCGCGGCTGCCGCGCGAACAAACATGGCGGCGCCCTTCGGCGCAGGAGCCCTCGCATCGGAATGAATTCGTCGTTGTTGCGGCTTTTTTCAGCGCGTTCGCTGGCCATTAATGGGACACCGGTCCATCGCCTCGTCTCACCTCACCTGTAAGTAAACGTACAAGCGATAAATTTGATTTATTTCTTATTTGGAGTGACGATTCCGCCACTACTAGGCTTAAGAGGGGCGCTGGTTTTTGTTTACAGTACTAGTTCCCGTCCTGACAAGCTGATAGCGCGACTAGGCTGGGCGTTCCTTTGCGAGTCTGTATGCTTACATACTGGGCACAATGGATGTGGAAGATGGAGTAATTAATCTTTAATATATATATATATATATATATATATATATATATATATATATATATATATATATATATATATATATTTATATATATATATCGGTAACAGAGTGCTTATAAAATAGAAAAAAAAAATGTATCGGCCTGCGGAGATACAGCGGGGGCTCCAGTGTTGTTAATGTTGTACCTGCAAGGGTTGGAGACCAAGCTAGAGAGGAGTAGACTAGGTATCAGAGCAAGAACCAATATTTTTATTTGAGACCCTGCAATCCCTGTCAGCACAGAGGATTAAAAAAACAGCACATGAGGATTTGTTATGGAAACCAATCATACAGGATTAATGGGAGGAGACAAGTTGACGACAAGGAGCTCCTTGTGGCGGTATTGCGAAGTGCTCATACACCTTTCATGTCTTTGCTCCTCCTCCTCCTCTAGATGGAGCTGCTTCTTCAAAAACTTTTTTCGACAGAAAAGTGCTCTTTGCATAGCACAAATCATGGAACAATTTCCCATTTTATGCGAAGCCGATCATCTTCCAAGTATCCGTCACTGATAAGATCGTTTAGGCTAAACGGCTCATCGACAAACACAACAGGATGATTGCTAAATTTCGTTGGCCTTTGAAAGCTGCAAAAAGAACGCATAGTTCTGACTTCAGACACCCGTTCTTGGCCTTTTTTCGGATGCATAACGCTGATCCTGATCCTGTGTTCGAATGGCCACTGAGCAGAATCGTCCATGTCACCTTTCTGTATACGCAACCGTGCATGCAGTCGCAAAGGTCCGCTTGTGTTCCTGAACTCAACGCCGGGTGACATGCAGTAGCCACCCAAGTATACCTTCTCACTCTCGAAGAAAGCCCAGCCATGGGCTGTGGCGTTTGACTGAAGTAAGCTCACATTTCCTACAAAATACATGCATCGCGTTAGGCCTAGTTGCTCCAGTCTCAAAATGTTTGCGATGCCGTCCAGTGCCTTCTTACCGTTTTCTTCTGTGGCAACTTGCACTCCTCCTATTACACGTTCAATTCGGGTTATGTTGCTTCGAGTTTCCCTCGCAAGTTTCGCCACTTCGCACTTGACAGTCTTCTCTAAGTTGCTTATGCTTCGTGAAAGCTCCACTTTATCAGTGATTGCAGTGGAAAACTGTCTTTGGTTCTCATTACAAGCGCTGATCTCGCAAACGGTCTGTGCCAAAACTTCAGGGTTTTGGCCGGATTCATTTCTTGCTTGCTCTCTCGACGTTTCTTTCAAAGTGTTAATGGCGTGAGATATTTCATCCAGTCTCTCACCATGTGCTTTTATATCTCCAACAAATCGGTCCATGCACTCTTTGATCTCACGAGCCTGCACGGAAAGCTCTTCTCGAAAATAAGTAAAGAAAACACTCTCGTCGCGCACGGATTCATCTCGGCAATCGGATGCTGGAGGCTTCAGCGGATCGCAGACGCCCGATTTCAGATGGGCTATTATCTCTCGGAAAAGAACGGAGGCTGAGCACTTGGGGCAGCAGAGGGTGTGGTGCTGGCATTCACTCTGGAAATGCTCGGCGATCCCTGAAATAGTCGTCACGTACTGGCAGCCGCTTTGTTGGTTCCAGCACTTTACCTGCAAAATGGAGCAAAAAAGAAAGTTTACTGAGTAACCGTAATTATGCAGTTTGGAAGAGCAAACGTGACGTTTGATTGTATAAACTTTAAGGGAGTAATTTATTCTAAGAATACAGAACAAGCTGTATGAATATAGCAGAAATAGGCTAATTAGACCCGCAGCAAGACTTGGTGCAATGAGCAGTGACATTTTGAACACTCAATATTAAGTGTTTAAAAAGTGAATTTTGCAACTTTCCAATATAACACGGAATTAAATGTTAATTTCGGAAATAGAACTTTTCATTGCATAAGCGTGAGAAACCCTACAGCGGTACTACATTTCCTCAGACCCCCATTGGTCGACCCTGGCGCAACAAAATTCCGCAATTTGTTGGCAGTCTTGACTTCAGGACCATGTGACCTCACGCGCGAAATGAAAACGCCCAGAATGATAACAAAAATAAAATAGTAATTTTGTGGTGCCAATAGCAGCGCTATAAAATACGTCATTGGCCAACCAGGTTGTGACGTCCTTCCACTACCATTATGTAGTGCTTTAGAAGAAAAAAGCAATTGGGCTGTAATAATAAACGCTCGAGCCAAGACTAATCGATGCACCTTGAGCGATGAGCCGGCCGTGCTAACCCTTGGCCTCCGAAAAAATTTTCTAGTGTGACCACCTTATACCACATAGTTAGCGACGCTATCACACTGTACTTCTTGTTTATGGCGTTTAACGTCCTAAAGCGACTCAGGCTATGAGGGGCTCCGTAGTGAAGGTCTCCGGAAATTTCTACCACCTGGGGTTCTTTAACGTGCACTGACATTGCACAGTACACGGACATCTACAATTTCGCCTCCTCCATCAGAATTCGACCGCCACGCCCGGGATCAAACCCGCGTCTTTCGGGTCAGCAATGAGCCACCGCGGCGGATTCACACTACACTTCTAAATCTACCTAAGCGTCCCAGAGAGAGAGAGAGAGAGAGAAAGACGGAAATGCAGGGAGGTTAACTAGGCAGCGCCCGGTATGCTACCCAACACGTGGGAAGGGGAATGGAGGGAGAGATAGAAAAGGGAGAGAACAAAGGGATATGATCACTTTGCCACGTGTCAGTTGGCCGTTACTTACGGACAATCCCAGGCGCGTGGTCGAAAAGATCGTGGTACTAAGAACGTTTGAAGCGAAAGCTCCACTCTCCGAGCTGCAACTTTCAAGGTCAAGAAAGTTTCACTTTGACCTTGAGCCAGGCTGCTCATGCCTGACGTCATACCACGTTATAAGAGACAGTTGAAGCCGAGCTCCGCCTGCGCTGCTCGCCTCGCTGCTGCGCTGAGCCTCCTCCGTACCACGTGAGATGACCACGTGATTGGTTGTATATAGCGCGCGCCTCGCTGCGTTCGCTTCAGCCAGAGCCGTTGGGGGCTCGACTCTGCGGAGCGACGCAGGCCGGTCTTTCGCTCGTCTCATTGGGTGTAACTTAGCTAAGCAAACCTCAGACATTTTTTTTTTCAGTGTGACTACTTGCTGTGCCATATCGGCGGCGACATGTGGCGGCAGCCGTAACTACGAGTACTCGGAGTAAGCCACAGCGGCAAGAGATGGCGCGCGAGATACCCACCACACCATCAGCATCCAGTTCTTATTGGGATTACCAACCAATGCGTTCTTAAATTGTTAAAGTCTACTGAGTATTATTTGTTTGATTGCCAATGTGAAACCTCCGCCATAATCTGCTGAACACGCAGCGCTAGCCGGGCACACAAGATATACGACGGTAAAAAACAAAGATATTACATTAGTAGTCGGGGTTTCTTACGGAAACAAGCTACTTGCAAGCTGCGTAGTTGTGCGCTCGATAAGGACGCAGATACAGCAGACTGTCGTTATCAAGCCATTTGAATGCGTTTAAAACCTAAAAGGGGAGAGCAAGATATCTCTTTTACAGCAAGCGCTTTGCATGGCCAGCGGAGCAGCGTCCAATATTTGTATTCAATGGGAAAAGAGAAATAGTTTCGTAGCCCGACTGCAGTGCGGCGAGGTGAGAAAGTGATCCACTATATATGCGGTTTGAAGTAATTTCATAGCTCCAATATGGACTATTTGCGATATTAACCCCATTTTGATGGCTTCATGGCACTGGAGCAAGCATCCTTTACCCTCAACAGTGGCTTTGCGGCTCTGGCGGTCGTATGGTGAGCCCAATGTCTCGGCATCAAACGCTTGCGGCGGGGACAGCTTTTTGGCGGTAGCGAAACTGCAAAACAGCTTTGTGCTGTGTGATGGCAACGTCCAAAATCGTCTCACGTGGTCGCAATTGTTCTGAGCACTCTACTAGGACATCTCGTGCTCACTTCCTATGTGGCGGTTTGGTACTTTAAAACTCATATACCACACCACACCATATCGTAACAAAACACGTTCCTGATTAGATTTAATTGCGCGTACGCTAAAGCTCTGCCGGCACATGGAGCCTGCGGGCCACAGTGCGCATGCGCTGATCGAGAGTGCGAGCCCTGTACTAAAGGAGACAATAGTAATTCCGTGCGAGCAACAGCAGGCAAAAGCCGTCAAGACTGCATTGCCGCGCGGTCTGACCTTGCACTCCTGGTGCAGTGTGCAATGCTGTGCTCACGCGTGTCTTTTAGTACTCGCACAAGCGCCTTTTTCTTCGCGTCGGAGGGACAAGCCCAGAGGGCCGCTGTTTCTCAACCGCCATGTCGCACGTGCACTTCGTAGGCGCACGAACAACGAAGGAGCGGCGCTTTTCCCCTTGCGGTGATTAGGTTGACAGCATTTTTTCGTGGCACTTAGCTACGTTTCAAGGCTGAAATTCGTAATAGATTTTGCCCCAGTTTTACAGGACTGTTCGTACGCAGAGGAACCTGCGCCCACTGCACAGGAAACGCACAGTTCCGTGCAGGAACTTTCTTTGTGTGGCTAAATTTCTCGTTCTCTGCCTTGAAAGAACAAGTCGAGGGTATCGAGCTCTCTACCCAACGCCCTACCTCCCACGAGCAAACGCAAAACGAGCAAAACGTTACGTACAGCAGCAGCTCGTAAAGTGGGCCCGTTGCATACGCAAAGCTTTAATCTGCGGGAGCACGTTTAAAACTGTGTTGTTAACTGCCATGGGATTAAGTGTCAAGAAAGTAGCAGTTTCCGTCGCTCCGTATTAGGATGCTAATTTCATTTACAGCACGTCTAGCATGTATCGAACATACATTGCTGCAAAAAAAGAAAAGAAAAACAAAGTTCGGCGCTTCATTGCGCCTGCGCGTACCTCTCGTTTTAGCAGTTCTTCGTCAGAAAGGTCCCTCCATTCGACGTCTTCATCCTGGCACTCGTAGCTGTCCAGAGCACATACGTGGAGGCCATCCTGCTCGCACTGCCCGTAGCAACACTCGCAAAGCGTGTGCCCACATGGTAGCAACACCGTCGTCCGCCGGACCAGTCCGCAGGCACTGCATACCCTGTTCCGTGGAAGGGGCTTCACGAAGCACAGGGACCTCCAGTCCAGCTCGGCAGAGAACCCAACCAGCGTGTACTGCACACATCGAGTCGCCATCGTGCATCACGTAATGCCTGGCCGGCCGGCACTTGGAACAGAAGCAACTGCATTTCACGCCCCCTCAAATCAAGGCGACAATCGCACAGTCATCCTGCGCCTCACGGCATCCGACGCTGAGATGAGCGGCGCAGAAGCCGTGAATATTCACTGGTCCGGCAGCCATTTGTCAGTGTCTTTCTTTTTTTTTTGTTTTCAGAACGCTCCCCAGGTGATGTCTTGAACGTTGGACTGAAATGAACAACTTCAGCTACTGCTTCCTCGTATTTTCGCCATAATATATATCTTGCACCAATTTTGTCAGTATATCGTGGAGCCCACCGCAGATGTACGAGGTAGCCTTTGAATTGTGTTATGCAGTAAATATTAGTAATTTTCTTAAACAAAACTGCCTTGAAGTGTGTTGTCCAACTTTCAATTACCTCCATTACGCATATAGGTATAGCTAGCCCATTAATAACTGTGGCCACGGTGGCGAAGAGGTAATGGCACTCGGCTGCTCATCCGAAAGACGCGTGTTAAACCCCGGCCACGGCGGTCGCATTTAGATGGAGGTGAAATGCTAGGGGTCCGTGTAGTGTGCGATGTCAGTGCGCGATAAAGAACCCTAGGTGGTCGAAGTTTCCGGAGCCCTTCACTACGGCGCCCGCCATAGCCTGAGTCGCTTTGGGACGTTAAACCCCTTCAAACAAAGCCGTAAACACATTAGTAAAGTTAAAGCAATCCTCATTTCCTATATCGGTTTTTCGCTGCGTTATTAAGACGATGTCCGCTATCACGCTGTTCATCATCTTCTCAGAATACATAATCGTAACTTCGAATAATTGAAACGACTGTAGTCGGCCCTTTTTACTGATTTATTTTCACTCCGATATATATACCCTGAGATGCGGGATTTTAC
Organism: Amblyomma americanum; assembly: GCA_030143305.2. Classification (NCBI taxonomy): domain Eukaryota; kingdom Metazoa; phylum Arthropoda; class Arachnida; order Ixodida; family Ixodidae; genus Amblyomma; species Amblyomma americanum. Next base: position 213,834 of record JARKHS020033941.1, read on the forward strand.
TTGAACGATAGACTGATGAAAACACAACTGAGAATTATACGGCGGCTTTCAAGAGGGCAGTATTACAATTAACGATAAAGTGAAAAAAGAACATTCTTCTAGTACATTAACCTCAATGGGAAAAAAGAATCTCTTTTCCGACCCTGTTGCATCGACGCAGTCGGGCTCCAAGCTTCAGATTACATCTTCCGCTTAGGCCACCGATTTTCGTAATCACAGAACCATGTTCAGGTAACTAGTTCCGAGTTCCGCAATACGGACCTCGATTGAAAATATTCAGGGAAAGCAAGGATATCTACTAGATATGCACTATCGCACTATCGCGGAGATAGATGGGCTGGTATAGCAAGTGATCTTTTATGTGGACTCTAAAGCTTTCCTACAAACCAGAGATTTTTACTTAGTTGCCAGTATGCAGCCTTCTTTCCGGAAAAAAAATCTGTGGAATGTGCTTGTGTGTGTTGTGCGCGTGTGTGCGCATGTTCGTGTCATTTGATACGAACAACTGTTGACAACCACTCAGCAATTCTTTAGTTATGACCTCAGGCTTTTTAAGGCATCAGTGGCTTTTCAGAGGCATTGTGCTTCAAGGAAAAAAAAAGATGTCTTCGGGCCTATATAGGTGCAAGTGCGGCTTTCAACAGACACCTCAAATACACCCCGGCTTGGCCTTCGTCGCGGATTAGGCGGCTTATATTAAGCGATTAATGAGGACAATAAACAAGCTCGTTCTTTAGACGATTCTTGTGCCTTTGCACGCATTGACATGAAAGCCCCTGTTTATATTGGAGCTCTTGTTTCACGAACCTTTTCGGTTCACGAACCTTTTCGACACTACAGCCCGAATATATCTTCGAGTGGTCACTCAACCGTGTCGCCTATGCCACCTTTGATTAAGTGCAGGCCAAATGAATAAGATGCCAATGTGTTTGCGATGCCAGCGCAAAAACCCAGTTGGTCGAATTTGTTCCTCAGCGCTCATCTTACGCGTCTATTTCCGTCATCCGTCTGTCACTACCTCCCTGATTTCTTCACTCAAATGCGGTTCAGGTGTGCGCTGAGAGTGAGACATCACTTAAGGCGTGCTGAGTGATATCACTGCATGTTAAATCTAATGTTAAACAGTTTTGCGTACAGGTACCGTCGTTGTCAAAGGTAACAATACATTTCCCCGACAGTGGCGGGAGCTGGCTTATAGTTGTGAGCGTAATCTGGGTGATGTCAGCCTGCTCCCTTTTTGGCCTTCTTTGGATCATGAAAAAATCGGAGGGCACACTTGAGCTCCGCCTTAAGGATATGACGCTATAGGGTTAATGATTCAATACCTATATATGCAGAATTGGTCAGTCTTAACTTTACATTTACATGTCCATGGGAGCCCTCATACCACTCCCTGCGCAATGGTGCAGCGGTTAAGAGATGCGCCACTGCCCTGCGATCGAAGATACTGCCGCCAGTTGGTCTTGAGCACGGAGGAAGACTATATAGGAGTGGAAACTCCGCTGTCTGCGGCGACCAGAAAAGGTCACAAGCCCGCGAGCCACTATCATGTTGGCCGAGCCTGGCGGCCTGGAAAGAAACTTCTGAAATCCAACGTCACGGCGTGCCCGCTGAAGCAAACACCCGTGTCGTCTGCCTGTCGTCTCTTTGAGCGCGTCGGAGCCGCCTGCCCGGGCGCTGCATTTTTTTTTCGCCGCGGCTTCTACGAGGTACCGCATGGCGCCGCCACTGCATGCGACCCCGTCGGCGCATACAATTGTGACTTTAACTGGTCGCCTGCACTCGCTCGCGCTGACGGGAGTTTCACCCTCTATATATATAGTCTGCTTGATCGACCCTAGTTGCTCTTCCTAAGCAACCTCTCGCCATCAACTATTCATTTATCTGCCCCCTGCTAGTGAGGCTGCCTTAATCAAAATGCGGTTGGTAGGTTAAGGTGACTCGAAAAGTCACGCGTCCTAGGTCATTCGCCTAGGCTGCTTCTCCTGAGGTGGCTGCCAGGACCACACTATAGACAAGAATCAACCCATTTGGGAGTTTAAATGGTTGGCGCCACCCTTTATTCTTCATATGCGGAAACATTTACTCCATCAGTATGGAGAAAAATGCTCTAGATGACCTATGTTACTCCCTTCGCTAAATAACGGGGTATAAAGAAGGCTTTTCCTCCTTATAAGTCCCATTTTTAAATGGAGTTTCTTGGTCTCAATGCGCCCCAAGTCCCCAAAGGAGAAAAAAAAATCATTTTGCGCCATCCGCCCCGCCACCTAGCGTACGTCTCGTCTGCTTGTGGTTAGTCGCCTGCTAATGGCGGTGAGTGGCGACCGGTTGGCTACCATTGTCACTGGATCTCTGCTCACTTCTGCTCCTACGCGGGCGCCTGCCGCGTTACAAGATATCGGCTTGTTGCCGTTTTCCGCTATAGTGAGCTGCATAATTGAAGTTCTCATGTGAAGCTTGCAGTGCTCTAACCATACCTGACCTTCCTTTGTTAGTGTCGCCACCCTATTAGAGCCTCTTAGGCCTGATTCTCACAGCTTTTTCCAGTGTGGTTCTCGCGGTGTGTTGCAACAGGTTATAGTTCGTTGCACAACATGGAACTCTGATAGAATATAGTTTCAACGCTGAGCTCTTGATTGATCTGATGAGGCTACATTTTTCCTCAGTCGTATTGAAATGCCAAGCCTTGAAGAAGTGAATATGAAGCCAAACACTCTCATACCAAACTACCTTAAGGTGCGTTTTCATTTTCAACTTATTCTGCTCTGATATTTAGTCAAATATAGTGTGATGCATAACCGTGAAAACTGCTCCGCGACTCCTTTTCAGTTTTTAACTATTTATTCTAATGCTCTTTCCCTTTATCTACGAACGTAGCCACACAAACAAGCTCGTACAGCAGAAACAGACGACAAGCATACGACTCCTGCCGCCTTCGCCTACGGCGCCGCCGGGCTTGCAGACGGCGAAAAGAACGCGCAGCGCCGGGCCACATTAGGGCAGCTCAGTTTCCCAAGTTGTGTTGCCGGCGGACCCTGCAGGTACTGTCCATTCCTGCCGCTGGCACTGCTGTAAGAATGAGCCTGAATGAGGATAAATAAACACGACGCCGGTTTGGGGCTCCATTGCTGTGGGTAGTAAAAAACTCCTTCTTCTCCTAAATACTTCCCTTGTATTAGAGAGTAAATCAAATACTTCATTTATATAGAGTAAATAAAACCTCCTTTTGGGTGTGCGCTAGAAGACAAGCCATTTACTCCCATTTGGGTGTATTTTTGTTAACAGTGCACGCTGCGCCAAGCTATTTATAGCTCACAATTAACGCCGACAGCGCTAACTCCGGATTCTCTGCGTAACGGGGATTTTAGCGCTGTCGCTTTAAAAGCACCTGGTCACGGGTGCGACGTAAGCTATCACGAATTTGTAGCAGTTCTCTGCAGAGAGAGGGCACCGCGCACCGCTAAACACGCCGTTCGGTGCTTTCAGGAGTGCACCGCGAAGTTTACATGCATTACGTTAACGCTGAACCAGCGAATCTTGCACGCTAAACATCAGTGCTCCCTCTCTGTCACTTGCAACAATTGAATTATGCTGTTCTGCACGTCTGGAGCGTCGAAAAATAAAATTGGGTACGGATCTCACAAATGTAACGTTCTTTTTTCTGTCTCATCTTCTATGCCGTCCTGCAAATGAATCACGCTTTCTAACACTTTCAAGCGCGCTTCTCCGTCTGTCTCAAATCTCCGATCGCGTGTCTTGTTAATAATTGGTTTTTGGGGAAAGGAAATGCCGCAGTATCTGTCTCATATATCGTTGGACACCTGAACCGCACCGTAAAGGAAGGCATAAAGGAGGGGGTGAAAGAAGATTGGAAGAAGTGCCGTAGTGGAGGGCTCCGAAATAATCTCGACCACCTGGGGATCTTTAACGTGCACTGACATCGCACAGCACACGGGCGCCTTAGCGTTTCGCCACCATCGAAACGTAGCCGCCACGGTCGGGTTCGAACCCGGGAACTCCGGATCAGTAGTCGAGCGCCCTAACCACTGAGCCACCGCGGCCGGTAAACGTGTTTTGTTAGCGAAACAGTAACGCCGAGACAGAATTCGCTCGGCCTCGTGACCAATGTGTGGTTTTATTTGAAGTCAATAGCGGAATTATTTTATCGCTGAAATATATTTGATAAGAAAGCAGATGAAAAACAACCACATTCCGCCCGTGTGATCCGAACTCACCACATCCGAATTTGGCGTTTGATGTTCTACAAACTGAGGTACGGTGACGGCTGTCCAATCTTCTGCTTTGTGGGGTAACTGAACGTTGAGTGTTCACCAGCGCCACACTCGTCTATAGCGGCGGACGTATTAAGTCGTGTATTGCCGCGAGTGCTGCGCAGGAACGTGATCGAACTGTGAGGGGGGAAGCTGTGCGAGAATCCTCTTATGCTACCTACGGCATCAAGACTGCCAGATTCGAAGCCCTCCTTAAATTATTAACCAGAAAATTGGAGGGAAAAGAGGCGCTTCTCATGACATACATGACGCAAGCATAACAGGGTTCTCGCACAGATTTCACCCTCGCCGTTCGATCACGTACCTAAGTGACTATTTGCTTTGGGAGATATTTTATCACACTCTTGAAGTTGCGACCAGCTGTGACCAGTGCACCTCTCTGCATGCGCTAAAAACTTAAATTAAAAAGTAGTTATAACGTAATGTCATTACTTTTTGGGACCAGCAATTTTCTTATTTTATCACATTTGCGCGGTTTGAGACGAAACGATTATTAAAGTAAACATGAAACGGCAACACTTTCTCAACCAGATCAGCGCTCGCTATTGTCATTCGTTGCAATGCATTACTTTGAGCAGTTGGTGCGGTGTCAAGCGTGAGACTAGGAACGATTGCGCGCATGCTTAGACGAAAACTCTAGAAACCTTCCGCTTTGTTGGAAGTGCGAGTTCATGCAGGATCAGCCTCAGCATGTATATTTCCTGGCACGATCCCCAATTACACGCATGTAGACATGGGCTTATTATACGAGATAATTACATATCATGCTGACGTAAGATTTAGGGAGCGTAGTTAAAAAGTGGGTAGTTTTCTACAATTCAGGGGTGCTCCAGTCGCCTTTCACCTTTACTACGAATGAGGACGTTCAGATGATATCCACGCCGATTCACAGGTGTGTCTTCGAACCGTGTACAGGTACAGAACGAGTGTTGGATGGACGATTAGCCCTCCCCTGTCCTTTACGGCTCGCGATTTCAGTGACTTCTGTGTTTTAGCGTCGGGACAGTTATAGTACTAACCGTCCGGCCAAGCATCGTCACTAGGTCATGCGGTATCCCTCGAAGACGCCCGCAAAGAGTCGCATGTTACAGTGCCAGGGAAGGTAGGCGGAGCGAACATTTTTCATGTTCTTTTTTTTTTCGCAGTAGTGTATACATTACTTGGAGGCGCCATATGCGGGCAGTTTGTCTGCAGACGAGGAACCAAACAAACTAGAATGAAACAAGAGGGACATTTATTTGCTAGAACAACTTTACCAGACGAATTGCAAAGCTGGGAACCGCAAAAAGATGTCAGAAATAAAAGGTTACAATGCTCATACAGTGCAGAAGCGTCATAAAACATTTAAAATTCACAAGATGAGAGGCCGATACATGGCCATAAATTTGCGCAACAAGCGCAAGTGAATGACACAAACGCGGCGAAGACATAACATATACGCCGCGAACACAAACTGTCAGGCAGACGTGAGGCCTGAAGTCAGGGAAGCAACTCCCACTTCACTCGAAGCTGGTCACCCTCCACGTACCCGCCACTGACAAGAACATCGAGGCCGAGTGAGGAGCGTGGAAAGCAGCACCCCTTGTGGCGCGATCCCTCAGGTTTTGTGAAGAAGAGGAAAAGACCGTACGGCTTGACCTCGAGCTCTTTGGCTTCGTCGTTGGTCGGGTGTTTTATGATCATCTTTATTTTGCGCTGGAAAGGCCAACGGACGACATCATTCATTACCCCCTTGTGCATGCACAAGTGACCACGAATAGCGATAGTATCACTCTTTATGAATTGAACTCCGGGTGTAATAAGGTAACCACCCAAATATACCGGTTCACACTCATAACGAACGCTGCCTGCAGTCACTGCGATGTTTTCGAGAGCTTTGACACCACGCACGATGAATTCACAGCTTGTCACGTTTAGGTCAACAGTCATTTGCCCATTTCTGCCGACGGCAATCGTTAAAGGGACGTCGGGTGCAGTTTGTGAGAACCCAGCGTGGTTCGTACTGGACGCACTTGACGACCGAGGGGGGTTTGAAGTCGAATTCGGCCTTCTCGCGCTGTTGGGGACATTGTTGACCACATCGCCGCGAGAGGACAGGCGTTCCCCCTGCTGCTCGATCGCCACAATAAGGTCCCGCCTGAGTTGAAGAAAATCCTCACGGCACTGCCTTACTGCATCTACCAGCTCCTGCCTAAAAGCTTCCTCTTCACTGCTTCTCCCCTGAAGCGAATGCTGGGTCGTCGCCTCCTCTATCGCGTCTATGCCTTGAGATATTACTCGCATCATATCGGCAAGTATGCGTGCGTTCTGGGAAATTTGTTCGCTCACTGATTCTTTGAAAATGTTCATGCCATGTGAGAGTTCGTCGAGTCTACCACACCGCATGTCGCTGCTGGAAATCAGGTTCGCTAAATATGACATCATTTTGTCCGCTTCCTCGCGTATGGCCCGTGTGGCGCAAGCCACAATGTCTGTTTCCCTTTGTAGGCTAGATGGTTCGAGTCTGGATGATGCAATCGCAGCCGGTGACCTGCAGCCAGACACCACATGCTGGCATAGGTGGGAGCAAAGAACCCTAGACGAGCACATGGGGCAGCGAGTTGAGTGACTCTGGCACTGATGGTGAAAGTGCGAGGACACGACTCGAGCTGTCAATACAGCGCGGCACCCGTATTCTTCGTTCCAGCATTTTACCTGCAAATGTGTAGAAAGTTAATACGTTGCGAAGCAGCACATTTGAATCTCTTATACATTAGTCAAACTTTGCCCCTAATGAAAATAAACTAATCGAAAAAAGTATTTAGCGCTAATAAAGTTCTTGCGAACTGCTCCGGACAGTCAGTGCGAATTGTCTAGCTCAAGGCATGGCAAAGATGTATTGAAATAAGTAGGAAAGCTCTCCCCAACCTTCTATCGCGTCAAATCATCATGGCCAGGAACCATACGCAACGTGGATTTCAAAGCTGTGGTTAATCGTGTTAGTTCATGGGTGCAGCTCACGAAACTGAATTTTTTTTAAAATTTTACTCTTTGGAGCCCTCCACGTCTCACTCCTCATTCTCGACTCGAATTCCTTTTCCCCGTACATACACCCCCCTACACGTCTTACACCCCAGCTGTCCGCTTTACGGATTGGGGAGCGTTCATGCGTCACGGTGGGCGTCACGCGCGTTTACCCTACGTAGCTGTCCTCCACGCCGAAAGCCTACGATCTGTGTTGCACCAGGCTACTCCAGCAATGTCAGCAAAAGCGATTTATTAGAGCGTACCCACGGTGCCTCGCTATGGGAGAAGCGCGGGTATGTTGTTAACACTATAATTACTGTCTGCTCCTCTACGCGTGCTGTTCGCACTGGCTTCGAGATGAAGGCGGCGAGCATAGAATATAGGAGTTCACGCTAGAAGCAGTGGATGAGTACAAGTATCTTGGGGTGTGGACAAATAACGGTGCTGAGTATCTGACAGAGCATGAAAAATATGCAACGAATGAAGCTAGTAGGAATGCAGCTGCCATGAAAAATAGGCCACTGTGGAATTACAATAGGTATGAAGTGGTAAGGGGGATCTGGAAAGGGGTGATAGTTCCTAGCCTGACTTTCGGTAGTGCGGTCCTATGCATGAGACCAGATGTTCAAGCAAGGTTAGAAATCAAACAACGTGGCGCAGGGAGGCTAGCTTTGGGAGCACATGGCAATACACCAAATAAGGGGGTACAGGGTGATATGGTATGGGCGTCGTTCGAGAGCAGAGAAGCTAGCAGTAAGATTGAATTTTGAGCAGCGATTGAGAAAAATGGGGGAAAATCAGTGGGCTAAGAACGTTTTCAGGTACCTGTACATCAGGAATGTTGGCACGAAATGGAGAAAGCGAAATGCAAATATCTGGACAGCGGTAGTGGGGAAAACAAGCATTTATCGGTTAAGAAAAAGGTTAAAGAAAGAGAGAGAGCCCTGTGGAAAACAGGGATGCTGACGAAATCGGCACTGGGAACATACTGGATCTTTAAGCAAGGAAATTGCCAAAGAAAATATCTATGATAAATGCAGGGGAAGCTCTTTGTTGTTTGAGGCCAGGACGGGAGTTTTGCGACTAAGACATATAGAGTGAGGTACCACGAGATAGACACGTAGTGCGTTGCGTGCGCAGAAGGGGAGGAAACGGCTGAACACTTCATACTTTTCTGTAAAGGGCTCGACCTACAGTGGAAAGCAGCGGGGCGGATTTATCCAAAGCATTGGCTTTTAAGGACAGTGAAGGGAAGGTAGATTTTAAGCGAGAAGTAACTAAACGAAGGTTATCTGATTGGTGGCTAAAGTCAAGACATGAGTAATATTTCACAAGTCATGGCTAGGTTGCTGGAACCACCGCCCAATTTAAAGGGTTCAGCCTCATCAATAAATGAATAAATAAACAAATAAATAAATAAACAAATAAATAAATAAGCAAATAAATAAACAAATAAATAAACAAATAAATAAATAAATAAATTCGAGCAAACCTCTTACTGACGCAGGACGCCTCACGATCTCGACATACGGCCGTAGCACTGCTAACATTGTGAGCACTCCTAATGCCTCTAACTAATCTCGCTGTCGGTTGCGACTAATCTAACCTCACTGTTATATGCGACTCAGGATTCTAAACTATTTTGCTGGTAGCATCTCTTTCCTGGAAGCTCTCAACGTAGCCAACGTGACGTACGCCACGGGTGGAATTGACAGTGCGCAGATACTCATGCCTATTTGTGCTGGCGCCTGACGGTGAAAAGCGCTGCACCTTAGTCATTGGAATAGTGAAATACTACACGTGTGCGTGTGTTGCGACGCTACGATCGCCATGGTAAATTTTGTGGCAGGCGGCCTGCTTCTTTTGCTGGCACGTCTGAGCCTAGATGAAATATATACTTCAGCGGCTCGAAAGGATACAACGTATTTTTTACTGATTTCTTCCGGCGAAAGAATTGGCTTTGTGAATCTGGCTCTTGGAACATTTCTGAAAAAGCACTTATGTATTTAGCGTAATGCTATCACGCGCACACCTGTAGCACAATTTAAGGAGTGTATTTTTTAAGGTGTTTAAAGCCTCTAAGTGAGTCATGGTAAGAGGGACGGCATAGTGAAGAGCGCCGGGTAATTTCTACAATTTACAGATTTTAACTGGCACTTACATCGAACAGTACATGGGCCTCAAGCATTTCGCCTGCATGCAAATGTGACACCCTCTCAGGATAGCACCCATATCTTTCGGGTCAGAGCGTTAAAAGTGGCATCCGTCGCTTCAATCTCGGAAGTGAGAAAATCAAAGGTTTCTGCGGCACAATTGCTCTCCCTCATTCGTTACACACCGTGTGAAGTCGTGTAAGGGCGCACTTTTCTTTGATTAACTTTAGGAATGAATCTTCAAGGGGCGGCCTATGCATGAATAAAAAAAACCTACAAACGCAATTTTTTCTCTATTATGTACTCCAAAACAGCGGGTGCGGCACTTACGCAAACATATGCGGTATGTGAGCACTCGAGAATCTAGCACCGTTGTGGCAAAGAAAAATGCTGATGCAAGGCCCAGTCAAACAACTGCTGTCCGACATGCACGCCAACGAGACGGAGCAGCCCTACAGCGTCAGATGCATTGTTATCAATGACCGCCCTGGGCTGGCGACAAATAAAGCAACGGTATGCGGCCCCTTGCTGTGTTTGCCCTCTTCGTATAATAGCCTTATCCGCGCGAATATTGTTCGTTAGGTGGCTGGCATCGATAGCTAGATTGAACTGTCGACACAGAGGGACACGGGATTCCGTATACTTGCTCAAATGTCAAAATCATTTTGAAGCGATAACTGCAAAACTGGTTATACTATGCCACAAAAACTGGTGCACAGAAAAATTCATTTAGGATTCCCTTTTCTTGATAAATCTGGGAAGGAGTCAGTTTTTAATTTTTGTTTTTCAAGTGCCTACAAAACAGGCAGTTTTGCTCAGCACGTTGACAGAGGAGCAAACGAGGAGACACTGCAGCCTTGCGTTTAGACAAAATGCAAGAAAAACAAAGCACATGTTCCAGTGCCGTTTAGTCCAAAATAAAAAAGTAGCTCTCCACCGCAGGTATTATTGCTTAGGGCATAGCTGAGAACAAAGTGGGATCCGTAGGGTACAGTGTTCAGTAGACGCGGCCAGTCAGAGCTACCGATATTTAGCGGGCACACCGGTGCCAATAGTGAAATTCGAAAGCATTAGAGTAGACACATCGAGTACTATATGTAGAGTTGTGACAGTTATGGTTTGGGAATTGATTCTCGACGGCCAAGTCGCGATTCTGTCCAAACTCAGACACCCTTTGTCAGAGTTTAAGTACAGCAATTCTTTTGTTCGTGCTATAACACTTCATAAAGGTGTCGCAGGTACTATCTTCGCTGCGAATGAGCCACTAAGCGCTATTAAAAATCCAAGTTATCGACTATGATTACAGCTAACCGGCCTCCAGCTGTCAGTTAGGCATGCACATAGCGAAACAGGTTGCGAAATGCCGAGATTGCGTTTGTAGCAAGGACGAATGCAGTTTCCTCCACTGTTGCTCTGAAATCAAGCCAATGACAAAATACTACGGCTGCTGAACGCCCATTTGTGGCTTGTAGTGTGCGGAATGTGCTACGAAGTAGTGTGCAGGATGGACTGTGAGGTGCGCCGAACTGGAGAGCTTCGGATTGAGTTTGAACACCTCGCCATGTTGTAACATTGTCGCGCAGCGCACTGGAGCTTGGCACATTTTGCCTCCATCGAAATACGCCTCTGGGGGCCAGCATTCTGTACCGTCATCGTGGGATCAAATCGAAACGCCAAACGCACCTGTTCGTACTGCAGATTTAACGCCTCTTCTCCTAACTAGCTGACGTGCACTCCGTTGCGAACGCTGGGCGCAGTTCATTCAGTCCTGCTCGTTTGATCACCAGACAGTTTCCTGTTTTTCGTGCGTTCAAGTTTATATATTCGCTTATTTGTTCTCGCAACTTTTCTAGCTCATTCTAAGCAAGAAAATGGCTGGCATTGTGAGTCATTCGGAGGGACCCAAAAATCGAAAGACGTTGCCCTAAAGCTTCGCTTACCTTCTTGTTCAGCATATCTTCGGCAGGAAAGGTACTCCATTTCGCATGCTCCCCTGGCCATCGTTGTCCATCAAGGGGGCAGAGGAATGTCGTTGCATCTGCGCACTGACGGTAACAGCTTTCGCACAAGACGTGTCTGCAAGGAAGCTTCGCGGAGTGCTTGCGCACAAGTCCGCACACGTTGCATATTCTGTATTCCTCAATGGGCTCCACGAAGAGCAGCGGCCTCCAGTCTAAGTCAACAGAGAACCCGACCAGCGTGTACTCTCGTGGACTTCCAACAGCCATGGCTTACCCACGTCCACTCGTGTCTGGAAGTCTGCACAGATTGCCGCAGCCACTTCGGCAAACGCCGCCTTCTTTTGCTTTTAGTTCCTCTTTTACTCACCGTAAACGCGATTAAAATTGCTGTGCCATCTACCCACGGTGCCTGCCTGTTTATCAGATCAAGTAACGTCGCTTATAGCCCCCTACAGACCCCCGCCCATTTCTACGATAACGTATAGATAAAAGAAGGCACTAGTTTTTACTGTGGAAAATGTGCTGAAAAACGGATGACACTGGTAGGCTGCAAAAATGCAGTTTTTCAACCCTTGTTTTTAGGAACAGTCAGCGCATCAATGATTCCAGCGACTTCGTTCATCAGCAGCTTGATGCTGCTCCAACCCTTTATGGCTGGAACTACTACGTCCTGAATACAAGGTTAAATGTGTATGGAAGCAGTAAGAAGAACAAGGGCTGTAAATAACCACGCTGACTCGACTCCCATAAAGGTTATTGGCAGTTAGGTACCCCCTTTGCAAAAAATTATCGACCATCAGGTTTTCGCCTCTCAACCGTATAACGAAGGCATTGCGGCACCCCTAAAGATGGAAAGGTGTTGAACGTGAGGACAAAGGATCCCCTTACTTTCCAGAGAATCAGAACTTAAGGGCTCCCTTAACTCTTTCGCAGCGGGGCTAGGTATCAAACCAGCTGTGCCCGATTACTTTTGGCAGAGACTGTACTAAGCCTGTGCAATAGGCTATGAGTGAAGCCGCAGATGACTGATCAAAACTGATTTTGTCGTCCTGCATACATTATTATACTCTCAGCGCCAAAGAGCAATAGTCCTAAGTTTTCTTCCATTTTTCGGTCTTCATTCCCCTTTCTTGCTGAACAAACTTACCCGTGCGGTAAAATTATGTAGAGTTGGCCATGTTGTCATGTGATGATGATAACGCCCTGGGCAACAGATACGCAGACTAACCTGGTACTGAAACGATCTCTTTGTTGGGCTAACTGGCGTCCACAAGACCTGAAAACTCTGCTCCGGCGATAGCAGCAAATGTGCTTCACGGTCATTCTCGGTCGTACTCAATTTAATGCTCTCAAATAAGTTTCGAGATCAGACTTCAGGAGGAACTACGACCATCTCGAACAACGTAGAAGCACTTGAGCGTGGCTTCGAACGTTCGAGATAAAAATTATTGCATCTCTCGTTGCAAACAAAGTGATATTGCTGCATTCCGGCGGCTATCAGCATGAATAAACAAACAGTACAAACGTTTGCAGCATTACTCCCCACTACATGAAGCATCAGTCCGATGCTTCTTTGTGAGCAAAAAATAAACAAGTATATCATAAAAAACGCATCGACACAACTGTAGTAAAAGTGCTCTTGATAATAACGGCGCTTTTCTTCAATTATTCCTTCATAATCATCATCGTCATCATCAGCCTGGCTAAACCTGGAGTGACGCGATAGCTACAGCTGGTCGAGTGGAACTCGCTCAATATAACTGCAAATTCAGCCTTTCGCCGCTGCGTTTCGCTAGGCGTTCCTTCTTCATCTTCGTTCATGGACGTAGATTCACTCTCTCCCTCTTCCACTCCTCCCCCAGTCGGTTTCGCCAGCGCGCCGCGCCGCCTGCAGCTGCCACGGTGTTCACGGTGCCGCAACGCTGAAGGCTCGAAATGCTAGAGTAATGTAGGCGTGCGGCACGCACAACTACTGCGTGATCTGACGTCACTCCGCGCATGCGCACTACTGACGAGGCAGGCGGCGTCAGCTCCGCCGTCGGTGCACGGCGCGCACACCATCTGCGGACTATGACGTCATTCCTCACATGCGCGCAACTGGCGGAGCGGTGATGCCACGGCTCAGCGCGCAGCCACGCTGACCTCGCGAAGTGGCTGGCGTAGTGTAGCTATCGCTACAAAAGCCTCTCATGCCTCTCCAATTAACCCTGTCCTTTGCCAGCTGCGCCCACCCTGTGCCTGCAAACTTCTTGATCTGATCCGCCCACCTAACCTTCTGCCGATTCCTGACACGCTTGCCTTCTCTTGGAATCCACTCTGTTACCGTTAAGGACTAGCGGTTGTCTTGCCTTCGCATCGCATGCCCTGTCCAAGCCAATTCCTTTCTCTTGATTTCGACTAGGCTGTCATCAGACCGCGTTTGTTCTCTCACCCACTATGCCCGTTTACGGTCTCTTAACGTTACACCTAACATGTTTCCTTCCATGGCCCGCTGCGTTGTCCTTAACTTAAGCTAAACCCTTGTCGCTAGCCTCCTCGTTTCTGCCGCGTGGGTGAGTACCGGTAAGATACAGCGGTTATATACTTTTCTCTTGAGGGATATTGGTAGTCTGATATTTATGACCTGAGAGAACCTGCCATATGCGCTCCACCCCATTCTTGTTCTTCTAATTATTTCCTTCTCACGATCGGGATCAGCGGTCACTACCTGCCCTAAGTAGACGAATTCCTTTACCACTTCCAGCACCTCAATTCCAAGTGCTAACTGCTGTTCCCTTGCTTGGCTCTTGAAAACTACTTTGGTTTTCTGCATGTTAACTTTTAGACCCACCGTTTTGCTCTGGTTGTCTAAATCATCGATCATGCTTTGCAATTCACCTCGTGAGAGACTCAGCATGGCAATGTCATCAGCGAATCGCAGATTATTTAAGTATTCCCTATTAACTCTTATCCCCAACTGTTCCCAATTCAGGCCTCTGAATACCTCCTGTAAATAGGCGGTGAATAGCATTGGCGAGGTCGCATCTCCTTGCCTGACGCCCTGCCTTATTGGAATTTTATTGCTGACTTTGTGAAGGACTATGGCAGCTGTGCAGTCGCTATATATATCTTCCAGTATTTTCCCATAAGGCTCTTCTACACCCTGACTCCGCAATGCGTGTATGACAGCTGAGGTTTCCACAGAGTCGAATGCTTTCTCGTAATCAATGAAATCTATACATAGGGGTTGTTTATATTCAGCGCATTTCTCTATCGCCTTATTGATAGTGTGGATATGATTTATTTTTGAATATCCTTTACGAATGCCTGTCTAGTCATTTGGTTGATTAAAGACTGAGGTTGCCCTGACTCTATTAGCTATTACCTTAGTAAATACCTTGTAGGCAACGAACAATAAACTGATTAGTCTGTATGTTTTCAAGTCATTGGTGTGTTCTTTCTTATAAATTAAGATAATATTTGCGTTCTTCCAAGCTTCTGGTACGGCCGAGGCCAAAAGGCATTGCGTATACAGGGTGGCTAGTTTTTCTAGCACAATTTCCTCTCCGTCCTGCAACAGATCTAATTTACCTGATCTTCACCAGGTATACTCTCACATGGTGGATAATGTTACCTTTCTTGGGGTAAAAGGTAATGCCTTTTTGCAAATGGTATCTATGCACTATGGTGGTATATATATACTGTCCACACAAGAGTGCTATTACTCTTCTGTAGCTTAAACCTGCCCACGGAATGCAGGACTAAAGTTGACCCATATGGTGTAAGCCGTTGTCTTTCTGGAAGTGCAGGCCGTTTCGAAGGGTTGAGACAAGTCTTTCATGTGAGATGAGCTTTGTCATTTTGTGCTCAGGTGCAGGTACTACTGCAAAACGCACACAAAGGATTTATCAAAAACCGGAGAAGGAATTATACCGTCGTATTTGTTTTGCCACATGCTACACCGTATCACAGCAGTGGCCCTGGCAGTCTTCTCCATACAGGTGGGGGCAGTATGCACCATGTAACTGACCTAAACAGAGAAGAAAATATGTAATAAATTTTTCCAACTACAAAGCTTAGTACGTCGTGACCATGGGCTTAGTTCAAGTCTAAAAATGTAAACTGCACAAAAGGCAGGAATAAAGAGAGATGCATGAAAACAATGCCACAAGTGCAGACTTCTAACTGCTCATTAATGAGAACAAAAAACCAGAAACTATACGCAGAAAACAAAGCACGTCCCAAATGACAACTACTTAATCACTCGCCTATGCTGACATAATCGCAACGACACTGGCTTCACAGGAAAAAATTCATGCTATGGCCAACAAAACAAAAAACCTCAAAGAAATAAGAAAAAAATTGTTTATGGCCTAGCTCTGTTAGGCCATGATATACGTAGCGAAAGCGCGGCGACATCTGGTTCGGAAGAGTTAATATAAAAAATGCGCGCATTCACTGCATGCGCCTTTATTCATGATAAAACATTGAGTCGCCGTGGCCAAGTTAAAGCCAAGCTTGAGACTATCGATATGACAAGGTTTTAGGGAGCTGCAATCCGTGCACGAACGGATCGCTTGCTGGCAGATGATATGCCCAGTAGGCGGAATTTGGCTGCAGAAAAAAAGATACGCTAGAAGGAAAGATATCGTAGAAATTGAAAACAAGGGTACACTTACGGATGACCCGAAGGTAATAAGGGAGGCTTTCAGTCAGTGTTACCGCGATTTGTTCGCTTCCAAATCGGCGGATGTCCAGGCCTTTCAGGTTGAATTTTTAAATCTAATACTCCAACGGCCCAGTGAAGACACTGACATCCTGTCTGCCGACTTATCAACAGCGGAATTGGAATACGCTAACGATGAGCTGCACTTGGGGAAATAGCCAGGTCCTGATGGGATAAAAGTGGAATTTTATAAGGTGCTAAAATGCGAAAATGCTCTCAATTTACAACGCGTTTATGAAGAGTCGTTTAAAATGGGTATTTTACCACCGTCGTTTTGTCGTGCTCATGCAGTACTTATGCCGAAAACTGACAATCCTGCTAAGCTTAAGCAAGTGACTGGTTATCGGCCGATAACGCTTAGTAATGTCGATTATAAAATTTTTATTAAAGTATTAGCCAAACGTTTACAGTCAGTTATGGACACCTTGGTTGCCCCCCACCAGACGTGTGGAATTCAAGGGCGGACCATCTTCACGAATGTTCATGTCACTCGGAGTATACTTGAATGCTGTGACGCTGACTTAAGGCGAGTCGCAATGTTGCACATTGATTTAGAGAAGGCCTTTGACCGTGTATGTCATGGCATTCTTTTTAAAATCCTCGAACATGTCTGTGTTGGGGTAGTTACTTTAAAAGGGGTTAAAATGGCTTATAATAACAGTACCACGAATCTGGTTGTTAACCGAGAGCTCACAAACAGAATGGCCGAGCGAGCAACGTGTGGTAAGGCTGCCCATTGTCATCGCTACTTTTCGCTCTGTACCTGGAGCCACTTTGACGGAATGTAATAAACAACAGCTCTATTCGTGGTTTTGAACTAGAAGCATATGAAATTAAAGTACTGCCTGATGCCGATGATGTGGAATTTTTGTGTAGCGACGACAGCAGCATAGAACATGCGATGTCGGTTGTTCGCAGGTTTGTGATGCAACCAATAGCGTTGTTAATCTGGACAAATGTCCCTTCCAAATATCTATGTGTTCCTCGTGACAAGTATCGAGATAACGAAAACTTTTAGATGGAGAAAATTCAAGAACTGTCCACGCGTACACAGAAAAGGTCGGGAAAGAAACTGTCCATTTTCGCGCGCGCAAACATATGTAGTGTATATACGGTTTCAAAATTGTGCTATTTCTTGCATGTCCTTTCGTGCTCTCGACTCGAAGATTTATGTTTCTTCGAGATCAACGCGACCCTTTTCTGCGGACTTTTACTCAAGTGCGGCTTTCTTCTGCTTTGCCAAACTATGTTTGCGATACAGTGCAAGCAGATTTATGAAAGAAGTGATTGTTGCTTTCCGGTTTCTAAATGCTCGGTTGAGATCGGAATACTTTTCAAATTTCACGCGTAAGAAACTGCTAAAAAATTTGCTTGACTGTGTCTTCCCCGAGCCAATATATTGATCTCTGTATAGTGGAGGCCAAGGAGAAAATGTTTTAAAAGGAGTAAGAAAAATGGTGGTACCAGCGGGTGGGAAGACGTTTTTCTTGAAGCTGCACATTGGCACGTTGCCGGTTAAAACTTGGATGGAGGATAAGGGATTGTGTTTACCATGAGGGGCTGACTGTTTGTTGTGTCACAATTAAACCAGACTTAATAGAACATGTCTTTATTGATTGCTGGGATGCGCTGTTTTTTAGGGACGTGCTCCAGCGCACAATAAAGAAAAACACACTTGATGCCGTATGAGATATGATTCGTGGACGTTGAGCCGGATCATTATAAATACGATATAATTTTCCTTCTTGGCTTGCACAGTATTTGGTGAAGCAGGATGGCTGTACGACGCTGCGATGAAGATGTATGGTCTGTCCGAGATTACTTCAAAGATTCAGCTTGTGCACTCCTTCGTAGTCAGCCACGTCTTTTACGTTACAGCCTTCCACAACTGGATGCAGTTTGAAAAGAATAAGAATAAGAAAAGAATAAGAAAAAAAGAAAAAGAATATGAATAAGTCCCCGCAGCAGCCCGGAGAAAGACGGGTGCGCCATGGACTGTCGTCGAGCGACGCGTGCGGTCACTGCGGTGCATTAGAGACTTTGGAGTACATGCTCCTTCGCTGCACCACTTCCGCAGTCCCGCGCCGCGAGATGCTTGCGGCCTACAGTTGGGAATCATACCTGACAGGCTCCAGGCGCTATGTGGCACGGCAGTGCGTGCACCCGTGACACAACAATGGTCAAACTCTGTGCGTTCATCGAGCGGGCGGGCTTGACCTCCCGCTTGCTCTTTGCCAGGTAGTTCCCGCGTGACATGAACGCTCCGTGGGGGCTATCTATGACGTTACACTACCTGGCGCCCCATCCCGGACGCTCGAGCAGTATGCCGCGCGCGCGATTACTTCGAGAGAGGACGCTCCGTGCGCGCGGCTGTGTATATACAGTTTATTTCTTTTCTGTAAATAATTACGTAGAATGGCTGCTCGCGCGCACTTGTTTCCGAACAAAGCCTGGACATTAGCGCGCGAGCGGCGTGAATTTCTTAACTTTTGCATTTTGTAAATAGCGTACAAAAAGCGCTCGCCTGTCCTGTTGGCGGTCAAGAGAGTGGCCGCCGCAGCATTTAAAGTGGTGGTGATCTGTTAAATGTGGGTGTATTTCGCGTCTCACCGATAATAGTTTCTGTCCGAAACGAAAATCCTGTTGATAGAGAAGACACGCGGCGTCATCTGCGAACTAAGAAAACAGTGGACACGCCAAAATGCTTACACTTTGTGAAAACTTCGTCAATATATCTCTATTTTGGTTTCTCATCCCTAAATATTATTTGACTAACATATCCACAATTCAGGAAAAATAATTAATAACGAGCATGTAGGGAACATTCCTCTGTAATGAGCACGCGATATCCGCGACGTTTGCATCGGTACGTGCTCCAAGCTTTGTTCACGGAAATGCACGTTCTCAATGCCTTTTCGTATATCAGCATATCTTAGCGAGCAAAACTTCCCGCCGCGGTGGCTCAGTGGTTAAGGCGCTCGTCCATCGAGCCGGAGTACCTTCGGTTCGAACCCGACCGCGGCGGCCGCGTTTCGATGGACGCTAAACGCAAAGGCGTCTGTGTGCTGCACGATGCCAGTGCAACTTACAGATGGCCAGGTGGTTTAAATTATTTTGGAGACCTCCTCCGGACACCTCCACTACAGGGCAACTCTTGCCTCCTTTATTCTTACACTCCCTCATTTACCCCTTTCCTTAAGCCGCAGTTCGGGTGTCCATGGCTTTTTTTTTATCTTCATCCTGTTTGTCTGTCATGTCAGAGAAATTTGTGATCCATTCCCTCTTTTACTGCATTTTTGATTCCCCAAGACAATACAAGAAAACGATATACCCAGAACACGAGAGACAACTGCATCCAGCTGTGAGTCAGAATTCTAGGCATACAAAGAAAATCTCTGATATCCACATGATTCCCCCTTCACAACAGACATTTCCAGACGCTGGTGCAGGCAGTGTCAGTCCTAATCCATGAAGGACCTCTCCTTTGTCCTAATCCGATTAGGCGAAGAAGGTCTCAACGCAAGCCTATAGTTGTGAGGTGTGGCCCGGGTATATAGCGTGATAACGAATTATCACTCTAAAAGCATTCTGTGTTCATGTATCGCAGGGGCGATAGCATGCACACAATGCAGATGCGGTTATTCTGTTATGCAAAACATTTTGCGGCTGAAGGCGCGCAGAGGCCATTGCGATGCGCAACGACACAGCTCTAATCCCCACAAGAGAGTCGGCAGGCACAAAGGTGCCCAAAGGAAACACGGATATAGAGAATTATCTGCGCTTATCTTATACATTGAACTCTGGAATGAAAGGAATTGGAGATGTAGTTCGCATTGACCTACATGGTACAATTTTTAAGTGGAATTTTTTTTCTCTTCCGGGTTTACGGGATGGGGCTATAAAGTGCCTCATGGGGCTATTTTTGATCGGGTTGGGGAATGATTAGTGACAATAGAATGAGGAAGTGGCAGGCATCAGATATTCTTAGAAATAAGACATGGACATCTTTTCTTTTTCTTCTAGAAAAATCTGGGCGCCCCGACCTCCTTCCTTCTCTGCAGCTGGACACCATAGGTATGTAGTGATTAATGCCGACGGGCAAGTCAGCTGAAACCACCAGCGGCAAAGGGTGCCTTACTGATTACCGAAGAGTACGTATCTAAAGGCACTACAGGAGTCAGTCTGGAGCGTGAAGCAATATTGCGCACCAGACTACGCGAAAAGTGTAAAGCTGTCCTATCTTCACTTGTGCGGCCTTGATGACCAAGGCTGGGGTTAAAGGTATATTTGCAACACATTCGAGGCACCCATACGGCGAAGCTTTGGTTGAAAACTTACCTTTCCTCTTGCTAAGTTAACGTTTATGTTAGTTAGCGCAAATGAATTTGGGCACATTTCAGTGACCAGCAGAAAAAGTTTTTGCAAATCCCACATATATTTTGCTTTTCTATATTCGCAGATTTGAACGCCATGACATAAAGTACCCGTACTCCCAATTGGAGTTTAACCATCTTACGAGCAAATCTTTGTATCCAATGAAGCAAAGTATTTTCCCCCTTTTTTCTTGTATTGAGGCCTGATGACAAAAAAAATTCCGGCGCAAAAATCTAACGCTTGAATTTTTGCAGGGATGCCCAAAATTTAGTAAAAAGTATCTTAATTGACGAAACTAGCAAGTTTTCCTTGGTGCCCTTTACGCTTGAAATTGCGTAAGAAATGATTGTACTGCTGGCAAAAAATATATCCGAACAAAAATGGCCAGCAGCATGCCAGCACTCTAAATCTTGGACGAAATATGTTTTACTGCAATGCTTATGTGGCATAAGAAAAAAAACAGTATGTTGGCATGAAAAAAAAGAAACGATGCACAATTCACATGAAACAAACAGGCCGCTGCTAAATTCAGCCCACTCTCCAAAAAGTCTGCGAGTTCGCTTTGTTCCAAATTTGCCCATAGCGTTTGAAAGTTTTAAATTATCTTATCCTATTCAAAGAAATAGAAGAAATATTTTTAGTTGCTAATAAGTTAATGAGCTCGAAATAGCCGAGGCCCACACAACAAAGAGTACACGGTCAGCAAGTCCATGCTAAGCGAAATATGCCCATACTCGCACGCTCAGAAATTCCGAACTGCAGAAAAGCGCCATCACATTCCATTATAAAACTATATAATACAATCTGCACACGACGCAGAACAATGGAGTTCCCTGTCACGAAATTCAGTGATGGGCCAGGAGAGGTTGACATCATCAAGCCGATGCAACATCAAGGAACCGATTACAAGATGGCAACTTTGTAAATTCATAATCACAAGAGGAGCTGGGAGCCTCTGGCAGTAACGACATGGATACCGGAGTGGACAAGCGTAGCAGAGGCGTGCGATTGTCAGCCGGGCAAAGGACGTAATAAATACATGAATAGAAATCCACTCGGCGCGCTTGGGTCTCAAGCGCACGTCACCACGAAGAGTTAAACATTGCATTCGACACGAATTACAGTGCCGTACATCCAGTGTCTTCGGATGTCGTCATCGTCCGAAATATCTAATTTGTATTCTGCATTTTTTGAAATACCAATATAACATCCATTCCTTGCAAATTAATTACCGCTACCTGCATCTCTGAATGGTATTTTTGTTATTTGTTTTTAATCGTTATCATACTGCTGATATTCCGACCCGTTTTCTTGTGCCTTTTCAGAAGAGTGCCCTATTTGCGCACTCTTATGGTTTGGATCTAAACCTAGTCCTTAGCTACGGACCAAGCACGTATCTGCAAATTTTTGTTTGCCTGACGATAATAAATCATTACTTTTTTGAATGACTAATTGATTGATAGATTCCATTAGTGCGCAATAGTTCCAGAACACAGCGCTGCCGCATTAATCTCTTAAGGTAAATTTTGCAGCAAGATCATTTCTGGTGACTCGATCTCTACTTGCAGAAAAGGCATAGGTCGTTGGAAGAGATACGCTGCACATTTTACTTTTGTTCATTGGACCTTGTTTCGGAATGCCGATAAACCAGACATAATATGACTGTAGGGGTTAAAATTTATTGCTTATTCCCGGAAGTAAAAACTTCGACTAATTCTGAATTTTGAGCCCAAGACGACCCGGTCAACCCAGTTTGGTCAACGGCGTAATACAGTCGCGCGGCAAATGAACCAGAGGTCTCCTAGCTCCCCTCACCTCAACTATTAGTCGGATCGGATGTGTTTAGTTGGCGTAGCAAGATTCCATCAAAACATGAGACTTCTAACAGCGTGGCCATGCACATAGTTCAACAGTGGCCCAAAGGTGCCGCGCGTACCAAGGCCGCTCTAATTGGTAGAAGCATGGCTGGAAAGCTTCCCTCGCCGCATCTAATCGGGAGAAAAAACGCGCTAGGTAAGCTCCTCCCTTGTCGATTCTAGCTTTCCCTTCTCCTCAGTAGATGCGGAAATAAACTCTTATGAAAAATAACTGGAAAAAAATTATCTTCGGTGGAGAAAAAACAGTAAAATGCATTGCTAAAATAGACCAGCCCCTTGCACCGCCTCCAAAATTGGGCAAAAGCCGTGGGCAGGCCACCTTGTCATTTGGCCCGAGATACTTGGAACAGCGCATTTGAAAGTATGCAGTCATCTCAGTGGTTCTGAACTCAAGATTTTGAAAGCGGGCCGTCCACACCAGATCATTAGGAGTGGACCCAACCTAAAGCTCAGAATCGCGCCATAGATGACAAAGAATAAACAAAAACCTTGCTGTATTTATTCAGTGAAACTCTCCCCTTAAGTTTCGATGTACGCAATATTGCTTTACAAAGCACCACTTCTCTGTTGGTATACTTGAGCTATTTATATGACTTTAACATACTGTTGCACTCCGGCCACTTTTTAAAATGTCTTGACGAGTTTTTCTTCGGACGCCTCTGGTAACCGAGAGCTATTTCACGTTTTTTTGTACTGTCTTTTCAAGGGTGTGCAAATTTTTTTTATGATTGACTGCGATTTGCATTGCCGGTATCTCCATAATCATCCATCTCCAGGTGTACTGCCAGCAATGGCATTATTCCAACCAAATGACCTTTCTGAGCGCCTGCATGCTGAGGACTATTCTCTGCAGCAAGGCCCTGGCTAGGGACTGTATCCCAATGTGTTTCCTTCGAGTTTAGCGGGAAGGGATACACAGGAAAGAGAAGAGAGAGGTTTTGGCCCATGCCATGTTCGTTGCTCCAATCCATAGCTGCACAACTTCAACTCCTTGCTCCCCTAGCCCAAACAACAATGAGCTACCCATGAGCACATGGCACAATAGCTAGGTCCTGTCTTCTTCCATTTCCTGCCTACAGTTAGATCCACCTCGAGAAGATAGTGGCTTTTCCATGTCAAACCGCACCAGCCCAGCCATTGGCGTCGGCCGATTCTTATGACCCTGCTAGGGTGATAGTATTCAGGGAGTGGCCCCACAAAAGAAAAGCCCTGTCTAACCACAACCGCACCAAAAAAATAATTATATCCGCGCCTCCACCACTCCCGGCTTTTTGAGACTGGCAGGTCGATGACAATCCGCCAACATCATTGCCAGATATGGGGTCTTTACTGGAAAAAGCGCCCGCCTTCTTCCGACTATACCCTCCGCCTCATTGCCAAGAAAGGTGAATGTTATCAGCATGCAAACTATCCACTGCCACTTGCCACCAGGAGTGGGGAAAAAAAAACTGCTGAAGTGTCAGCTTTTGTTAATATTTTTTGGTGTGCGTGGATAAGTTGGGGATTAGTGCTGGCAGCGGGCTAGCACCATTGTGTTCTATATTTGGTTGGAAATATTGGGTTCACCGGAAATCGTTTTCAGTTGCTGTACTGGACCCTTTGAAAGCTTACTTTCTCAGCCAAAGTGAGAGGCATGCTCCTCGCCTTTTCCCTAACCTTTCTTCTTCTAGAAGATTGGTATCTCTGGGTACTTTGAAAAGTTGGGAAGACATACCAACCCTCATGGACATAAAACCAGAAGGGAAAGGACAACCGGGCCAAAGACAGCTGTCGTCATTGCATTTCCCTTTCCTTCGGCACTGCGGTGGTGCATCCAGTGGGAAAGCAGCGGCTTTTCTTTCATAGCTTGGGTATAAGTACAGGGCATTTCCTCCACAACGGGCTTAACAGCAGCAGCAGCAGCAAGAGGTCGCAAGGTTGTCCACCGTTAGCAAGTGCCATGTCTACCGTTGAACTTAATGGGTTCGATTTCAAGTTAGGCGACAAAACGGTACACTTTGTCGAGCCTATTTCGCCAGACAGGCTATGCATCGCCTGCGGAAGGCTGGATAATTATACGGGAATGCTGCCCTGCCTGCACACCCTGTGCTTGTTCTGCTACTGGAAGCACTCGGGCTTCTTTGGAAACGCCGTCTGTCCCAAAGACAACACGACGTGGCTGTTCAGGAAAACGAAATGGAAATATGTCCCCCTTGAGGAGCTGATGAAGAGAAAGGTGAGTGGATCGGAGTTCATTGCTAAAGCTTTGATTGGAGCTTTGGAAAGAGATCGGTGTAGCGAATTGGTTGGAAGCAGGAGCAGGTCTTGAGAATATCGCTTTCCACCGAAACAGTGCATGATTTTAACGTGTGTGGACTGATTGATTTGTGTGTAGATACAATGTCCTAAAAAGTAGAATATTTGGCCGGTCGATGTCGCTAGGTTTTAAAAGCTTTACAGATTACTCGATAAGACGCAAAAATATATTTTTATGACTATATCCTGCTTTTCGTTCTGCGCTTGACGCATGATGGCCACAGCTGACTACGTTCCATAAAGCACAAGATAACAAAAAAATAACGACCGCATTTCGTTCACCCTCAAATGAAAGTCGGTACGCTGACGGAAGGATTTTCAGATCAGGGGACTCGAAGCCAAAGGGTCCCGATATAGTTTTTGGCGCCCAAACGCGCATGCTGACGACGTAAAGTACGCCTGCCATCTTGGGTTATCATTAGTGGCGCGCCCCACGTACAGGCAACATGGCGGCGTTAGCCGAAGCAGGGCCTCTCGCTTCGCCACCGCTGCGTCGTTGCCGCTAGACGGCGTCTCATGTTCGCTGCAAGCGCAGGGCGCGCGCAGCTTTCGCATTTCCTGCTGATGCCCGCACAGCAACTTGTTTTGCGAAACCACGAGTTAATTTCAAGATTGTTTCCCTGTTCACAAAACTAATGGGCTTAGCAAGTACGAGCAGTATGACGCCTGAAAGCATGGAATCTTAAAACAAGTCAATAATTTCGGTCTAAAAAGCGGCCACAAATAATTGGCATACCGATATCAAAATGTTTCTTTTTGATGCACTAATTTTTATGCTAGCTGACGTAAACAAAAAAGAAAAATACATTTGCGAAAATTACCTTTCCGAGTTCCTCCCGTGATAGCATTGACCGTGCAAACAACCCACAAAAGTGTCAAAAGCATTCCCTGTTTGCGGTTTTGTTTCGCTTACTTTATGAGAATGTTCTTCTGTCAAAAACTAAGCAGATTTATTAATAAAATATTATTTGAATTGTTTATTTTTACTTTTTAGCATTTGTTTTCTTGGCCGCTATTGCGCTGCATACAGTTCACAAAACCATGAGCAGCTCCGCTGCGTAAAAAAAATCCCTGATCTGAAATTCGATACTGCATCTCTTACAAAAAAGGTCTATAGACAGTCTACAGACTTCTTGAAGACCCTATTGCCTCCCTATAGACATTTATACTGTCTATAAACTATCTATATACTGTCTATAAACAAAATCTTTTAAAAGTGTATGGCCATAAATCTATGAGATTGTTTATAGACTGTCTATAGCGTTTGTATTGCCTATAGACTGTTCTGTAGAGTTTTTCTATAGACTGTCTACAGACTTTACAGACAGAAGTTTATGGAGAGTCCATACAATGTCTGAAGAAATTTTTGTTGCGGTGCGCCCGTATCGTTGCGGCCCGGTTTTTGTCTTGGGTCCTTCTATGCTAAAACTGTTCGCATCAGCGTCACTTGATAGGAATCACGGTGGAGAGAGGGTCGGTAAGTGCGTTGTTTCACAACGCAAAGTGAACAAGCGGGAATGGAGATTCAGGGTTCTTGGCATCGACTAGAGGACTTGTCTTCCGGGGCCCTTCATTCCGAGGAGGAAGGCCGGGTGTGCTGAAGAAGGTTAGATGTGGTAGGGTAGCAGTTTTAACTTGAAAATCTTGTCCAGACAAGTTGGCTACTCGAGGGTTAACCGGTCGACCTGCATGATTTTTTTAAAATACCCCAGCTGAGCAGGACGCAATCTGGGGTGTGGCATGCTGTGACTTACCGTGTAGGTACGGAAAAACTTGTATAAAAATTCAGCAGCATGGCAGAAGGAAATAGTGGAAAGGGAAAAGAGACAAAACGAAGAATCCATAAGTAGGGGAGGGGATGGGGAGAGAAAGATGAATGACAGGAGGGGTTGAAGGAGAGGAGAAGAAAGGGGCTTCTGAGAAAGGATAGCAGGGAGTGCAGAGCATAACCTAAAAATTGAATAATAAAAAGGTGGTGGAGGGAATCGGCGGGAGACGAGAGACTTCGGCAATGGGGGTATTGTGATAGAAGAGATAAAGAAAGCATATGGAGTGCTTTGAATTGCTGTCAAGCGTTTTTATTTCTTCCTGTGTAATTTCTGTGCTGACCATATGCAAGACCTTGGGTCTTGAACTTGGTAAAAACATTGGCAAGGACCCTGAGGTTCTTGCTCATAAAACGGCGCTAAAACAAAGTACTCTGGTGTAAAGCACTCGAGGATTCATGGAAGTGTTGTTGGTGTCATACTTGCGCTCTTCCTCGGAAAGCGCTATTTCGCCATGAGGTGGCAAAATGACAATTTGCGGAAATCTGTAAATCAAACACTCCGCAAGGTTTGTTTTCCAACTAAAAGGTCTCGTTCTCAGGTGACACTCGCATTGTTTGTGAAAACGAACAAAGTCAGGATCCTTTCTGACTAACCTCTTGAATGTTCCTAGATCACTTCAGTATTGTTCTTGGGAATGAAAACTCCAGATTGTCACGCGATGGTTGCAGCAAAGGCTGAGCACGACAAGGAAGGAGACCGGCCTTTGTGACTCCGCAGTTGGGAGAGGGCGGTTGAACGTTCGGACTATGGGTGCTGAGTGGTTAAGAGAGGAAGTTCGAGCGAAGGTTCGGGGTCAGTCTGATATGTTCAGCGGGGAATTTTATGCAAGCATTGCATGAGAATAGCCGTTGTATGTGGTAGCCGACTTTCGCTGGCATGGAAACGAAGACCTGTTTACTTCTATTACCTGCCTATCCTCTACTGCGGCGCTATGGAAGATTGACAGCCATCCCTTATTCTATATTGTACCATTGCACTCTTTCGATGGATCGTTAGGAGCAGTATTGAAGTCAAGTGTCGACATTCCAGAGGTTTCACAGGAGTCAGAGCCTGACTTCGTTTTGACAAGGCATTCGGGAGTGTGGTGTGGGAACGAGACCCTTTGGTTGAAAAATCCGCGTTCCGTAGAAGCTGACTTACAGATTTCCGCAAATGGTCCAGTGCCGTCGAAATACGAGGGAAGCAGCGGTGTAGCGTTGCCCATAATGCGGAGAGTCACTATATTTCACCTGCTGGAAACAGACGACGAAGAAAAAGGCTAGACAGCGGCAATGGTCCGTTGAATCTGCGTGAGCGCCTTCGGGGGAACTAAGGCTGCTTGATTCTGTTTTAAGCAGCAAGTTGAGAACCGCGAGCTCTGAACGGGATTCGGGATTTTTTTATGCATGGTGATGACCGATGATGAGGTTTCGATCTCTCTTCAGCAGGGGAAGGGGCTACTTTGTGCAGGCGCTCCCAATTTGCCAATTGTCGGTGTCCTCGTTTATAGCTGATCATGCAGACGCGCCTGAATGCAACTTGTAAACAGGTGAAGCACCATGCGAGCACATGGTCTCCTATGTTTTAAGTATAGTGGAAAGGTCAATACGCTTATAGATATGATGAAAGGTACCAGAGAAGTGCCACATGCATTTTCGAACACGTGTCGTTTGGTTCAGTATTGAATACATTTCATGTCGTGGTTATAATGCGTGCGATATACAAGGTGCAGACCAAAAAGAGCAGATGTTAGCGATATCAGGGTAATAGTTGTTTACAAAGCGAGACTACAGCAGCACTTACGAGATATTTTAAAAGTGAAGCATGGAAGATCCAACATCTGGTGTCGAGTTCAACAAATAAGGTCATAAAAACCCATAATAAATCTTCCCATTATTAGCAACGAATGATGCAGATTAACAGTTGACCAGATCCACAAGAGCACAGTGAAGTCAGCAGATAAAATTCATTATTATATGACTCGTCCCAGCATGGGCTATGTTCAAAAAAGAAAAAAATGGCAATCGGGCATACATCTTTCAGTTAAAATTACGTGCTCTTCAAATCTTTATAGTCGATTCATTCTAATTGAATTTCATTCTTTTGTAAATAGTCGAGTGTGTTTTGTTGGGAAACCTTGTAATATTGGAAACTCCATGTTTTTATTTCATGTATACGTACATCTCGGTGTTTCTCACGTGTCGGCAATGCTTCGAATATGATCTGGGCCGTCAGTCGCATTGACTAAAAGGGTTCTGTAGTTTCTATTTTTTAGTTCGTTTTGTAGCACGTTATGTTATAAAGACTTTAATCGCAAGCTATGCTTACTGGAATCACTCTGTACTTAGAATTATACTTGTTCGCTAATCATTTGCACTGAACCTCTTTCAGGTGACATGCTTGAACGCAAGCCGCGGCTGCAAGCTTGTGATGGCCCTCGGAGACCTCATCGATCACGTCTACCAGGAATGCCTTTACGACCATAGCTTCTGCGCCGGGTGCCACTTATCGCCTGAACAAGGCCAGGAGAGAGCGCCATGCCGGCTGCGAGAATTCCTGGACATGACTGAAGAATGAGAAGCTGCCATCCACTTTCATCTCCATTTTTCTGACCGCTCCTGAGTTTGAATCATCAGCCATAACCCAAAATTAACCCGGCATTGCCTAAATAGGCAGCATTTCTTAAACTTCACTTGTACACATCTAAAATTCATTCGAATAAAATTCCAATATGCGCCCGCTTTACTGTGTAACGTTATTTGAGAGATACAGCATGTCGTGTCCTTGCCTTCATTACCGTTGCCGTGTTACCGGACTTTCCGGTAATCACAGCAAAACGCCACAAGACGTTTCAATAGCGCAGCGTCTCTCCTGTAAAAAGTTACCGCATGGTGAAAACGAGGGATGATGATGTGAAATGTCCCATGATTTATTGCAAACATAAATATGCACTCATTGCCGATATTCATAAGCAGCGAAATACTACATGCACTTGTACAGTCTTTTTCGCTGCATATAAAGAGCTACAGACTACCTTTCATCTTACAGCCGGCAAATCGGCTTTGCAATTGCACTAATGAGCTACTCACGTTGCCTGCCTTGGCTATTGCCAATTTTAGTATGCAGATCACAGTAAGCTTGCGTACGCAACGCTAAATGCGTTGCGAACGCTGTAAACAGTGCATCTACGACATTTTTAATTAGCCGTGCCCCATTGTCGGTTGTTTGGATGCATATACAGTGGAGCCACCTAGTGACAGTAAGTAAAAGCGCTTCTTATCAGGGGTGAAGTAACGGTCCGCGTGTGCACTTTTCCTCTTTTTCACGGGAGACAAACATGAAAATCTGAATGGTGGCTCCAAGCGGAACGCTTGTCGGAACGCTTGGCGCGCACACGCGCACCCCACACACACACACACACACACACACACACACACACACACACACACACACACACACACACACACACACACACACACACACACACACACACACACACACACACACACACACACACACACACACACACACACACACACACACACACACACACACACACACACACACACACACACACACACACACACACACACACACACACACACACACACACACACACACACACACACACTATGGACACCCGAAGCGCGCCGTCAGGCAAAGGAAGGAAGGTTGGATTGAAAGAAGAAAGAGAAAGGGGTGCCGTAATGAAGGCCTCGGGAATAATTTGCTCCACCGGAGGATCTTTAGCGTGCGTGGCAGCGCGTTTTTCCCGCAGCGTGGTCAACGCCAAGGCATGCCTCGAGACTACTGCGACATCACTATTCTGATTGGCACACCCTTAGAAAGACCTTCAAATCTTTGTATGCTTGCGGTGTTTGTGGGCTTTCGCCAAGAGAAGCTAATAAATAAAAATCGCGCCAACTGATCAGCTTCGCAGCCCGCTGCGCAAGAGTACTCGCAGGCTATTCCCGCAGCAATAGATTGGTTTGATACTAGTGTTAGTGGATGAACAAGACGATGTGCACAGCGCCGCACGAGAGAGTCTTGCATTTTAACACTCCTCGTTTAAAACCGCAACACACACACGCGCTGTGCACTTCACATTCCATTCTCGACCTAATAATACGATCAAACTAATACTCGTACATTGAGCTCCGTGGCGGTAGTTACAGATATCACTCTACATGGTCGGAAATTTGGTCGGTGCGTACGCAGGGTTCTTTACAGCCGATATCCTCCTATTAACAAAATGCTTGCTGCCATCCTCGATCTTTTTCGTTTTAACATAGGAACGGCGTATATTTCTTAGGGGTCTAGCAACCCTGCAAATTTAACCGCCTTTGCGGCGTGTCTGCTTTGGGGGTTCATCCCCGATATCAAAACAGTAAACATAAAGGGTGGCTAAACAGAGCCGTGCGGCGCGCCGAGTTCAACCGGTCGGGGCAAGGAAAGCCCCTGGAGCGGGAATACCTATTGTGCGCCCGCTGAACCCTGGCTACTGAGCCCAAAGTAGGGGGATCAAATCCTGATCGAAGCGACCTCATTTCGATGGAGTTGGAACTCAAAACCATTCCCTCGGTGACCACAGTCAATGCACGTTAATGAACATAAGATGGTAGAACTTAATCCGAATCTCTCATCTACGCATCCTTCACTGTGAAAGTGCGGTTTCTGAATGCTACACGTCACATATATTACACCGTTCCTACCACGCTAAAAAACAACAAATTAACAGCCAACTAAAAAACAAACAAATTACTATGTGTGTGCGTAGCACGGTAATTTGCAAATCAAAGTATTCTAAGCAAAAATGTAGGGGCACTATGAAACTTCGTGCTTCAGTATATAGAACTTTTGAGCTGCGGTCCTGCGTCAGGTACCATTCGCAGAATCTTGCACAGGTGTCGTTGAGAACCCTGTGTCACAAAAATGGAAAGGACATCTGCATGCTGTAAAGTTAAAGAAGGCCTTTACTAGAACGCACAGGAAGGAGCCACAAAAAAAATTTGCCAAGGCAGAGCACATGCATGACAGAGGGGAATAGGCAGCATAAAACCAGGACATCCCATGTAACCCATAGCAATTAGTAGCAAGGCCTGTTATACCGATGTGCTTCAAATTTAAGAGTTTTCCAAAATGTTTACAGCGTAACGCTGTTCATGCGTAGAAGAAAACTGAGGCAGAGAGAGGCAAAATTTGATCACATTCCAGGAACTGCATCTTTTTTCAAGATGCTTACCCACGGCTCGGTTGCGATTCACGTCGTGCACAAGGCAGCGCTGCTGAACTCCGCAGGAAGGAAATTTGTGATTTCAAAGGCTATGCCCACCATGAGATGAATAGCATATTTGTCCGATCATTGCATGATTGCGTAAAGCCTGCGTAAGGTTGCGCATGCAATTGCGTAGAGTTTCTACCGGAGGCGCTTAAAGGGGCTCCGAAGCAACTGCCAATGAAATTCACATCAACTCGCTCAGTGACTACGTTTATAGTTGTGATGCGAACCTGATCCATATAATGGTTAATTAGGTATAACATCCCAAAGTTTCCCAGGCTATGAGGGACGCCGTAGTAGATGGGTCAGGAAATTTCGACTACTCGGGGTTCTTTAACGTCCACTGACATCGCACAGTACGTGGGCGTCTAGAATTTCGCCTCCATCGAAATTCGACCGCCGCGGCAGGCATAGAACCCGTGTCTTTCGGGTCAGCAATCGAGCACCTTAATTACTGAACCACCGCCGCGGCCGATCCAAATAATACACTTTTGCACGCAGCATAGAGCCCACAAAAACACTCGAAAGGTGGCGAGCGCTTCCCGGCGACTTTTCCAAGCTGCCACCCTCCTCCGTCACTCGCACCCAGGGGTGGCGATTGTTTAGATTTTTTCAAACATCCGTCAGATATAACGGCCGCGGTGAACAGGCCGCTTAGTTCCAGTTCCGGTGGGTCAGGAAGATCCGCTCCTGGAGGTGGGGCCGGCAGAGGAGCGCATACCTTCCAGCTTGCAAAAAGTGATGAGAGGAGAGGGAAATGTGCGAAGACGCTGAAATCCAAAATTTCACCACCGAGAGCGTATCAAAAAAATTTTGCTGCAAATATTCCTGATACGGCGTGCGTTAACGTCCGGGGCATACAGGAGCTTTATTAGAGCGCCTTTAAGAGCCAGCGCAGAGCAGCAGAAAAAGCCAGCCGACAGCAGCAACAAGCCTGCGGAAGAACTCAGGCCAGCGTAAGCAGCCCCGTCGCTGCTTCGCCATAGTGACGACAGGAGGCGCAGTCGGCGCGGCGCCATATCATCATCATCTCGGGAAGTCAGCCGCAAGGGGCGCCAGCGGACGGCGCCTCATTCGGCCTGTTGGCGGTAGTAGTGGTTAATTAAAAAAAAGAAGTGAAAGAAAAGAATGTTGCCGGCCGCGGCAATTGGTATCTAATTTGCCGCCCTTAGCCGCCTGCAGACTCCCGGCCGTGGTACCCCATTGCTTTGCGCGATACGCGAGCGCATTGAGCGCCACGCGGAGCATAGATACAGTATTCGCGTGCAGTGGGTGCCCGGTCACTGTGGCATCTGCGGCAACGAGCAAGCCGAAGAGCTCGCCACCGCCGCACATCAGCTTCCTTCCAGCCACGAACCAATCGCCCCGGAAGAAGTGCGCTTGATTTTTTGCAGGGATGCCCAAAATTGAGTAAAAAGTATCTTAATTGACGAAACTAGCAAGATTTACTTGGTGCCCTTTACGCTTGAAATTGCGTAAAAAATGATTTTACTGCTGGCAAAAAATATATCCGAACAAAAATGGCCAGCAGCATGCCATCACTCTCCATCTTGGGCGAAATATGTTTTACTGCAATGCATACATGGCATAAGAAAAAAACAGTATGTTAGCATGAAAAAAAAAACGATGCACAATTCACATGAAACAAACAGGCCGCTGTTAGATTCAGCCCACTCTCCGAAAAGTCTGCGAGTTTGCTTTGTTCCCCATTTGTGCATAGCGTGTGAAAGTTTTAAATTATCGTGCCCTATTCGAAGAAATTGAAGAAATATTTTAAGTAGCTAATAAGTTAATTAGCTCGAAATGGCCGAGGCCCACACAACAAAGAGTACACGTTCAGCAAGTCCATGCTAAGCCAAATATGCCCATACTCGCACGCTGAGAAATTCCGAACTCCCGAAAAGCGCCATCACATTCCATTATGAAACTATATAATACAATCTGCACACGACGCAGAACAATGGAGTTCCCTGTCACGAAATTCAGTGATGGGCCAGGAGAGTTTGACATCATCAAGCCGATGCTACATCAAGGAACCGATTACAAGAAGATGACAACTTTGTAAATTCATAATCACAAGAGGAGCTGGGAGCCTCTGGCAGTAACGACATGGATACCGGAGTGGACAAGCGTAGCAGAGGCGTGCGATTGTCAGCCGGGCAAAGGACGTAATAAATACATGAATAGAAATCCACTCGGCGCGCTTGGGTCTCAAGCGCACGTCACCACGAAGAGTTAAACATTGCATTCGACACGAATTACAGTGCCGTACATCCAGTGTCTTCGGATGTCGTCATCGTCCGAAATATCTAATTTGTATTCTGCATTTTTTTGAAATACCAATATAACATCCATTCCTTGCAAATTGCTTACCGCTACCTGCATCTCTGAATGGTATTTTTGTTATTTGTTTTTAATCGTTATCATACTGCTGATATTCCGACCCGTTTTCTTGTGCCTTTTCAGACGAGTGCCCTATTTGCGCACTCTTATGATTTGGATCTAAACCTAGCCCTTAGCTACGGACCAAGCACGTATCTGCAAATTTTTGTTTGCCTGACGATAATAAATCATTACTTTTTTGAATGACTAATTGATTGATAGATTCCATTAGTGCGCAATGGTACCAGAACACAGCGCTGCCGCATTTATCTCTAAAGGTGAATTTTGCGGCAAGATCATTTTTGGTGACTCGATCTCTACTTGCAAAAAAGGCATAGGTCGTTGGAAGAGATATGCTGTACATTTTACTTTTCTTCATTTGACCTTGTCTCAAAAAGCCGATAAACCAGACATAATATGACTGTAGGGGTTAAATATTTATTGCTTATTCCCGGAAGTAAAAACTTCTACTAATTCTGTATATTGAGCCCAAGACGACCCGGTCAACCCAGTTTGGACAACGGCGTAATACTGTCGAGCCGCAAATGAACCAGAGGTCACCTATCTCCCCTCACCTCAGCTACTAGTCGGATCTGATGTGTTTAGTGTGCGTAGCAAGATTCCCCCAAAACATGAGACTTCTGGCAGCGTGGCCATGCACATAGTTCAACAGTGGCCCAGAAGGTGTCATGCGTACCAAGGCGGCTCTAATCGGTCGAAGCATGGCTGGAAAGCTTCCTTCGCCGTATCTAATCGGGAGAAGAAAGGCGGTAGGGAAACTCCTCCCTTGTCGTTTCTAGCTGTCCCTTCTCCTCAGTAGATGCGAAAATAAACTCTCATTTATGAAAAATAACTGGAAGCAAATTATCTTCGATGGCGAAAAAACAATAAAATGCATTGCTAAAATAGACCAGCCCTTTGCACCGCCTCCAAAATTGGGAAAAAGCTGCGGACAGGCCGCCTTGTCATTTGGTCCGAGATATTTGGAACAGCGCATTTGAAACTACGCAGTCATCTCAGTGGTTCTGAACTCGAAATTTGAAAGCGGGCCGTCCACACCAGATCATTAGGAGCGGTTCCAATCGAAAGCTCAGAAACGCGCCATAGATAACAGAGATTAGACAAAAAACATGCTCTAATTATTCGGTTAAACTCTCCCGTTAAGTTTCGAAGTAGGCAATATTGCTTTACAAAGCACCATTTCTCTGTTGGTATACTTGAGCTGTTTATATGAGTTTAACATATTGTTACACTCCGGCCACTTTTTGAAATGTCTTGACGGTTTTTCTTCGGACCCACTGGTAACCGAGAGCTATTCACGTTTTTTTGCACTGTCTTTTCAAGGGTGTGCAAGTTTTTTTTATGATTGACTGCGATTTGCATTGCTGACATCACCATAGTCATCCATCTCCACGTGTACTGCCAGGAAGGACATCATTCCAACGAAATGACCTTTCTGTGCGCCTGCATTCTGAGGACTATTCCCTGCAGTAAGGCCCTAACTAGGGACTCTATCTCATTGTGTTTCCTTGGAGTTTAGAGGGAAGGGATACGAAGGAGAGAGAAGGAGAGAGGTTTTGGCCCCATGACTTGTTAGTTGCTCCAATCCATAGCTGCACAATTTCAACTCCTTGCTCCACTAGCCCAAACAACAATGAGCTACCCACCAGCACATGGCACAATAGCTAGGTCCTGTCTTCTTCCATTTCCTGCCTACAGTGGACCCACCTCGAGAAGATAGTGGCTTTTCCATGTCAAACCACACCAGCCCAGCCAATGGCGTCGGCCGATTCTTATGACCCTGCTAGGGTGATAGTTTTCAGGGAGTGGCCCCACAAAAGAAAAGCCCTGTCTAACCACAACCGCACCGAAAAAAATAATTATCTCCGTGCCTCCACCACACCCTGCTTTTTGAGACTGGCAGGTCGATGACAATCCGCCAACATCATTGCCAGAAATGGGGTCTTTACTGGAAAAAGCGCCTGCCTTCTTCGGACTATACCCTCGGCCGCATTGTCAAGAAAAGTGAATGTTATCAGCATGCAAACTATCCACTGCCACTTGCCACCAGGAGTGGGGAAAAAGAAACTGCTGAAGTGTCAGCTTTTGTTAATTTTTTTGTGTGTGTCGATAAGTTGGGGATTAGTGCTGGCAGCGGGCTAGCCCCATTGTGTTCTATATTTGGTTGGAAATATTGGGTTCACCGGAAATCGTTTTCAGTTGCTGTACTGGACCCTTTGAAAGCTTACTTTCTCAGCCAAAGTGAGAGGCATGCTCCTCGCCTTTTCCCTAACCTTTCTTCTTCTAGAAGATTGGTATCTCTGGGTACTTTGAAAAGTTGGGAAGACATACCAACCCTCATGGACATAATGTCAGAAGAGAAAGGACAACCGGGCCAAAGTTAAAGAGAGCTGTCGTCATTGCATTTCCCTTTCCTTCGGCACTGCGCTGGTGCATCCAGTGGGAAAGCAGCGGCTTTTCTTTGATAGCCTGGGTATAAGTACAGAACATTTCTTGCACAACCGGCTTACCACCAGCTGCAGCAGCAAGAGGTCGCAGGGTTCTCCACCGTTAGCAAGTACCATGTCTACCGTTAAACTTAATGGGTTCGATTCCAAGTTAGGCGACAAAACGGTACACTTTGTCGAGCCTATTTCGCCAGACCTGCTATGCATCGTCTGCGGAAGGCTGGATCATTATACGGGGATGCTGCCCTGCCTGCACACCCTGTGCTTGTTCTGCTACTCGGAGCACTCGGGCTTCTTTGGATACGACGTCTGTCCCAAAGACAACTCGACGTGGCGGATGGAGAAAACGCAATGGAAATATGTCCCCCTTGAGGAGCTTATGAAAAGAAAGGTGAGTGGATCGGAGTTCTTTGCTAATGCTTTGATTGCAGCTTTGGAAAGAGATCGGTGTAGCGCATTGGCTGGAAGCAGGAGC